>CM047429.1:66513704-67113704 GCA_026168455.1 Theocolax elegans
GATAGATATATTTTTCAACAAAATGTTACTTGTTGATTTGAGTCATAAAATTTCAGATGATTTATAAGTGAAATAAAACGAGGATCAATTGTGTATTTACAAGTTATAAATTATGATCTCATTATAAAAAATATAATCATATTACAAAATTACATTTTTCAACTGATGGTTGATCATGGGATTCATTCGTTGATTGATATGTACTTATTGATTGCGTAAATTTTCATAAATATGAATTCTCGTTATCATACCAAATCGAAATTAATAAGTAAACACAATTATAAATTAGAGTTAAAAATTACTTATTTACATCGAGTTCAACCTACAAATAATTAACATTATCTCTCTATTACTATATACGTTGAAAAAACAGTAATAAATCAGTAATTATAACAGTTTAAAAGTGTATATTTTTAGCCATTTTAACGAAAACTCAGTAAACTATAAGAATGATTTTGAAAAACAGCATCAGTTGAAAATGATTTGGTGCTGGATCGAATCAATCGAAGAAGGTCGACCACACACCGTATACATATATAAAAATGATGATCGCGTATATATAGAGAGCGAAACGAAATTAACGACGCAATACGCGTATCGAAAATCAAAGGGAAGGACGTCTGAATATTTATCGAATCCGTCGTCCAGACGCAAAGAGAAAGAGAAATGCGGCCCTCTAACAAATTCGTTTCCCCGCACACATATATATATATAGAGAGAGAGAGAGAGAGAAAGAGAGGTATAGGACGACTATCAATTTTTAATTACAATAGCGTGGGAGTGGAGCTTTTCTCTACACAGTTATAACAGACTCTTTCATCGAAGGGAATGACCACGAACTGATCGAGAAGCGGCAGCTTCTTTACCTCGTTAGTCTCTATTGCCTCTAAAACCGTACTTGGTGTTTTCTTTTTTTTTACGATGTTTTCGTGCAACTTTTACTGGGCATTAATCGTCGTCTTACCCTTGAATTTTAAAATGTATTGCATTCGATTCCGAAGAAAATTAGTAATAATTAATTAACGAGTCATCGAGTATTATAACATGGAAGAAATATCTGTTATTTAATTACACGCTTTCCTTGGAAAAGAGTGTAAAATACAATATTGGAACATATTTAACAAATTGACGGAGGTTATAACGACAGCTCGTAATTTTTAAAATTCGACTGTAAAATGTTGCGCTCGACATTAATCGTTTCGGTAAATAATAATATATATAATCAGTATATGCAACTAAAATAAAATAAAGTAATAATCACGCGTAACAATAAATCTATATTAAATTCCAATACGAATAATTAAAATGTTCTTTATGTTAAAATTAAATTTAAATGATGACCTTCCACGATCGTATATCACTAATTTTTTAATACCATTTAAAATTTCAATGTCTCGTAATTAAACATAAATTGTTTATAGTCGGTCTATATATACACATTACTTAGAAATACGTGACAATATATTCATTACCTTAATATAATTTAATAGGGGTAAATAAAATATCTTACCAATTCGATTTAATCACACCGGTTTAATCCTCATTTATATATTGCACCGGGTACTTCCTTTTTTTTTCGCTGACGAAGGAAAGTGCTATTTTAACGATTTAGGCATGTATATAAGGAGAAATTTTTTATGTAACATTTAGATATCGTACGAAGGTATAGGAAACCCTTAACGATTCCCATTTATAATTAATTCCTTACTTACTTTTTTACTCTTCACTTTATTTCACAGCCATCCATTAAATTTTCTCCCGCGTTAGATTCCAACAATACAAGTTCAAACTGTACAAAATTCTTTAACTTCTAAAGTATTGCGGAACTTAATGTTTTTATCATTTTCTTACGACCTCGTTTCACGAGTATAGAAGTATTTTTGTAATTTGTTTTCCTTTTCCTTTCTTTTTTTTTAACTTTCTATTAAAACCTACACATAGTTTAATCGAATGCAATTGAGAGTTAAAGAATTTAACATATCGATAAATATATCCACATACTTATATCATGTATATAAATTGATCAGAACTTTATTTGAAATATTATTGCTGATTGGATTTATTTGTAACTGACAATGTTACGATACGACTGAAGGGGTTAAATTCGTAAAGGAAAACATGAAATCATTACGGCTGAACCCTTCATTCCACGAGATTATTTCCAAGTTTAAACACCCGGCAAAGTGTGTGTAATTACATTGCGACGGACGATTTGCTCTTAGCCATTTGAATCTGTTAAACGAAAGCAAAACTCCCACTATGAAAAATTAATCCTCCGGTCGAGAGAAATTGAATTTAAAATCAGCCGTAATCTCTCTCTTTATTAATCTGAAAATTACTCCAAACGCGCGTCACTGAGCGTCTTCCCTTTTTTTCACTTCTTATATACATATTCGTATAAAGTCGGTGTGTACGATGAAATTTTTTAACCTGACAAAGTTTGCGTAATTTCGTACGTTATAATCCAGGTGGTCTATTTTTGTCGATGTTTGTATATATAGCCAAAAATTATATAGGAGCGCACGGTCAAGTAGTACGAGTGCGTAACTGATAAGACATTGATTTTCGTCGCGCGGTCAAATCGTATCTATCGACTGCATTTTATATTCGATTGTTATTAATTTAATTATACAGTTGGATAACAAATATAAAACATTGATTTATTAATATTTTATCGTACGATGCGTGGGGTATACGCGTGTGTTTTTAGTGTATTAATTAAGCAGGTATTTGGAATTATTTAATGCACTGGTTTATTTTTTTTATTCGTGTGATTTTGAAGTATTATTATTCATTAATAATTTGAATTCCATAACGTTGTTGTAATTATCACATTCGGGTAAATATTTTGCGAAATTTAAAGTATCGTACGCTAAAAAAACAAATGAAATTTTTAACGTTTAATTATACGTATTACTTCCCTGTTAAAAATAAAATATTTTATAACACGAAATATATTGTATAATTTTAATACTTAGCTAATTTTTAATTAAATACTTATAACGAAATATGTCAATTATTTCAAAATTAATTTTTACGCCGTTAGGATAATATGTTACGGTTCACCAGGATATATACTTACATAGTCATTGTGTTTGTGTAAAAAACGAAAACTTATAATTTCTTACTGTTTTAATAAAATTTTACTATCGTTTAATGGTATTAGAAAAATTTAATATATTTTAATAAAAAAAATCTTTGGGTAAGTTTATACAGTAATAGAAGTAGTAGTAGATGTATAAGTACGATAATTTTAAACTTTTTGCGCGTAAAAACTTGAAGAGTAGAATTTTGATTATTATAAGAATAACGTGATGAATATATTATTAATTAAATGTGTAATATGATTATAGAACAATAAAAAATTGTGCAACGCATTATAATGTAAACGACGCAGGTTTTTGTTATAAAAACATAAATAATGTTAAAATTATATTTATATTAAATTCACTTTCTACAACAAATGTATCTCAGTGTACTAAATGTAAGAATCTAAATAATGAAAATATGGTATTATAAAAGAAATTCATATATTGTTCGTATACATTATCATATATACATAATTACAAGTATTACTTAATTTACCTAATATTACAACGAAATAACAAAATTAAAAGAAAAGAAAAATTTCTTAAAACCCGTCTCTAATTTATAAAAACAGGGTACTCGAATGCATGTAAAGTCTTCCAAAAAATATACATTCATATTCCTGTAAGCAAACGAACGAACGAACGAACGAACGAACATTGCACGAAACTCGTAGAAAAGACTTATAGACTCACAGTATATTGGGCAGCAAACCGTCCGTCAAGTATATTTGCATAACGGTGACTTTTTTTTCCATCGCTACATTTGACGAGCGGCAGATGAAAAAATCGCGAGGCAGGAAGTAAAAAAAAGAAGGACGAATAGCGTATAACGAGTAACTCCGTTATATAGGGGAAAAATTGCGTGTAAAACTGATTGTCTTTGCTTTCGCGCGATTTTAATTCAAAGATAATCGAGTGAGACCTTATTGACGCCTACGGATGGATTCGTATAGCCGATGATCGATTAAAAATACCCCTGTCGTATGTAAATTAATTACATGTGTAGAGGCAAACGATTTTGCCAATCCGTGTCCTCGTCGTAGGAGGTGTGGAAACTTACTTATTTTTGGATATCAAATTTGTTGACATATAATTAGTGATTATTTCCTATTAAAATATTATACCACATAATCCTATATACAATTATCAAGGTAAATATGCGAGTAGATTAAAAAAATTCGAAACGATTGAGCTGATAAAGCATTTCATTCACTCCGGCGTCGGCCAATGAAAAATCCTTGTTAAAGTGTATCAAGAATACGTCGACCTTTGCGACGGATCTACGTAAACGAGTAACGAAACGTCAGTATACACATATCGACTCGGTGACTTCACGAATCGTCGTCGTCACAGTCGTAATCGGCAGGTGCGTACTCGAGCGTGTACGCGACAATCCTGACGTAATTTTGATATCTCTAAACGCTTTGAATTATAATAGACTCTGATAAGCGTTTTTGACAAATGCACTTAATACACTCGAAACTAATCTCTATATTATAGGTTGAGTGTCATCGATTGACACGACGTTGACGTACTAGGTCAAACCGACGTTTTCTTCATTTTTTTTTCTTTTTTTTCTTCTCGTCGCCGGATTTTCTTTGCGCATCGATGCACCGTAATCGCTGTTCTATCTTGTATCGTCCACGGGGAGTACAGTTTAATTTTTTTTTCCTTCTGGTCTATAATTGCATTTTAATATTCATCTTACGGGTGGGTATATTCAATAGTTAAAGTATACCTGTGTTACATTGAACACATAGAGTAAATAAACTATATTTTTATAAATCTTTATGTATAGGGAAAGGATTATTAAATTCTTACAACGTTGGGAGAGGTTCGATGAACAAAACTGTCACGACCCACGCACCCTTATACAATATTAACGTAATGAACCTCAATATAAAAGAGGGTCGGTGTCTTTTGAAAAATAAACAAGATTGTGATTTTTAGGTTCAACGATACTTGCGTTCTTAAATCTTACAAATTTAAAAATTTTAACTTAAATACTAAATGCCTTGTATTTTTTTTAATACGTTTACACAGTTTAATTTATTTTCTTTTATAAAATTTCTCAATATTATACAGAAACGAAGTAGGGATCGTTGAAGTAGTAACATTTACTTTAATGTTTCTGGATTTCTGCAAAGCGTATTCAACAATGTATACTTAATTCATGTTACCGTAACGATAGTTTCTTTCGTCCACGATAAACATATTTTCAAATTTGTGTTTATGTGCTACCTTCACACATTAAAAAATTCACTGTATGGGTAAAGGATTTAAAATTCAACAACCTCACAAACGTATATTACTAAACGTAAGGATTTAATTTTTTTTTTTTTTCGCTAAGAAATGAAAATATAGAAACTTGGTAAGTAAAAGGTATAAGAGAATGAAAAACAGAAAAGGCGGAAAGGAAGACGAATCATAATCGATTGCCTCAGCGTGCGACTTTATACCTCGAGCAAACAGAGTCGTCCGAGTTTCATACTAAATTCGTTAAAAGCGCTCTAGCTCGTTGATCGTCTCGGTCACCTCATTTACCTGCGTTATTTTTTTTACTTTCCAGGTCAATCGAGGCGCGCGCCACGTGATGTGCTTAGTCAGCCTACTGGCGACAACGACCCTAATCACCCTGGCCAATTCGACGCCGATGATCTATGCGGCCGATCAGCGTGCAAAGATACCCGTTGATCATGATCACTTCTTACTCGTTCTCTTGTTGAATCGTAAAGATACCGGACTTAAGGTACTACATTTTCTTTTTTCTTTTCTTCTAATTAATAGTTCACCTAATATATATCGAAATAATATCACACGATGAAACATTGAACTGTTCGACGTATAAGTGTTAATCGTTGTACAACTGCAAAAATATATATATCTATTAAATATGTGTGAAGTAATATCCTTCTATATTTTTAAAAATTTCAGTGTTTAAAAAGATAAATTAGTAATTACTAAAGCATTTATAGTAAAAAAAAAATAAATTGGATTTCTGATTTTTTTATGAATGTAATTTTAATTTATTCATGATTTATTTTTTATTCGTTTATTTATTATTCGATTGAGTTTATTTTATTAACATTTGTAAGAAAATCGCAAAAAAATAATACCATTTAACATCTTCACACGTAATTTTCATAGAAAAAAACATGTATATATAGAAATTAAAATGAAAATATAGCTTTACGATCCCTGGAGATATGTCGAGAAAATTGCAGTTATGAAATTCGTAAAATACATTGGAAAAGTATATTATCTAAACTTGTACGGGACGTTATCGCAGTCAGCAAATATGGGGTAGGATTTTGGTCAGACATTCCATACATACAAATGCTCTGTACAAATGAATATTTTTAAAAAAAAACTCGAATTTTTTTTCTTTGATATAGTATTTGTATATATATATATATAATATTATTCACTTATATTATTATTTTATTTAATACCTAATAAATAAACTTAATAAGTTATTTAAAAATAAACAGTTGTAAAATATTTATAACGATAGCTTATATTATATTCTATTATAGATAAATATTCACTAATGATTCATATAATTATATTTAATTAATGATTCCACACTAAATAAGTATTTATAGTGTGCTTACTAAGCACACATTCATTACATTTTTCTATTGTTTTATTAACTTTTACGATTAATCCAATACAATGATATCATATATGTTACATATATGATAATACAAATTTCATAAATTTATGCGAGTTCGCTTATGAATCTGTGTATAAAAAATAAATTGATTGGACTTTGAATAATTGAGAATAGATATATGTATATAAGGATCATAAAATTTAAATATTGAAAACCTATAAATTTGCTCAATTTACTTTTAGAGGAATGAGCAAAGAAAGTTTTATTTCACAGAATTTTATTTTAAAATTTATGGTACACTAGTCAGTCGAGTCGTTGAGCAATTCAGTTGTAATGTTTATATGTGTAGAGAATGAAGTATATATTTATAGATCCTTAACTAAATCTAATATTAATAAAAATAAATGTTACGAATAATAATTAAAAAAATTGTAAATTCCAGGCAATACCGCTAGACGAAACGGGCGGTGAATATTTGACAACTGGGATAGATACAGGTGGAGGTGATTTAATCCGAGACAAACGAATTGGTTCGCTCTCGATTGTCAATTCCGTGGACGTGTTGCGACAACGTGTACTTCTCGAGCTTGCAAGACGCAAAGCTATGGAGGACCAGCGTCAAATCAGTGAAAATCGACGTATCCTCGACTCGGTTGGCAAACGATCCGATCAAAATTCTGGATTTGCTTATCGAGATCATAGAGCGCCAAGGAAAAAGGGATCCGAATACGATGACCTTGAACTCGAGGTGCTTCAATGAACGGAGTCACACGATCAAAAATATAGGGAACTAACTTGTGCGCGCGTATTTTATTTATTTCGAGCGTTTCGTTGCGAGGGATGTATAAATTTTACGCATCGCCTACTATACACGGAGAAAAATTAAGAGATCGATTAACCTATTTGACACGGTTTATAGTTCCTTTATGGCAGGGAGGCTCAAAGTGTCTGAAAGAAAGAAAGTTTCTATCTTTTTAATAAATTAAAATTTCCGAAAAAAAATTTACCTCTCAATAAAAATATAATACATTTTAATATAGATTCTACTTAATAATGACAATGAGGATTCCAAATTTTGACTTATCTTAATATAATGGAAAATTTTCGATGCTGTCCACCTTTTTACATTATATTTAAATATATTTAAAAAAATTTTAAGTCTAATTAAAATAACGTAAATTATTGTCGAAAATACTGTATTTACCTAACGGACAAAAGTTCAAATTTAAAAAGCAGAAACTTTCTTTTTTAAAAAAAAAGATAACGTAAAACAAGGCAGGTAGGAACAACTTTGAAAAAAGGTATCGGTATAGAATTCTTTTATAACAGATGTTGTAACCTGCTTTTGAATATGCCAAAATAGACTGTTTTTTTAGGTACTTTCCAAACCTCATGTAGGAACATTCTCTTCTCTTTTTTTTTCTCTCCGTGCATATACACATACATGTACACCCTTATGAGAGATGTACCCTGAATTTTTAATTCGATCTTGTATTTTACAGTAGGTATATCTCACCGATATCAAATATTTACGTCTATAGGATGATTAGATATTGTATTGTTTGATAGTAATCGAATTTTTATTATTTGAAGACACATTAAATATTCAGTTGAAAAACAGAATTTATTCGTTGAGTTAATTCGTATACAAGACTCGTGCACAATTAATAGAAGTCGACTTTGACGAAAGTATATTTTACTTCGTACGCGTATATTTATTTGAATAGCGCTATTATGATTTACCATTTTGCTAATAAGAAAAAGAAAATGTTAAAAAAAAATGATTATTAATTGCGCAAATTAATAATTGCACAGAATTACTGTAGCAGTCCTAATTTTGTACACGCACATGCATATACATGAATGAAATTTTATTTAGACAATAATTTTGCAAGGAAGATTGCAATTACATAATTTATATAACAAAAACTATATAAATTATCAAAACAATTGTAAATGAACTTTCACGCAATTTTAAATTCTCTCTATATATAGAAAATGCATATATGAATTCGTGCGTTAGTTCCCTATTGTGCAATGCTCTGTCGTAATTGTTTTTCTTTTCTTCTCTCTCTCTCTCTCTCTCTCTCTCTTTAAGCGCATGAGCAACTAATGAAATTCGGGTATGACATCCTTGATAAATATAAACAAATTTATTTTAAATGCATTGAATACATCCGTCGTATTTACACAAAATGATAATCGATACGCGTGTAAATTGTTAATTTCAACAAACCTTTGGAAACGTATACACGTTTTGTTAATACTGTCGAACGTAACAAGCAATTATTCGTTTCGAAACTGACAATCATTAGAAAAAACAAGTAGCCCGTCGTTTATTTACTATCAGGTGAGATAACAATAGTGATAGAAATTACGTTATTCGTTATTGTGAAAATTTAATTATCATTTTACACGTATCGATGAGAAATAGGTGTAACAAGATTCAAATCTTAAAATTAAAAAATTGACGTAATGTATAAAAATAAAACACCTGAAGTTTGCACTTTGGCTTCGACGGAATTTAGAGCGTGCTCTTATAACAAACAAAACTGTTCCTCAATGTAGATTTTCACGCTGAAGAAATTTATTTTGTAATAATAATTAATGTATATTTCATTATAACTAAAAGTCTGATTAAAAAAAAAAGAAAAGAACACGATGAAGCTACGTCTAGTTAAGCTCGACTACGAGTTTCATGTTTCCTACAATAAGCGTATAATTTTACAATAGTTACGTTCGAATATTTATCATAATATTCCTCTCTCTAAATATATGATAAATATAGTGTGGAGATATTTTAATTTCTTTGCCGCGAACGCTTTCGATGACTAAAATATGCGCGGATCCTTAATCGATACCTGACTGCAATTAATTTATGTATTTATTTAACGTAGGATTATAAAAAAACGCTAGTTTTAGAAGATACAAAAAAAACAAGGATTGCATGCGCTCAGTATATAAATCGCTATAATAGTTTCTTCGGAACTGTCAATATTGCAATCTGTTTTAGTTCGATTTGGCGCTTTGATTGTACGTATTTGCGCGATTGTACACACAACAAAGTAGATTATAAATAAATGAAAAGTTAAAAAAAAAAAAAGATGTAATGACAAACAAAAAGGTATAAACTTGGAAGATTAAAACAGCGATATAGTCTATACTGGAAAGTTTATCTGTGGCTTATAAAAAATAAAAAAAAATGTTATTTTTCCTAATCATCGCAGCTTCTTAATAAAAACTGAAAATATTTTATCGTTATAGTACAATGAAGAAATAAAATAAAAGAAAGATAAAATGGAAACGAATAATTTTGTGCGAAGGTTATAAAAATACCATACGTATATATAGTAATATAGCGACAAATTTTTTCGTTGTCATACATAAAAATATATATATATATAAATGCACACCTACGAACACGTATATAGTGTAATAATCGTTATATCTCGATGACATTATATTATTTTTTTATAAATCGACAGAAGGAGATGTAATAAATAACGTGAGGAAGCATATTTTGTGACAGAATTATATAAGTATATATTTTTTAATGATAATTACTAAATTTTTTATTGTTATTATTATTATCATTATTATTATTATTATCATTATTACTATTATTTTTACGGTGATATAGGCGATTATTATTTGTAAATGGATAGACGCGAGTGTATACAAGAGTCAATATATAGAAATATGTATTTTTATCGACTAATATAATTTTTTTTTCTGCACAAAAAAACTAGTGATTGATAAATTAAATATATACGTATATATACATGAAAACGATTTGATAAAAAAAAAAGAAAATTTAACCTATTTTTTTCTTTTTATTCCAATAACGGGCTTACACACCTTTCGCCAAAAAGTTTACTATTTAATGAGGTCTATGAGAAATCGTTGTTTGGGCGTCGTCACGATTATGTTTTCACAAATTCAATTACGAGCTGCACCGCAGCGTGCGAGAGTTTCGCAATTACTGCGACCAAAATTAGATGGTGATGAAAAAAAAAGTAAATATATATATATATATAGATATATATATATATTTATAAAGAGATTCTACGTAAGATTAATTTCCAAATGCAGCGCGAAGTAGAAAGCAGAATTTAAAATACGTGAAAACGCCTGATCGAACGATTGCATAAAAGGAGAGGGAAGAACTGTTGAAAAAAATAATATAGTATAATATATACATTTATCGATTCTGTTA
Source organism: Theocolax elegans (assembly GCA_026168455.1). NCBI lineage: Eukaryota > Metazoa > Arthropoda > Insecta > Hymenoptera > Cerocephalidae > Theocolax > Theocolax elegans. The sequence continues at coordinate 66,524,626 of CM047429.1, forward strand.
TGCATTTGCGAACGTGTTGTTTAATACGATGTACGATAATGGATATATAAGAAAATATACTATTTATGAATAATAAGGTGAAATAAAAACAACAACAACAACAATAAGAACGTTGAGTTGAGTCTTTAGAGTTTGATAACATTTTATTAGATCCTGGTAGAGTTCAATTTTAAGTTATATCCAATGACATCTAGTGGAGGCAATAGTTTAAACTTTTATCGTTCGATTACGTTGAATCGATTTTTATGCATGTTATTATTTTGAATTTTTCTTTCTATATTTTGTGTTTTCTATACGTTAAAAATTTATTATTGATTTTGAATACGTTTAATAAATAGTAATAAAATCGTTTTTAAATTAAATTTTAGTTTTTGAAAATTTTCACGTTTATTTAATCTAACATAGATTTTTTGTCGAATAAATACGATATGCACTTGTTCACATTTAGTATGGTAAATCCTTATGGTAACACTGTCGGAACGATCTCGCTTTTACCTATATTTACGGACTGTAGGTATTGCAGGGAAAAGTAGAAACTTTGTTTTATAGATGGTAGCAGTAGCTCGGTGTATATTGACGTTTCAATGAGTTACCTTTAATTTTAATAATAATCATAATATACATAAATATATATACATATATATGTACTGGATAATTTAATAAGATAATAAAATATTTCGCTTATCAATTTGCTACCTTATAACCACGAGTAGACGTGTTAAATTAATGTTGCGTTCGAATGAAATTTTCTGAATTAATGCACCAACGATAATAATGATACAATAAGAGGAAATTAATCGATGTTGAACAAACAAAAAATTATTTAAAGACCTATCGATGAATGCATGTACTTCATTCTCGTAAACGATATTAACATGTAAAATGAGATCATCTCTACTATCTCTGATGCGTTGTTCTTTCTATATCTCGTATTACACGTTAAGATAATATATAAATATGTAATAACAATAAACATAAATACATTAAGAACGTAAAGTATATACAATGTTACATGTAATATGAACAAAAACAGTCAGATAATTAATTAACAGATTATAGTAGAAATTTAATGATTATTTGGCCAAAAAATGCCGTGATTTGTATCAGGGAACATTATCTATCCGACTGTCTTATTATTAACTTTATTTATTTTTATTTTTGTTACGTTATAGAATGTTACAGAATGTACCATGTTAATATAGGATCATTTTTATAACCTCAACATCTGACGAATCAGAAATTCTTAACGAGGATATAGAGACGAAATATCCATTAATATACATCGGTAAATAAAAAATTTGTTATTTGTTGATCAACCTTGCTATCCTTACAAACAAACGAAACATTGACGAAACGATGATACACATACATTCGATCCACATGAATGTATGTATGTACATATATATAAATGAAATATAAATTTATCATATTGTATTTCGTGCATTTGACGTATCAATTATTTGATCTCTCGTTCAAGTGCATTGAAATAATTTAACGTTAAGTAATTTAATTTCAATACATGTAAACCGGTAAAACTCGTGTGTGTGCATACCCAGGCATACACACACACAGGGACAACGAATTTAATAAAAGCACAAAGACTCTTAATTACGATATAATTCTCACTGCGGAATATTATTGTTATGTGTATAATACGAATGCGCGACACTTGCCTTTATGAAGTTCTTTATTTTGTTAAAAGGTTTCTTTAGTACGTTTAGGTAACTTTTTTTATGTAAAGCTGGGGTTTCTGGAACGCTAATTAGTAGATTTGTATAATTTAGAGAAATAACTTTGCGGTGCTTGTTTAACCAATTATACTATATCTTCCCTAAGACGACACACGCATTTGAGTCTATTGAATTTTTTGACGATCAATTATAATACACGTTGTATTATATTGTTTAATTAACGTGATTATTAAATTATTTATATCGTAGATTGTGACTTTTAATATTCACCGTGTGTCGTTGATGAGGTCAGGTAACATTTGTATATAAAAATTCACCTTTTCTTACTTTAATAATAACGCCGAGAGATCGATACGTATAGTCATCATTATCCAAATGCAACCTAAAAAAAGCGTTTATTTTATCGTGTAATCGTTTTTTTTAATTAATGAATATGTACACGGAGTATTTAAATCGATTACCAGATAAATTCAGTTTGAGAGTAACAGGAATTTTAGTATGAAAAAATTGTATGATCAATGTATATATATATATATATCATGTTGATTTACGAAAAATTAGTTGATATTTATATATTAAATTGGTAAATCAATAATAAATGTATGATTAGCATAAAAGTGAATGAATGTTACTTGCACAAACTTGTATGTATACACTACTAAAATAATTACATAATATTACGGAAACTTCCTTTGGTAAACAACATCTAAATATTGTAACTGATTGGTTATAGTAGCAAAGCTGCAGTTCGACGTAAATACATCGAGTCCTTTTTTTTTATTTCGAGCGTTGTAGAGCATCCTACATCCGCAACCACTTGATGAAAATAAAAATGTAGTATTACTTATTAACAACATCGAAATTAACGACAGTCGTTACGTAACTTATTTATAGAAGAAATTTCACAAGTTTTGATAAATAACATTTTGATCACAGGTATACCTCGAGCTTTTTGTATTCGTATCAGCGAATGGATCATTAACTAAAATAAACCTACCAAGGTCACATATTATATACGACCCAGACAAATAATGATAATACGACCGTGAAATCTTTTAATTTCGTTTATCGAAAAATAAGGTGTCAACTCTCTCACGCGGCATCCTTTCGATATAATTTTATACGCGCCGTGTAATTAATTTAAATTTCAAGCGCTAATCGCGTCGAATTTCCAATTGAACGACACGTAAAATATAAAAAGAAATATATATATCCTCTAAGATAATCGAATGTTCGTATTACAAAAATTTATAACAACGCCGCATCCTTTTTGTGCGCGTTCCTTGTGCTTTGTTTTTTTTTTCCTGAATGCACGGGTTTAAAAATAGCGCGTAAGTTTGCGCATATAGATGAAAAGCGTGTAATGGATCCTTGCAACGCGAGACCCCGAAGTTTCATAAGGGCCGTATATATAGAGGTTTTGTACGAAAAATGGCTTTTACCGAGCTTCAAGGAGAAAAAGTATGTTACGCTAAAGCGTAATTACCCTTCCCTCCTCCTTTTTTTTTTAGTGCCGCCTTTTCGAGCATTCATTTGTTTAATAGCTACGTCCATCTAACGAGTCATATTTTTTTTTCTTTCCTTTCTTTCTACGGAAAAAGGAATAGGAAAAACGGGCAAGTGTATTAAGCGTTATGTATTTCGGATCGCGTGAGGTTTTTCTCTTTCACAATAAGCTCGAGTATTCGATATAGATTTGAGGAAAACGTGTACTTTGCTTCCGACGCTTAAATTTAGGAGCGTATACGTATATACGAATCTTTGTGTTTACCATTTGAAAATATTGATTTTGCAATTTTGGATATATATTACGACGATTTTCGAATATTTCGACGTAATATACATATTACGGAATGGTCTCTCCTTTTATTATACTACATCACGTACTTATCACATGCTGCTTTTATGCGCGGTATTATACGTGAAACAATTTTTTCTTATTTCTTTATTATTACTATTGAATTTATGTATCTCGATAAAAATATTATTTTTTTTCTAATTTTGTTACGAAGAGGATCTTTGATATATATGTAATGTAAATATTTCGAGTGACGTTATAATACACTATTTTTAGACGTTCCTTAATGTGCTATGTAATATTCGGATTATAAATAATACTTATATAAAATTTTCTGGATAATAAATTTATATAGGGTGAACCATAAAAAAAGTGCATTAAATGCGTGACGATTGAAAACAATTTCAAGGTTTAGAATCGAACATAAAGTAGAATGTATATATACGAACAAAAATATTGCAAATTTAATCATTGTTTTCTGTACCAGTTGTTATTAACAAAGCATTTTCTCGACGTCATTAGCAAAAGAAAGTTGTTTCAAAATAAAAAGACCATTACAAATATACGAATATACTTGAACAAAATAAAACAATGAATGTATCCTATTCTGAATTGTTAACAACACCCACATTTCGAAAATCAATCGAATTGAAAATCCCCCCCTATTTTCATTAGTATATTACAATTATTAATTACGCAATGAAACCGCTCAAAATGACAATGGGAACTCGCAGCGTAAAATAATAATTATACACCCATAAATAAGGATAGGTGCACCTGCACGGTACCAAAGTCACAATATAAACAACGAACCTTTCCATTTAATTAATCACATTACATTAATAATCAAGCCTTGAGCAGACAAAGGTTATACATATATATACATGTGTTACCTTATGCGTCAATGAATACGGCACGGTCCATGAAACGGTCTAAAGATTCCTATGTATGTTTACATGCGGGTTTACATTTCGAAATTTATTATATACGTATATAAACTAATGGCAAATTAAATATTAGACATACTGCGCAAATTTTTCTCTCTCTTTTTTTTTTTAATAGGGATACATTTTTAAGTAAGCTTTTTAACGCGTTAGAAATAACGAAATACTTTTATTTAAACACGTATAGAGCTCTTTGTCTAAATATTTTCAATTAAGTGTAATTACCATATAGTGCGCTGTGAGAACGAGGCATATATTAATTCGTCCGTGTGAGCGCGCTCGCGTTCGCGTTATACAATGGACTCGTAACTATCCGTCGGTATTGATCAATTATTAGCTTGCGGGACTTCCGATGCAGGTGTGAGAAAAATTTACAATTCTTTTGCACGATTTGTTTACAACCTTGTTCGACTGTCCATTTCCCACGAATGTTAAAATGAAAATATAACACATATTTTTATTTACTTCGGTCTGTCTTAAATATATTTTCTGCGAGTATTTTTAAATTTTCTATCAAGCATTTCTTTATGTGGGAGTGAAAAACTCATTTTCTAGATGAAATATAGTAGACATGTGATCATTTATAAAATATAATGATAAAGAAAGAATATAACTTTTTGAAAGTTTCTTCATATAAAAATTGAATTTTACGTTTTAACGAGAAATATGATTTAACATTTTGTTACGTAAATGATTAAACATTTAATTCGATACAACAAAAAAAGAATAACTTTGTTATAACCGATCTGTAAGCTCCATTATTTACACACATGCTGTACATACTTGTCTTTGTGATACAATAGTGACCTTAAAATCTATAAGTCATTTATAATCTATAAGAATTCAAACATGATGTATCAAAGAACGATCTTTTTTTTGATACGACGTCAATATCGTATGTATGCACGATCTATTATAATGTATAGAAGATATACGTGCATTAACCAAGTAATAGACATCAAATATATAATTTTCTTGGTTATCAAAAATATCAAAATAAAAAAACGCTGTATTCAAAATCAATCGCAGACAATTACGACGAGTTGAATCTCAAAAAGATAAAAAAAAACATTCGAAATTTCGCATTTTCAGATCGTTGAAAATTCTATTTGGAAATACCAATTCCCACTTGAATGAAAAAACCATTAGTAATTTTTCCCATTTCCAATATCATCGGCGTCTCAACGAGCCCTCGCGAAACTTGCAAAATTGCATCATCGCCCAGCAGCATCCCCCGGAGAAAAACGTCCCACGTTTACGTCTACACTTATACAAGCTCGTTCTATACATTTACGTGCTTACACATACACTATGCCTCAAAAAATATATATATATATATATTGAGATATATCGATAAATTAAAAAAAAACTGTATGTGTCGTGGAAATTCACTTGGTCAAATTGTCCGCGGTTCGATTGAAAAATAGGAAGAATTTATGTATTTCGAAATTCAAAGTTTTAAGCGGCACTAAAAAAGTTTGATATGAAAGTTCGACAAAATTCGTTCTAGTTTTCTTATGTATATATATACGCGTGGTCTTTTATTCGATCCTATGTAAGTTAGTTTTATATAAAGTAATTGATTCTATATATCTAAACATGTATATGTGTGTGTGTGTACGTGGAAAATGTATTTAAAGTGTATACGTGTAGGTGACGTTTACGGTTTATTTCGCAATGCAACAATGTATTTTGAATTGAGTTCGATTGATATAGGAATTGTCAAATATCGATTCAACCGAAAATTCTATAGGCGTAAGTCGAGGGCCTTTGTACAAAGGGCTTTGATTTTCAACTTCAATAAAATTTTAAATTTATGTCTTTGAAGTAACTGTGTCAGAATTGATTTGATGTAGATAAATTCCTTTTTTTTATTCTGAAATATATGAAATTTTGAATGTACGTATACATTCAAGAAATAAGATGTAGATACTCAGCGAATTGAAGTTTCAAACAAATTCAATGATACGTAATAAAATAATATTTTTTCCTCCTGTCGTAATAGATTAATTTTTTTTTATTCAATAATTAAAGTATAAAAATGTAACGTATAATGATTATAATAGTGAATATCACGATAGTATTATCAAACTATGTGCATATATTGCTATCAAGATTTTCGAAATTACAGTGCATGTGAATACAGAGGAGCAATTAATAAATCAATTCGATTATATCACTGTACTAGTAGATCAGTCGAATTATCGATTTCGATGCGTTTAAATGAATATTCAAATTGACATTGTATTATATTGTATTAAGAAGAAAATTAGTCTTATTAATTCATTGCAATTTGATTGCTGATTTTATCAACAGGTTCAAATAACTTTTCTGTAAGTGGTCTTACTCCCCAATTATAATATTTAAATAATTTACATAATATTTAATTTAATTTTACTTAATAAATTGATCAAATTTTTAAGGAAACAGTTTGTGAATTTTTTCGACAAGTTCAAACAATGAACAAAATAAGTTTACTAGTCAATAAATTTTACCCATCAAAATGAATTATTGACAGCTCTACTAATAACTAGAAACATTTTTTAAAAATTTTTTTATAGAAAGATATATTTTATTTTTTAAAAATATATATATACGTACAACATTGAAACAATCATTTCTTTTTGAAAAATTGTTCTCGATGTTATCGACATTTTGGATGTTCTTAATTATGTTTGGTATAAAATAATAAAAATCCTCAATATATTTTTATGGTAAACGTATTGTAGATTATAGTACGAATAGTTGACGTTTTGCATAAAGAACCATAAAGTAAAGGTGAAAAAATAGGGTTATAAATGTCGACGTAAATGAGAAATTGCAGCTCATTTTGGTGAAAAATAAAAAAAATTGAAACAAAAGTACACATGAATTTCACTTTCGTATAAGGTACCTAACTGCACAGAAGATGGGAGAGGTTAAATTGGCTACGAGACTAATTAAAAAATATTTTCCTTCAAAAGACGTGTATTCAATGTCGTTAAAAAAATTGTAATTACATTAATATATTTTTCTTAAAAGATTTTTTAAAAACTTCAAGCTATATTTTGCGAATTATTATTTATATATAAAAGAAAACTTTACGTTTAAGAAATTACAGGGATCTGCCTTTTCCAACCTAAAAAACGTGTTAAAAATATTAAATTAAAAAACGCGGAAAATTCAGAAATAAAATTTAAAATAGCAAGGAGAGGTTGGTGGAGTTACATTTTAAGAAAAAAATAACGTTTTAAATTAAAATGTAAGTAAATAACATTTTGTCGGTAACTTTGTCGGTCGACAATGGAAACTAACGGCAACTCAAACATCATATTCAAATTAATTTTCTGGAAATAAATACAAAGTTTAGCGGACAGAATTTTTTAAAAATAATTATATATAGACCCTTAATTTAATTTTTTTTACCAGTAGCTAACTTTTTTTTTTTTAATATTCCATAAACTATTTATGTATCTTAAGTATTTTTTTGTTATAAATTATCAATTGCATATTATTTATTTTAATAATTGAAATGTAATGTAACAGTGCACATACACCCGCATAATAATAGTAATCCCATCCTTTTTTCTTCGTGCATTGTTTACTTAGAATATTATTCATTCATCAACATAGCAAATACACTTATCAATATTTATTACACTTGTTAATCTATGTAAATAAAATATTTACATATTTATATAGATGGATAAGGGGGAAAAATATGAATGATCAGGCAAAGTATACACGTACATTTATATATATGAAAAAAGGGGTTGAAAGAAAATACAAACCCTTAATTTATTTACCTTCGTTTACTTGGACTCGACCGTTTTTTTAAAATTATAAGTTACCCTGAAAATACAAATGCTCGAATAAACAAACCATCAACTGTTGTAAATATAACCGAACCCTAAATAAACAAAGCGCGCAACATTTAATTTCTGGTGTATCTCCGAAATTCAGCCGCTGAACAAAATGCAAACAATCTTTTTAAATATAAAAAAAAATATAAAAAAGGGACGAATTTTTGCTTGGCTCCATAAATGAGCAAAAAAAGAAAATAATTTTCATCTTGTTACAAAATTTTAACGTTCGGTAATATGTATATGTATAATAATATCAGTCTCTCCGAACCAAATGCTTTACTTTTAGAATAAAGCAGGCCTATCGTACTCTTTGTCCACTATGGTTGGTGGAATTTCCCAGAGCACGGCCTTTTAAAATAATTAAAGGCGTTTCGTCCTCGATCCTTGGAGAGATCGTCGTCTGTTTTCTATATATATAGCCGCAGAACATCTTGCTGGCGTCGCATATCATCTTGCGACAGGCGTCTAAGGTATGATCTCCAGTTCCTTACTGAGGAGTCCAAGCTGGAGATCGAGCCTCGAGGACGAAACGCCTTTAATTATTTTAAAAGGCCGTGCTCTGGGAAATTCCACCAACCATAGTGGACAAAGAGTACGATAGGCCTGCTTTATTCTAAAAGTAAAGCATTTGGTTCGGAGAGACTGATATTATTATACATAATTTTCATCTTGGTTTCAAGGTCACAATGCATGAAAAAAGACCTAGAATAAGCATAAAGAATGATGAATAATTGTACAGAACTTATTTTTATAGATAACCTGAATTTAAAAGATATTTATATATATTTAGCCAGAGATTCAAATTATGAAATTTTATTTTTGTTTATATATTATTGTAATTAATTTGATTCTATATTCAATTAATATTTCACGTTAAGGACATGCGATGTGCAAAAAATAATACAGCTATTCACTTTTAAATTAAGGATAGTTGCACTTTTTGAAATATTTATGTATACAGATCTTTTATTAGTTTTGAATATCGTCTACAAATTTTTTTAAATATTTTTATCTCCAAGTGATTGAGATTTTTGGTAGCTGCAAATCTTAATCTTAGTCATATATATATATTATTTACGCGTTTGAAATTAATTATTTCGATAAATTCGCTCCGTAAGGTTCTTTAGTGTCATCTAAACATAAGATACAAATTTTTAAGGGTTTTTAATTCTACAATTTAGTTACAATCTTTTAAAAGGCAGATCCCACGTAATTTGACAATTACATCCCGATAATAACAGTTGAAAATTGTGTAGTTACATGTATAAATTAGTATTATTTTCAAAAGAAAATTAAATTAAATTTTTTTACTGAATTCAATTAGTAATTAGAAAGCAAAGAAAATAATTGTAAATTAATTTTAAAACACAGGTAAATACAGGCAGTATCTTTTTTATAAAATATCAATTATAACGTCTAATGAAATATGTATATATAAAAAGAAAATTAGATAAACGTTCGTAGAAAAATAAACTAAACAAATTATCTGGGCGATTATTTAGTTAAACAACTGTGCGATAAGGATCTCTATTTTTCTCGCGCATTAACCAAGCAGAACTCAATTAAACTATCGTCGTTCGTCATGAGGCGTTTCATTTTTATTTTCTGTATATGTATATATTAATGTAATAACACACAATTATGCAATTATACGAATAACGCTGATAAAACGCGTGTATACATTTATTTAGTTGGCTAATTTATTAATTATTATTTTTAAAAAAGAATACGCATTTATTAATATATAAATTTGAATGATTCATGGATAAAAACAATGTACGATTTTAATTTATGAAATGTATAAATGTTAATGTTAAAGTGCATTGATGAATCATCAATTTTCGTAATAATATCGCGTAATATTATTATACGAATATTAATTATTGCCACTTATAAATATGTATATACCAGTTACATTCATTCCCGAACGAGTGTGTAATGTAATAAAATAAGTTATTTTAAGAAGATCTGCGCATATTATATAAACGTCTACGTACGGGTTAATCTTATAAAAATCGATGTATGAATTGACAATACATAATTTAAACATATAAAAATATCGAACAATATTTACTTAACCGTAAGTATAATTAAAAATTCGTAAAGGCGAGTATGTAAAAAGGTACTATAAATTTTGTGTCCTTTTAAATTGAACAAAATCTAAAAATTGGATATATAAAAATTATCAGGTAATTATAGCAACAATCATTTCTCGATCTCGGAATATAATTCTTAAAGAAATATACTAAACGCGCGTGCGCCGCCAAACGATCGAGGCGTACACATATACATCCCTTAAAAGTGAAAGGAGTCTCGAGCGCGAACTGCATAACCAGGGAATACACACTATCTTAGTACTTCCATCTAGATGTATAAGTAAGGAAGAGAGAGAGAGAGGATGAGAGAGAGGGTTGGAGAAAAAAAGAGAAGAAAGAAAGAAAGAAAGAAAAAAGGTTTCACAGTTCGAACGCGCCTTTGAAGCGTTAACTACGTAACGAGATTAACTTCTCCCGTGTGTGTGCTTGCGAACGGCCTTACCTCGCGAGTACAACCCTCTTTTTTTATTTCTGTATGTATGTACGTATATGTATAGGTGGTGTAGGTCCCCGCCCGGCCTCCGTGTAACGAGATTAGGAGTCTGGCTCGGTTCATCGCGTGCCGCATTGCGCGTAGTTCGCCCGCCGCGCAGACTCAAATGCTCGCCGCGCGGCCAAGAACACGGGAATATGAATAAATCAACCCCTCTCTCTCGCTCTCTCGTGGCCCCCACGCCCCAGTTTTACTCTCCTCTGGTCGGGACACCCCTCGGCGTCCTTGTCGCACCCAAGCTCGAGAGCTTCCTGGATATTATATTACGTGCGTGCAACCAGGAGGAGGAGGAGAAATTACTTGGCAAAAATTGCTCCAGGCGGGATTGCTCTTCGAGATGGTGTCACGAATCTTTCTATACATATACGCGCTCATATCCTGTCTATATATACATATATATAGTCACATTGTTACGAAAATTTTTGTCATAATTTTTTTTAAGGGGATGGTCGATAAATACTGGGAGGAAAGTTTCTCGGTTCATCTTTTGGGTTCTTCGTCTCGAGAAGTTTGTTGATCCTTATAAACTTCTTCTTGGGGAGGGGGGGGGGAGGAGGAAAGTGAGGAGGCGGAGGTGGTGGTGCTTCGATTGTTTTAGGCCCCGTCATCTGTATACAGACCGAGTTCTACCTTATCGGCATCGTATAGTTTTACTCGTGTACACTCGAGGAAGCCGATAAGCATCGTCGTTTATACAAAATTTCTAGAGAGATTACTCAATTATGTGCTTCGAAGTAACTGTTTGTTTGATCGATACCTAAGATGACTGAACGACATCTAGATAATGCGACCTTTTTTTCTTCTTGTTTTTTAATTGACTCTTTCCAATAAGTTAATAACGCTTTTTTAAATATTCCTAAAAATACACCTTCTCTCGTAATTTAATCAATTTTTGTTTGATAAAAAATACTCATCGATTAGAAAATAATTTTTGCATTTTTTTATAGCGAAAGCGAAAAAAAGAACGTGGCTTCAATAATAATAACTTTAATACTATCGGTATATCGACATGTCACATCTGTTTAAAGAAAAAAATATCCCTTCGATAGGCCGTTGAGCCCGTCAAAGTCATACACATCGAATAAATTATATATATATATATACACCCTTCTCGATAAGAAAATTGATAACACGTTACATTCCAATATTCTGACAAAACTTGATACATATACGTGTTTCCCAAATTTTATTAATCTCTTTTCTTGTTCGTGCCAAATGTAACATTAATAAAATACATCACATTTATACATCCCTTTTATTTTTAATTTAACATCTTTTTAACATAATATTCTATTCACCTTGCTTGACCATAAGTAGATAAGGGAAAAAGGGAGGAAATTTTTTATTTTAGTAACATTTTGTAAAGTAGAAAGAAAATTTACTTTACTCTTAGGTGAAAATTAGTTTAAGTCCGTAGGTAAATTCCTCCTAATATTCGTTACTCAACTTTCCAAGTAAATTTCACTTAACCTTCAGTAATTTTTACTCCGCGAAGCTTCTTTGCCGTGCAGACTCGTACAATTTTCTGTAACAAGATTAACAAAACCTGGTAAAAATCAAACTTCGGTAATATAAAGTTAAGTTACAAAAAATATACACAAAGAGTAAAGGATGTATTAAAAATAATTAGTCTTCATCAAACTTCGTGTACCTATTTATATATTTGTAATTTAAATAGTAAATTTTTATGGGGAGGTTGGAACCGCGTTATAGGAAATTACCCTTTATAACCCCAAAATCATGTTAAAAATGTTAACTTAAAAATCTTAAGAAAATTCATAAGATATGTTTAGAACACATGGAATGTAATGAAGCAACATATTGGTGAAACAAAATAAATAAAATAACTTTTGTAATATTGAGAAGTAGTCTAACCAAAAAACTAAAAAGATCCAATAAATGATGTTCTTTATTTGTAACAGTGTCAAACGTATGCCTATTTTTAGGGTCCGACATCATCTTTAAATCTACAAGTTAAGTAAAATCGTAACCTCGTAGCCGAGTTAACTGTGTCGAAAAAAAAATCCCACTTAATCGAACCTCAAAATGGATTAGACTATATACCTTCCCTTTAATTCCTTTCAATATTTTTAGGTCTGTAACGAGCAATCGAATAGTGAACGCGAATAAAGGATGTAGCCGAACTATATATATATATCTATATAGCCCAGCGTATTTCTTTCTCTCGTACACGTGTCTGGATCGAAGCCGCGGAAATCTCGCGTGTCGAATCTCGCTGTTTCAAACCCTAATGACGCCCTCGAGGGCGTTCGGGATGCAAAAAGAGACTCACCAAATGAATAACTTAGCGGTGATGTATTTAACTACTTTCCTAACATCAATTTCACGATGGCCATTTTTTATCCTTACTTAATTATTCTCATCCGTCGATCCACTTTATCTTATTGTAAACCTAACGCCCTACTACTTTACTCACCAGACACGAAAGAGATACACGTATTGAGACTGGACTGACGTAATATCGACTCCGCGTAATATTTACTTAAATTTAATAAATGTACACGATTTATGAATGTATATATATAATACTCTAGTATCGTTACGTATTTTATGCCGCATTGTTACCTGATCGTTATATCATTAATAAAGCGTATATACACGTATACATGCAGTAATTTGATTAGTATCGTTCTAATGTAATTAAATGTATGTAAAACCCTATTGACATATTAATCAAAATTGTATACGTTTGTATCCTATATACGAAACCCTTAATTTGCCAATGGAATTCGATCATTTTTCATTGAAAAATCTCCCCTCGCGAAAGTGGTGTGATGCATCACCGATGTTTTAATGTCCATTCTACATCCTAAATAAATATCATTTATATATGTATTTGTATAAACGTACGTATATACATAATACTGTATGTTTTATTTTATCGTTACCGATACTCTCGGTGTATATTTTTAAATCCCACGAAATGAAATTGTAACCTCGAATACAGATTTTTATAAAAGTAAAGTTCGTGTTTGTTTTACGTTTCGGGAGTAATATACGTTCGAAAGCATGGATTAGAAACGAAACAAAACAAAACGAAAAAAAAGAACGAAAAAAAAAAAACAACACATCGCGGTATATAGTTGCAGGAGGGATGGAAAAAAACAGTACGAAATAACACGCTCGAAAATTTCGCATACAATCTGTACATATACATATACAAACCGTTTTTACGAGTTTCGCACATAAAGGAACTGTGTATGTGCACTGCGCGTACACAAGGATTTTTGATGTACGTACATAAAATATGGCATATATATATATACCTGAATAAATATGTATATTATATTTTCATTCGAATACGAGAAAATCCACAAGTGAAATTTTTGGCCCTCGCCTACTCTTATACACGCTACACTCTAACCGCATATATACGTGCCGTGTACATGTGCGTGTGAAATAATAAAAATTTTTATACCGTTGATCGCGAAAAGTGTATAACTAAATTACTAAAGAAAAGTGTTCGGTGCACGGAGCGGTCATATTTACCGAGAGTAGCCGGTTATTCTATTTGATTTAATGCGAAACGGAAAGAAGATACCAGGTTAAACTTGAATAAACTTTGAGGGTATTGCGTTTCTCTGTAAACGTGCACTAGTAGTAAGGGTCAGGCTTAAGTTAGACATCTGACGTATCAATAGCTCTATCGTTGTCGGTTGGTCAACATTGTAACTCGACTATCTATATTACCCTGTTTAAGTGAATCGGATGTTTAAACTTAGTATATCAATTGAACGGATGTCCTACGCTTCATTTTTCATTAAATTATCAATGTTTGTTCTCATATTTTAATATACAATTACCGCGGGATCACAATTTCCGAAATATTTAAATTATTGCTATCGTAAATAGAATGTAAATTTAAGGTCAATTATATGGAAATTGCATGCAAATTATACAATTGAACTAACATTGAGATTTAAGGAATAAATTTAATAATTGTTTTAAATGTACAGGTCTGCGGTACGTTAGATGAAATAAAATTATTGGGTCAATATATTTTTTTTTTTTTATTCTTTTTTTTATTCTTAATTTGTGCTCTCTTTTTTCCTGGCACTTCCTACCGTTTATCCCCCTGGGGACTTTAACGGTGTTCACCTACCACCTATGTGTGGGTGCTTTATCCCTCTCTTAAAAACCCCACCACCTCGCATTCGCCCGGGGTTATGCCCGTGGATGAGGGAAACCTGTGAAGCAGGGAAAACCTCACCCGAGATGGCCGGTGTATTCGAAACATTCTTTTTGGGTGTCAAAGTCACATTGCGTAGGCCTTGACACCGAAATTGAATGTTTCACACCTCCCGCTCACGTTGTGAAGTGTGAAAAAACACCTAACCCGCCACGAAAGCCAAACCCATCCAAGTGCGAACCGCACTCAGTGCTGCTTAACTTCCGTGACCGGCCGAGGTGCGTCTCCGCCACTCCGCCACCGTGTCGGTCTTATTGGGTCAATATATTAATTTGATTTGATTCTTCAAGCTAGTACTTTCTTGTATATTATAACACTGTTACAGCAATAAAAAGAAAAGTAAATATTATTAATATATAAATGAGGTCTGCTTGATACGTAAGACATTTAACATATTTGTAATATACTGTGTACCTATGAATGAAACTCAAGCATTCTCAAAGTGTTTTTTATAGTTCGCTACACTTAAATATTAAAATTTCAATTTTATCCAAAAGATTTTTTTATAACGATCATTTATTTACCGCATAACATTATTATACTTTTACTGTATAAACATAATTTCCTGTTCGGCTTATAATTAATATATATTAATAACAGGTTAGATTGTACAAAAGATTTCATTTTGATTTACGAAAATTAAATATTTAATCATTCGGGTATACATTGGAAGTACATTGATACTTAACAAATAGAAAACACTTTTAACTATATACGACAATTTAATTACCGTCTTATTTACACGTAATAAACGTGTACCAGCAATTTGATTTTATTGACTCGTTATCGATTTTTCCTCTATGCAAAACCACGTGTGTACGCCATAAAAACAACATCTTTGAGGCAACGTTTACGTCCATCTCGTGTTTAAAATGTAAACACGTTTTAGGATGAATTTTAAATAAATTGTTTAAGTAAAAAATAAAATAGGGATAAAAAAAAGTTGCCAGTTTCAATTTTATTGCACAAAAATCTTCTATTTGTATCAAGGACAATAATCGTCGATCGACGAGGACGTTGGTAAAAAAAAAAGGGAATTTGTGTCTAATTTAATTGTCATTGTATTTCATGTGTGCTCCTTTCACCGAAAAAAAAGAAATTGTCATCACGTTTAAAATTGATTTTCGTACTTTATATATGCTCGTTTTACCTGGTCATGGTCATATGTAACTTTAATTATTGACAAGGAGTCTTAAAAAAAGATCAGATTTCGTTTAAATCTATAAATATTTTTTATCGTACGAGTACCCATTCCGTCAAAAGCTGAATACGTTTAATCTAATTACAATTAATTACGTTAATTATAGTATTTAATATAAAATAATTTTGAAAGTTAAAACTAATTTTATTATATATATTAAGAGCCGTACTAATAAGTCATGCTTATAAAATTAGATCATCGCTAATGTCTACAAGAGTAAAATAATATAAAATTTTACGGACCAAATAATCGTATATAACAATTAAGTGTACAAGGAATTTTTTTTAATAAAACTTTACGTGACAATCACGGGGGGCCATATGACAAGTTACATTTCGCGGTAAAATGCCGAGGTTCTCTTGTAATTTTAACCGTGCTAAAATTTATCTGTACAATGGTGCAATAAGCCGTAGAAACTGACATGATGTCCCTCGTTTATTCCGTGGTCACGTGATACAATTTTATTGAAAAATTATATACATTAACAATCTCTCAATTAAAAAAAAATTAACCTTGTTTCTCCTAACAATTAAATATCATTCTGTGGTATTGGTTGATTATTTCCTAAAATAAAACTGTGGATACAAAAAAAAGTATAATTATATAACAAAAAAAAATGTAAAAGAAACTACAAAGTACTTTAGCGTAATTTATACTGCATCTATTTTTATCTGTATTAAAAATCAATGTTTCTATACGTTCGTGTTTACAAACTGACTGTTGATTAAACATTTGCAAAATAACAAATATGCATATGAGAGAATATTACAATAAAAAACAAATATTATTAAAGATAACGACGAAATTGCAAAATTTACAAATAAATACAGTTAATGGTAACAAAAAGTAGTACTTACGCAATATATAATATATATAATAAAATTATTATATCACCGGAAAATATTTTGCGTTATCGTGTACATAAAATTGCACTTAAAACTTGTGCATTTTCGATATTACCATTTCGAAATTTTAACGAATTATTACCATACATAATTTCACGGATTAGTATATAGTAATTTAGTTTATAAACAATACGAGATCAAATTATGCTGCCTATATATAACTTCAGTACTAGGACTAACTTGATAATGCGATTATTACAATGTTAAATATCAATTTGCAATATTACAATATGCATTTACCTTAATATACTCACATCTCGTGAGTATTGCAATTAATAATTTTCATAAGATTATTATAATATATATATAATCTTGAGTTAAAATATAAAAGTAGATCATACAATTTAATAAACTCGGGAAGTTACTCTTAAAGACATTACCTCTAACAGTTAAACAGTCAATATTCACTATTTGTATTTTTAAAAAGTCGGTCACACTGGAACTATTTCAACAGTTAATATTCTTTTTTACAAAAGTGACTAATCACTAACTCATTAAGCAAATATCATCGATTAATTGAAGTGAAAATTTTACGTAATTAAAATTGTAAAGCATTTTAGTGTTAAAAATAGATAAATATTGATCAATTCGTTAGTCATATTAGTGAAATAATCGTTAGGCACTTAGTTTACTAGGGATAATTAAAATTAGAAATGATTTCCATCACTATTTCTTCAGTTAATCTATTACCTATTACGGTAATGCACAAATCAAGAAATTTTGACTACTTCGCACTGAGAACAATGGTTTATCAAAACTGACGTATATTTTACAGTAAGGTTCGGATATACATATTTATAGTAATTTTACTTATAAATTATGTTAAAAATGACTATAAAAATTTGAATATTTCCTATAAAATATAGTAAAAATTATGATAATCCCAGTGTGTCACGATTTTATTATAAAATATAGTAATTTTTATTTAAACCATTTTCCTCGGTGATCGTGAGAGACGGTACTATGACAAAAGTGAGCTCCAGTCAAATAATGTTTACCAAAACTTGGATTTCCCGAAGATCGCGCAAACAAAAAGAATACCTAAAAATCAAGTAAATCAATTTCCCGTGAGAAACTTACGTAAAGCGTCTATATATAAGAGAAAGTATAACGCATATAAGAGACTTAAACGATTCCTCAAAGAAAATAGGAAGCCTAAAGCAAGAACACCTGAAAGTAATATACCTATATGCATACCGTGTCTGAGAAAAATAAAAGTGCGATACATCATCGAGAGCTCGACGAGGAGCGAAATCGTTATATACATCCGTGAAAGAGAAAGAGGGGTAAATTCTCTTCGAAAGCCGCGCGCGCATTGCACGGCGCCGTCGCATCATACTTACCGCATAATGTGCTGCAGCGTCACTATACGGATGCATGCGTGCGCCCCCTCTCGATATATAACCACCTCTCACTATCTCTCTCTCTCTTTCTCTCTCCCTCTCTCGCGTATAATCGTTTTTCTCGCGGTCCTCTTTTTTTCTAGTGTCCTTCGACCTCTCTTTCTCTCTGTAGGTACGCGTATCTCTCTTTCTCACTCTCTATCTCTCTCTCTCTCTCTTTGAATTTTTGAGACGCGCGCGCGGGATTTTCGCCCGCGCAATTTATGAGTTTTCTCGTGCGCGCGGACTGCGGGCTTTTAGGTCACTTTATTATGTAGGTCAGAGCGTGCTCTATTGTTTTTAAGCCGTTTTAAGGTGCTTTCTCCGCATTGACGTATCTGCGGAGCTTCGCGCCCCGACGATTCTTTTTACCTTTTTCCCTTCTTCTTTCGATTAAGGGATGAATTTTTTAAATACCTTCTCAATGTTGCATATACGTATAGAATCATTTCCTTACTTGGATCGTTTCTCTTGTAGACCGCGGCTCGAGCAACCTTTTTTTTTCAACGTTACTAAATATTGTGTGAAAAATAATTTATTACATTATACGGATAATGTTATTTAAATTAATACGACAGCGATGAGTCATTGCAACGAGGAGTATATTTTAAGAAATGATATATCTGCAGTATTTAATATTCTGACATATATAAAAAAAAACAATAACTAGTCAATAAAAATTATTTTTAGATCGAAGAGTCTATTCATTTATATTTTTAAAGTTTCTCTTAAACAAGTTGAATTATTTAAGAATAGCGATCAAGATAACAAAGGATTCAAATTTTCGAAAGAACAATAAGGCTTTATTGTTCTTGTTGCATTTTGTATGTACTTTTATTATTTTTTTTTTCTATTTTATATTTTAGTTGAAAATCTTAGTTATTTAATACATAGTAATTGTTAGTTTATTTCTATATAAAGTTGAAACTTGTATCAAAATCGTTTTAATACTTTTTTGATCACTGTTTACTTTTAAAGACACTGGTATTGACCCACTGGCTTTATTAGTCTTCTGCAGATAGAGAGAGAGTAGACAGAAAAGTCAAAGGATTAGTATTTATTAAAAAGGATTTATACAACTCTAAACTTATCTTACACAATCATAAAACATAGATTTAACTTTGCTGAATCGCATCCCGATATTAATCAAGGATTATTTAAATAAAGAATATTTTGGATATTGAATATATAATAAAATATATAATAAAATATATAATAAAATAAAAATAAGGTTTACCTATTATTTATTTTATCAAATTCTTTTTTCCCCGTGCACTTCAATATCAACGAAAATTACGAAGAATTTATGATTCACAACACGCTTCCGAGAATTCTACAGTAATTTATATCTTTCTTTTTTTCTATTAATTAATTACAAAACGCTTCTCGATTAATGTAGAAAAATACTTTATTAAATATTTTTAAAATGTGCCCAAGTTGAAAGTAAATAAAATCCGCAGCGAATAAATTTTTTAATAGAAATTTTATTTAATTTTTTTTTACACTTAAATTGCAATGTTAATTCATAGTAACATGCAGTAATTTTCTTTATAAAATGATATTCCGTAATCAATTTTCCGATGTAATTTTATTGAAAAATTTCTTTCGATATACGCATTAAAACTTTATTTAACACACGAATGCACACACGTACATTTATATCAGTGAGTCTATATCCTTTATAGAAAAATTCTAGAGAAGTAGAAAGAATTACACGGGGATACATTTATTTAAACGAATCTAACGAGAAACCTCTTTCTTGAGGTAAAAACGAAACCATTACACACAATTAAAACGTCGACGAAAAGTCGGCAAATAACGTAGATTTAAATACTTAATGACCGCGTCTCCAGAAAAACCTGTACTACAGGAAAAAAAAAATTATCCTCTCCCCTCTTCCGCCCCCTTTAACCAAAAAAATAAAACGAATTTGACCCACTTTTAGCGCAACCACTCGTCCAATCAAAAAAAAACTTGGAAGTCCGTGTTTGCGGAGCTAAAGACTTTCCCGAAGGCTTTAATTAAACGGTAGAGATGCCTGAAAAAGATATTACCCATGCACTTGTCAACAAAAAAAAAGTAACGAAAGAACTCGAGGTATCATCAAGGATACCACCTTTCTTCTTCAAAAAGTGGCGCAACGAAGCATCAACAACAATAAGGGAAAACCGAAATGACGCGGGAAAATTAACCCGATAATCGACGGGTATTCAAGTCGAAAATTAACTATACGTGTGAAAGGTCGCATCGTAAAATGCGAGCGCGTGTCACTGGATGAAATTCGGTGTAATCCCCACGCAGCTACCATTTCCATTACTCCCTCCGGGTTTAGCCTCGAAATAGACTTTTTGAATTAAGCTCGTTTTTTTCTTCTTCTTCTTCTTCATCTTCTATATGCTTCTTCTCGCTTTTGAAATAGTAATGGGTCCCAGGTATTTTTAACGACAGTGTTAGGCGACTTTCTTTTATTTATAGGATATTGAATTTTTTGGTGCTAGTGTGGGATTTTTTATTTATAGATTAATGAGCAGACTTGCAATTTTGTCCTAAGGTATAGAGATGATGTATTCTCCAGTGGGAAAAAAACGATTCTTATAGCGTGGTATGTCAAAAAATTGGCAATTGTACGTATTATTATTAAAAAGAGCGTTGCATCGTTATGTAAAATTATTCATCCAAGCTTACTCAAATCAATATTAAATTAACTTCTATCTAAAATTACGAGTAACGCAGAAGGTACACCAAATAATGTTATCGTGACAATCGATTAGTCGAATGAATTTGAGCGCGCAACTTTATTTTATTTGAATGTGTATCAATTCGTGTTGCTCATTTGCATGCATTATAAACTTTTATTAGCTTCGAATGATCCGTGCAAACTTGGTTTGTAATTTTACTCTCGAGTAATAACATTCAAATTAAACAATTTTGAAATATACATATAAATTTCAAAATATATATATTTAGTACAACAATATTTGCGTATATATTTGTTAAAGTATATATATTTAATAAAATGTAATCAAATCAATATTGTTATAAAGATTGTTTAAAATAAATAATAAGAAATAATACTGTTTTATTAAAAAATGTAGAGAAGCAACCCCTGAAAACCTCATGTAAATCGATGTATAAAATTAAAATATAAAAAGCGTATCGTGCATATATTTATACAGCTGGATGTAATAATCCGAATAAAAATGTCATTTTGTTAGAATGCCAGGACTAATATCGATTCTGGGCGTAGGCGCTATTTAAAAACACATTAAAATAACATTAAAAAATTAACATTTTCAAAATTAGGTAAATAACTTTGGATACTTTGACCTAACCTCTAAATTGAAACAACATATATATTCTCGTCCTTTTCTTTGATAAAAAAAATGTGTACGCACATATATTTATAACAGATGTAAAGCTCGACTAATCTATGAACTAAATTAAATTTCAGGAGGGTCTAGTGCTCATTTTATTATTTATTAGGGGAGGGTTACTGCCCTCCACGCTCACCAGGAGAAAAATCGATAAAAAGCAGCGGGCGCAAAATGCTCCCGTAGCGGCCCCTAAACAAACGCGTGCGCGCAAGTATATATATCTATCGCTACTCGTCGGCGTAGTCCGCCTTCGAAATTCGTCCGATATTTGTCTTGGATATATCTTGCACCTGATGTATATCCTGTTATTATGGCTAAACGGATATGCTACCTCACGGCTTTGATTCACGACGATTTCCCGAATCGTCCAACTTGCACACTCTTCATTTTACGATCGATCTGGGCGTGGATTTATTTTACGATCGTTCGAGTTATTAATTCGTTAATATTTTACATTATTATCGTTACATTTATTATTCACCATATTGTTTTAATTATTCGAGCAACATTCGAAGAGGATCTTTTGTTCTCGAGTTACAAAAAATAATATAAATATATTTCACGTATTGACATTGAACGTACAACTCAAGGCGTATCGCAAACTTCTGGTTTTCGTTGTTTACAACTTCGTGTATTTGTATTATTACCGTATACACGAAAAAGTTTCTCAATTTATTATTTTAAAGTATATATGCGTATATAGTAAATAGGATATGTATTTGTAAAATAACGAAAATAAAGTAAATAACAAATTCAGATATAAATAAAGCAATTTAAAAATCTTTTACAAATATATTTGTATTAATAATTTGCACACACGTATATATATTTACTTACGTAAAAAGATTGATATCGTAATAATTGCCTCGATTTAATTACGTATAACCGATAATTGAACCAATATAATATAAAAAGTACATTTTCGTATAAATTCATACTGCAATTATAAATTTTGCAATTAAAATAAATTATATACAGATAATATTATTAAAATCGTAAAATGTAAAGTTAGATTGAACTTATATCCCGCACACTAAGATCATTAACGTTTTAATTTATATATACGTTATACGGGAAAATCAATTTTACGTGTATCTATATATATATATACATATTTTTAACATTGGAAGATGTATATCATTAAGAAATTTCATCGATGTATTTTAAAGAAAGCAATTCCAAAGTTCTGTTAGAATCAAATCTAACCATCGATACTCCTTGAAATCTATGAACTTTGAGTTAACTAAGAGTTTCTGAAATAATTAAACTTCCCGAGGTATATGCATATATAATAACTATAGTTATTATACTAGATTACATGAATTGTTAGCAAATATTTTAAATAAAAAAAAAAGAAGTATTAAATATTTAATCCGAAATTACGTACTACTAATGTACGTACTTTGTTCTATTCTCCATAAATATAGTGATTTTTTTAGAAAACAACAACGTGTTAACAACGGTAATATAAATTGCATATGCACATATACAGTTTACTCAACAATTTGTGCAAATGAGTTACAATCTTTGTTTAACTACGCTACTTTACATGATACATGGTTATTAGATAATACAACAGAACTGCACATGTAAATCAATGATCGTAAATTGATTAACTTGAATAGAAACGAAATATATAAATAATTATATGTCAAATCTAAAAATATGCAGAAATCGACTAAATCGCGATATTACAAAGAATTTAATGGTTTGCGTTGATAAAGAGAGAGAGAGAGAGAGAGAGAGAGAGAGAGAAGAATGCGATTCACGTACAGACGAATGGTCAAATTTTTAGTTTACGTGCGTATGGTCCTTAACGTAGAGCTTTTCGTTTGTTTTCCCCATCATTCGCGCATATATATTAAGATTTATATATACGGGGAGAAATCTCAGCGTATTATAAGGATGAAAATGAGCGACACATACACACAGTTATACAGAAGGCACGTGCGAGCTTTCGGGTCGTCATTTTATAATATGTAGGCCAACGAATCGATGATTTTTATCGTTCTGTTTCGTGTTATCTCCATCGATTCTCGGCAGGCACGTTTCTAAAATATAACGACCGACACGAGACCCGGCGCGCGGCCCCTCCGAGAGAAAAATTAATGCGCGTATGCAAAAAAGCTTTCGATCGGTATATCAAATGAAAAAGGAAAATGTAGATTTTTTTTTATACATACGTATATATACGCATGGTTATAAAATACTATATACTACTGGGGGATGTTGCTAATTTTCTCGAAGGTTGTGGAAAACTTTCCCGCGTGTATATACTATTTTTAATAGAGACCGAGTGGCAATTGTTTGAAGTGAAATCACTCGGGCGTAACGTTTCGACGGTTTTACGGCTTTTGATCCGTTCGAAAACAAAAGGTTTATTTTCGAATGGTCAAATTTTTGGCTTCTTATATTTCGCCCTCCTACGTTTTTATATATACACACATTTATCCTTGGCGCATTTAAACTTTAATTTCCGGATTTATAATTAAAGTTCAGCTATTAAAAACATAATTTTTTCGTGATCGTAAAAAAAAATAATAATTATTAGAAGCTTGCATGCTTCCTTTACAAAAGTTTATTTCGGAAGGTTTTTCCCTCCCTTCTCTCCTTTTTTTTAAATCGTTGTAACGAAAACTGACGAGTTCGCCCTTATTAAAATTTTTTGGAGTTCCTGGATGATTATTCAAACGAATGCAAATTTCATTCGTTCGTACATGGATATGCATTAAAATTTTCATAAAATCGGATTTTCATTAACGAAGCTAATTTTCTTGCTTATTTTTCAGCCGGTCTACGCTCCTTTCGTTTTTTTCCAGTAACTCCTTTATGCATGGTTAATATATACGTATACTCTTTAATAAACTATTTTTATTAATTTAAGATTAACTTTATATTTCTTTAAAGAAAACCCCAAAATACTAATCTACTCTAATTGGATTCACTTGAAATTTAGAGATCCACAAAGCATTACAAAATTCCAGACAATATTCATAAAATATTTAGATATACATATAGGAAAAAAAAAAGAATAAGGCGTTCCTTATATTTATCTTTTCATATACCCCTTTAAAGCAATATATGCAAGAATTATTACATTTAATCCGTAGTAATTAAATAAATTACATCTAAGTATATAAATTATGCAGATAAGGGCGACATGAAAATGTGTTTGTTAATAACTATATTATTGTAATACATTGTTCAAGACATAAGTATATAATGTTTCACATGCATATTCATGCACTATATCAAAATACATCAAATGTATATAAAATTAAACCCATTAATATTATTTTAAGTGGAAAATTTTAAATTTTCCGAGACAAATAATTAATGATGCGAGTAACCTTAAACTACGAAACGACAAAAAAAAAGATTTGTCTCGTTTGTGCAAAGAAAGCGCTACCTATGTGTAAACATTTTTTAATTCAGACTATAAATAATCTATACAATACGGCTATAAACATCAGAAATGGAGTAAAGTAATTTGTATATATACTCTGGATAAATTTATGCCTTGAATATTTGCATTAACTACAGTACTTGCAAATCAATATTTAATTAAGTTGAAATGCAACAAATTTTAAAATATTTGTTTACGCTTTAAAATTTTATCTTCGACTTTCGCAATAAAAATTAAAGAATTATTTTTTAAAATTTAATGTACATTGGAATAAAAAATTATTAATTAAGTTATTAATTTATGTAAAAAATAAATATTTCTAATATAAGTTCAGAATATAAAATTTGTATAAAATAATATCCTCATTCCAGTGTACGATCTAAAAGTTATAGGTATAAATAATACACCAAACCTTTTTTTTCATGAAAATTTCTGTCTCGATAAAAAATCTTAATCTTGCAGTAATATATCCAGGATACGATAAAAAAAAGGACCCGATGCCTACATAATCTTCTCCACTCATCCAGAAATTCTTGTCCCAAAAAATTGATCCCTTCTATATCTCTCTATTTATCGTTATTACTTTTCCATTTGGTATTTGTTCACCCTAACTGTAAAGACAGAGAGACGTAGAAGTAAATTTTTTTTTCACGTTGATGTAGGTCATTGTTTAGCATTGTGTGTGCATATGTCGCGTGTATATGCATTCGGCAATCTTCTTGTCAAATTTTAATTGCCAGGGCACGCAATTTTTTATTCAGCGACCCTCGTAAAATCCGCGATAAGCTTCTGGGTCAAGCTTAAAGAGGCTGGAGTCTCGTTTTATTTTCTTCGTTGGTACATAAATGATTAATTAAATTTGAAGCGCGCGCGCTTTTCAAAAGGGATTTTAATGCCGGTATGCGCGCGCACCCGTGTTATAATTTTGGAGAGGGGAAAGAGGGAGAGAGAGAGAGAGAGAGAGACAGAGAGCGAGAGCGAGAGAAAAAAAATTTGCTAAAACCAATTACGTCCTACTAATTGTCGTAGCTGCATGAGAATTTCATTTCTTTCTTCCCTTCATCTTTCAACGCTTTTATTTTTTTCTCTTTTTTTTCCTATCCCCGCGTTTTTCTTCTTATCCATATTCTCTTTATCTCAGTCAAATTCAATTTCAAAATTAATTAATTGCCGTTGGTAGGGCGTAAAGTCGTAACCGGTTAATTAAACTTTATATATATATATATAGTTTTATGATGCAAATGTTATATTTCAAATTATAACAGACAAATATTCAATTGTTCTGGTTAAGAATGAAGAATTATACTTAGATCGCGACAATTTATGAGTTTGTCACTTTGAAAATACATTTGCGACTTCGAGGATCAATCGATGAATATTTAATTCAATGTATATTTAACGGAAGAACGAAAAGTGTCAATTAGTACGATAATAATTATTTTGTACGCCGAGATTAACTGATGTACATTTAAAGATATATAAAAATATTTAAAGTAAGATATATTTTCTTGGTTCAATCCCGGGTCAAGGCTACATTTTTCATCGACATTTTCGAAATCATTATTTATTATTTATTAAAGACATTTACGAAAATTCTTCAATTGGAATGTCGAATTGACATATGTTTAAAAGATTAATGGATGCTTAAAAATCATTACATGTTAAATTACACATTAAATCTGAACAAATTTTTTGTATTTTTATCAAGTGTATACATTGTAAATATATATCGACTATAACCACATTATTAAAATTATATTACGCTGTGCACATATGTACATGTGTAACCGTATAGGATTAATATAAAATAACGTTCGGTTAAATTCACAAATTTTGCGATCTTCATTTGATATACATAAAATTCACTTTTATACACTTTCGTTAAATATATACGGTGAAATGAAAGTGCTGTTACATATATTATTAATATTTTCCCATTATAATTATCATTGTAGATTTAACATTATTTAAACAAACTGACTCATACGTATCAATTTATATAATATTGCATAGAATCGAGTGAAATTTGATTGTCTAGTTTTTAATGCTATTACGCCGGAGTATTCGAGTGAGTACATATCAATAAAAATTCAGTGGCTCTAAATTTGTGCTAGGTGCAATTACGTTTCTATCAGGTTATCCTCGACAAAAACTCGCCTACCCGTGCGGAAACGTGAATCACCCAATTTTGACCAAGTTTCAAGCACTCCCTGGAGCAAATTTCAGAAACCTATAACTACGTAGCATGAAAGATTATATCATTACTACACCATTACCTACTTTATGAGCTTCTAACGTATAATGTAAAATTTACATCAATTTCGAGAAGATTTAATTTTGATTACACTTTTTTCTCCTTTTTAATATTTTGTTGTTACGAAAAGTACCTTTTTCTAATTGTATTTTCAACGAACGTTTATTGTATTTTTGGAATAATTTTACAAATCAATATATGTATCTTTTGTTCAATCAAAAAGAGAATGGAACCAACTTTAATACATTTCACTGGAGCGTATTCTCGAAAAACATCGAAATTTTTCTCGGTGACCTACCCTTGAGAAAGCCGTTGATTCTCCCTATTTTATCTTTTTCTATTCGTGTGAAAACTCGCGCGAGCTTTTACTGCGAAAAAATCAAGCTCGACAGCAGAAAGCTCCGTGCGAAAAAAAAAGAAAAATCCGACGCCAATAATACAAAACAGCGGCGAAGCTCGTTTTAAGGAGAAAGAGCAAGAATTCGCGAGGATAAAAGAGTAGGGGTAGTTACAAGACCGAATTCTCGGTCGGAAAAGAAAGGGAGAGAAAGAAGGATGACGTCCCACGAGAGGGGTGAAGAGGTCTCGGGGCTGCTGTTGGCCGAATTCTAGAGCCGGAATACCGGATTTCTTCTTCCCCTTTTCCTTCCCCTTCTTCACCCCCTTTTTATTTCTTCGCAAGCTCTTATTCTCGTGGACTTTCTTCCACGTTTCCATTCTCCTTCTTTACCTACATTTTTCTTTTGGGTGCGGCTTTCTTCTTTTTTTTCGGTGACGCCCAGGGTAAATTTAAGTTTTCCCGCGCTCGCGTTGCTTTAATATGCCACGGGATATCTAATGAAATTTTAGTACCACCGTCGTCTTATATACACTCCAGTAAAAGCGATAAAAGAAAATCTTGATGGATTAATTAAGAAATTTTTATATGGCTCGTATTACTCTTAATTGAAATCCCGTGTGAAATTGCAGTTTTCCTTCTTGAAAACATAAGCTTTTATAGTTATTAATTAGATTTCTTTATAAGTCTATACTACGTACAGTATTGGAGCTGTAGAAATAAATTTTGGTAACCAATCTGTATACTTTTACTTACTCGCTCACAAAATTTTAATAATTTGTTTACGCATACCTTTTCTCAATATTGGCGCCAAAAAAAGAATTTTCTTAACGCAGTAAATGATGAAATGCAAATCAATAAGCAATTTAGTAAGCGAAAAATCAAAGTTTCAGTGTGTTGATTCAACCGCGATCAAAATAACAAAATTATGTTTACTTCCGCAACCTTGTAAATCAATCGTATTTTTATGTAAACGAGAATGTAAACGTCACAAACATATAAAAAGCTTTCTTTAAACACGTAAATCAGTATATTTTCATAAAAGCTCGAATAAAGTATAGTAAAAAAAAACGATGGGCGAGGAAAGCAAGTTTGTCTTCGTTAGTACACATTTCAACGAGTTAAAATCGAGTTTGAACGAGAGTGAGAGAGAGAGAGAGAGAGAGAGAGAAAGAAAAAAAAAGAAAGAATTACACTATTTCTTGAAAGTTGAAGCGTGATTATTGTAATATTTATAAGAAAATTAATGACTCGGTATACCTAGTTTATTTAAGATAAAGTTTGCGCGCGTTCAACTGGAAAATATTATTCCGTACATTTACTTTAAATTTCATGAATGAGAGAAAACTTTCTGGAAAACATGTTTATCTTTTATTTATGTGCCTCTTCAGTGAAAATAACGTTTTACTTCAAATTTCTGTATACATTTGTGGATATGTGTCTCAAAAATATTTTTCGCTATAAAAGATAACCTTTTTATTAATTGCTCGAATATCTTAGATAAGAACAATTTTAAATTGAAAAAGAAAATTTTTCACAGATTTTTTAACACAGTGCTCAATTTTGACATTACATCGTTCGCGTAAATTTAGTAAAAGCTGTAAAATTTCTTGGTTTCCGCGAAAATAATAGTTTTGGTAAACAACTGTTATTTTATGGACAGTTAAGAATTCGTGTTTATAGTGTAAAACGACAAATATTAAGCAAACCTTGTGTTAAATATATATTATAGTCTTTGAATTTCCCTTTCATATAATTTGACGAATTTGATTACATATTTCTTTCCTCTGTAAGAAATTTTGGAAATTATTAAATAAAACATTAATTTATAAATACCTATATTATAATTTTCAAACTTTTATCTTTAGGTTCTCAAAATGCATAGTACTGATACAAGAATTTAGTTTTATCTAATTATAGTTTTTATTGCAAGAGTTGCTTTGGAAGTTTGAATTTCGCAATAACTTTTTACTATTATAAAAATATTATGTATTTTACCCAAAATTACTGTGTTAAAGTGTATGCCATTTTGAAATAAAAAGTTACTTAAAATTTGCGTAATAAAAATTTATTACTTTCAGTTCAAAACATGTATATGATATAATATTATTTGTGCATGCTGGAAGGAAAAATCAATAACAGCCCGCAAACGTATTTTCGTTTTTCGAAGTCGAATACATGTTTATAAGTTATCAAATTTTAGCAATATGCTCATACCTCGAGACATTTAATTGTAAAGTAAGATGTTCAGTTTCCATGCCAATCTTTAGTTAATTCAGTAAAATTTCAGTAAGCACACGCATTGACACACACACACACACACGCGCAAATGAGGAGTATTCAACAAAACATTTATTTAAATTTACTACGTCGCAACGATTGCTTCTTTGTGCAACTTGACAATGGTTGCTTTGATTGTATTGTTAAACTTTCATGCTCGCATAATACCACGGTAACAATATAAAATAACCTAAACCAATTTTACAAAAAAAAAAAAACGAACCAGATACTGGCAATCCCAAAGATAAACAGTCAATATATAAAAGCATCTAAATTTAATCCAACGCTTGCACGACAGTATTGTATGCATAAAATTAAAATTAACAATCACCTACAACCCCTGTACAAAAGAAAATTTTCTTTATACAAAAAAAAATATATGAAATTTACCTTCCCTATTCCTTCCTCCCTTCATTTTTTTCCTTATTTATTTTTTTTTTCTATATCGCTTTATTATCCAGTCGTCTTTGTCGTCGTTATATACGGGTGAGCTTTATCCATATATCGATCGGTGCGCGGCAAGTCCTCCTCTCTAAACTTGAACTCCGATTATCTTCCTTGTGTAGTGCCAGCGGCGCAATCACGAAAAAAATATACATGTGTATATATATATATATCTCGATAACCTACTGCCGGTTGGCACTGAAGAGAAGGAAGGAAGGAAGAAACGATTAGCGAAGCGCGAGAATCACCGAACGTGTCGTTGGTTATTACGGATTCGCACGATTTCGAAGGCTTTTGTACAATGTGCGGACTTGATGTTGACATGGCATTTTGTGCTCTCTTTTTTTTGATATAGCAAACAAGATTGTGTTAAAACATTGGAGTTATTTTTCTTTTATTTTTTATATAAGGATTAGGGGAACTCAATGCGTTTTTTTAAGTAAAAAATGTGCCTCTTTATTATAATAAATATGCGTATCAAGCAAAGGAAATTGATATCTAGTTTTACAACAAACAAAATAATAATAATAATTAATAGCGAAAAAAAAGTAACCTGGTTAGATTTACCAATATAGTTTAGGTTTTAATGTTTTACACATTTACAAATAATCATTATTGCAGTTGTATCAAACCTAAGAATTATAATGATTCGTCATTAATTAAAAATCAAAATATTTAAATAAATTGTTAGTATTATAATTTCTTCGTGAACATGTAAAACAAATAACTGCGTTACTAATATATATATCTATATATATAGACGTTAGCTTATTCAAATTAAACACGTTTTTCCCATTTATGTAAATGTTTCAGGTATAAATGTGGTAATAATTTTGTAAAGAAAATTTATTCTACAGTAGGAGGGTGTTGTGTATAGGCAACACTCTACATACATTTCGCATTTAGCGTTGACCTAATATTTAGATTAGAATTAACGCTTAATGTAGATTATTTATTTGATTAGAACATTTCACACGTGCATTTATATACACATACAATACATATATGTAATCGCATAATTACTTTATTTAACGTATGTGAATGGGAAAGTCGTTCAGGTTGTGCAAAGTGAGGAAATTGGCTTGAGGATTAATTACGCTAAAAGCGTAACCGATTAGCCTTGAAATGCTTGTTGCTGATGAAAATTAAACTTTCAGTCATTTTCCTTTGTTCTGAAAGCTTCAGCCTTCTATCTTATTCTTACTCGTTTGGAAACCCACCATCGATTTATAAATGAGGAATTAGATTGTTTAAGTATGCAACGAGAGAGTGACAAGTAATAATGTGGATCTTCTCGAGGTTTTAAGGTAGCATTAAATCAATTAATATTATATATATGTATACCCTCGAATTTTATTAACTTTTTTAAATTACATATACGAAATAAATTAATTAATAAAGCAAAATTTAATCGCGAGTTATATTTAAGAAAAATGAGAAATACGTGATCAAAGTTTATAAAATGATGAGTCGAGTGGTCCAAATGCGCGTTATAAGTATTAAAAGAAATCTTGAATATATAGTAATATATTGCACGCCGAGATGTTATATACATGTTCCTTATTACATAAATAACATACACACATATATAAAAATCAATCGAATAATTTTATTTTTCTGTCACGTCCTTGTGTGTGTCTTCTTACATACTATTCTAGAAAATTAAAGTAATAAATTGAAGAATCCAATAAATTGCTAAGAATTAATATTTTTATTGATATAATGATATACTTAAAAATTAGATATTTTTCCGAAAATTGTACCTTTCGGTTTGTACGAGTATGATATATTATCGTTGACGTTAAATTTATTATAAGAGAATTTCTTTCAGACAAACGGGTCTTTTTAAGATGCTGAAATTCTAAAGTTCCTCTCTTACTACGGAGTCGCTTTCAAGTCCTTACTAAATGTTTAAAACCTTTTGGCCCCTTCATATAATGCCGAGAAGTTTAAAATAACAGTGCTTTCTATATAAACTCGTTTCCTCGTTAAATTTCTAGAGTAAAACAAGTTAACGAAGAAAGCAAAAAAGAAATGGTTTTATCATTTTATCATTATGAAAATACATAATATAATTCAATTGCGCATTTTTGTTTAGGTAGATCAGCTTTAAATTTTGTGCATGCTAAATGTGTACACTTAGAAAATAAGATATAAAAAAAAATTTTTTCCCATTTTTTGATAAGATATCAGCTGGTTTTAATATTATTACAATCATCTTACCGATGAAGTTGTTAAAATTGATATAAATTGTCTTTGGCAAAGCCAGATATTGATTACGTGCACTTACATAAAAAAAGAGTATTAAAGATATCTTATCGTAGAAGAAAAATTTTGCTTCGATTAAATTTTCGAGCTTTATTACCATTTTTCCTTGAACTTTTAATTTGTAAGGCGTTATTGACATCTCCGATGATGCATTGACCAAATATAGTACAAAAAATTCTGCTTCAGACGTAAAAACGAAATATTAATATGTCAGCGAAAGAAAAAAAAATTGTAACGAAATACTTTTTTATATTTCAATTAAATGTGTCGGTAAAGGTAATAAATTTTATCTTTACAACCCCTTAAGAAGATATGAAAAAACCTACCTATATAATAAGAAGCAAACAATTTTAAAACCACTTTTTTCCCCGTGAAATATGAATAGAATCGGTTGAAAATTTAAAGAGATACTTATTATATAACATCGAAGGAGCCATTAGGGTGCTTTTTTCCGGTAAAAGTTATTATGCATTAACATTTTCAAAAATAAAGTTTCGGTAAAGCAGATTTTCATATCGATATGTATATGTATATAAATATATATTTTAAGCGAAATATATATATAAAGGAACTAACGATCATCGGGAAGAAAATGGTACATAATTTTAATAAATGAAATATTATTTAAAATTAATATTTAACAAATAATAGAACATTACTCATTGGAATAACGTATATAATATCCGGTGAACCGAAAAATATCAAACGATAAAATGTAAATGGAATAAATTATTCGTAAAGGTAAAAACCACACCCCGTATGAAATATCTCGCACCGTAAAAAGAAAGCCCGGGCACATTTTTGCCAAATCGAGAGATCTTTAAGTCGAGCATTGGGGGTGAGACGGTGAAGAGGAAGAAGAAGAAGAAGAAGAAGAAGCAGAAAAAAAAGAGAGACATACACGCGAATGTTCACTTCGTCCTTCGGCTCATCTTAGCCCGGTTTTCTCCCTCTCGTAAACACTTACACCCACACACGTGCACGTATAGGTAATGGGAGAAAAGCGAGCACGCGCATCAGGTGCGCGCACGAAAGAGAAAGAGGGAAAGAAAAGCGACCCTGTCGGAGCTTCTGAATTATTCATTCTCCCCGAGCACTTCTCTTTTTTTTCTCTCTTCTTCTTCTCCTTCTTCTTCTCCTCTTTTAAAGGCTCAGAAGCGCGACTTTTTCTCCTTTACCTCCTTAATTTCTTAATAACGCGACATAAGAAAGCACCCCTGTGGAGCCCTTGCCAGTCTATTTTGTTTTACTATACGACTTGGCCTTCGCCTCTCGATCTCTCTTCTTGCTCTCTCACTGTCCTCGATGATGTCGACAAGCCGATTTTTCTCTCGTTCGATTCCTTGGATTTTTCAATTATTAACCTTTTCGAGGTTGGTATTAAATTTTCAAAGGATTTTGGGGATTTTTCTTGTTGTTTAACCATTTATATTTTTTGGGTGCGGGTATACATACGCACGCTTTATACGAGGCCGTTATATAGATTATTTAATCAAATTGTTTCGGGAATGAATATATGGTGTTTATCGAGATACGAGACTACGTTTACTTCGTAATTCAATTATACATTATCTATTATGTATATTTTCATTCTCGATTATTAAAGTTCATCAAAAAATAATTTGTATGAAAATTTCGTTTCGATCGATTTTTAAAGATATGCTATATTGAATGTATATTTACTCCTGAAATTTTGCGAACCCATCGTAATGTTCAATTTTCAAACAATATATTCGTATAATTTTTCTTTGATAAACTGTCACGTAACCTGCTTGAAAATTATTTTCTGTATTACTTAATAACCTATTTTTTCTATTTTTTTTTTTGAGAAAAATAACGTCTTTGTCTTAAAATATGCTCTGTTAGATATATACGGTAAAGAAAACTGTTATGTCTTTTTAAATTTATAATCCTTTATAAAGAAGTTTACGGTTTAATGAAACGCTTATATACTTAATCCTCTTTTTCTTAGAAATATATAATAAGATATACTTTAATGGCAGTAATACACAAAACCTCATTAATTGTATAATTATACTCGAAAAGCCTATGATCGATCAGTTTCATTGCACGGCCAATATTTTTGTTAATTAAAAATAATATTATTTCTCCAATTTTTTTATTCCCGTTTGTTTTTTTTTTTTTTATTAAAAGCTTACCTAGGCCTACATATATGTTAGGACCTATACAGCAGAAGTATACATTGATTGTACATACATTATATTTACGGTATTTGTTGACATTTTTTTTACATATTGTTTATAAACTTTACATGCATATTGATTATATTTATATTATACATTAATTTTGCATGTTTCAAAGAATTTACATATTATTTGTAGGATTTTTGTATCTAGCATAGCCAAGAAGGATTTAATTGTGTATGGCGGATATTGTTTATATTCCCGTTTGTATAATCATTCCAATTAGAACTAATTCTTAACTAAATATCACTTCATATCGTATCCGAAAATTTTCTCTGTAAATATCCATCTACCTGACAAAAATGTTGACGCAAACCTAATTCCTCCTCAAATAAGAGGATTTATCAGCGCGAAGAAAAAAAAATGTAATTAATTTAAGGTTAAACGAGATAATTACATTCACGAAACCCTTCATAAATTATTCAAGCACGCGTACATATTGTATATACATAGATACATACGTATATAGCATCGTGAACTACTATTTTTAGATGTACAAAATTCGTTTGAAAATTCTCATGTACGTGTAGAGGAAAAAAAACGGAAGGAGGGGTTGGGGTGGTAAGGGGTTGCGAGAAAGTCATTTGTAGAAAATAACAGAGCCGTGTATATGTATAGAAATTGGCATCTGGGGTAATCTAGCCGCGTCGTGTTGAATAAAGTACTTTTCATAATATTACTGATCAAAAGTTATCATTGCTACAACCTTGGAAAATAAGCCGTTTTAGCTTACAGCGGAAGAAAGAAAGAGAGAAGGGTCGAATGTCGATTTTTTTTGTTAAAACTAGATTGCAAGAAAAGTTTTCAGTGTGCTTTACACGAACGTTGGTAAAGCATGCCAAGTCATTCGGAGATATTTCTCTCTCTCGATCTCCTGCAGGATTGATCAATACAATACGAGCAAATGAGAATTAGTTTCCGCGAAAATCAAAGCCCTTGCACAAAAGGTCTTTTATACTCGTAACGTAAATACTAAACTTTAATGATATATATTTGAGTGTATGTGTACTAAATCTTTTATACATAAGATTTACCTTATCTTACGCAAATTGCGGGAGATAAAAAGTTTTGATTGAACTTGAAATCCGTAGATGAGATTCATGAGATATAATCCGATGAAACATATATATATATATATATATATATATACACACACACTTTGGTTAAGGATATTAATAGGTTTCACGATAAGATATCTTAGTAACTATTTACTTAACAATTTTCTTCTCCTTATAACATTATACTCTATAATTTTGATGTACAATTGATAATTAATTTTTGGATGTTTTAATAATGCTAACATTTAACCTAACCTCTACGTAACTATAAGTATATATCTTTATTTATTTTTTTTTTAAATGCAGAATGCAAATGAGCTTTTCCCATGTGCAACTTTTCCGCAGAACAAAATTCTGTTACCCTTTTTAGAATTAAATAAAAAAGCTATTTCATAAGCGAATGCTCTCACGTAGTTTGCAATATCACTTCTTTTTTTCAACTTAGTTTCTTTTACTTTAGGATAGTAAATGTATGATTTTAGTATATATATATTTATATAAATATATAAGTTTCATGCGTGTTAAAAATACTAAGAAGTCTTCACGATAATTTAAAACAATTAGATCAAATTAGAAAAACTAAGATTGGGTTTTCACTTGAGTTATATCGAGTCGACGTATAAAAATTTAAAATGTACGTTTAGTTATCTTAATTTCAAAATATCTTCAATTGTTACATCATTCAATACCCAATATTGATCCGATAAGATTCTCCACTTATCGTTGTGATTATACTAGAGAGGTTGTAAATAAATAAATGTTCAAAAATACTTAGGTCAATAATCGTTTAATACATTTTCGGATCATCGAGTTATTATATTCAATTTAAATTTTCATAATACACAGTGTCAAAACCATAAGTAGTATAATTAGTTTCTATTTTTTTAAGCCGATAAATCAATATTTCGCTATTCAGAAAATACATCCGTATGAAAATGAGAACTTGAAAAGATATTTATGCTTCAATTGTTTCAAATTATTCTTGACAATAGAGCTAATAAGTTATATATAATATATATTTTGTGAAGAACCGCTATTTGGATTTAATTAGCCACTTGAAAATAATGAAAAATTTCGATAAATATTGTAACGAATAAACAAAATTTTTTTCAAAGGAAACGTCGGATGAAAATGTAACATTTAATAAAAATTGTTTGGTAACTTTGAGCGGTTTTGTTTACGTTTTGTAGTATTAAAAGGAAAAATAGTAAACTCGGTATAAAACTTCAACATGCGAACAAGTCAAAATTTCATATTTACGTAATATATATGTAAAAAAAGGAGACATGTTTAGATAAGATGTGCACGGTAAATTTAAATAATTTTGCAATGTTTCTACGTAATAAGCATTCGATATTAGGAATTGATGAGTTAATTAGAACCATGAATATACTTCATTACGTAAATTCAATAACGTTGCTATTAAAGTTTCCTTTCATAACGTTTTTAAAGCCCGCGCATTCATCTCTAAACTTTCCGGGAGCTGCGTGTATACTGTTTGTACCTATATATATATACACCAATTTTAGAATACAATTGAAAAAATGAAATGTAAAAAAATAAATATACGTATGTGAAAGTTGAATGTAAATAGAACGAAGAACGTAAAATTGTATTAAAAAAGCCATTGGTTCGTATAGGTATAGGTATATAGGTATATATATATGTATATTTGTGAAGGAGCATGCAGGTTTATTCCCCATCTGAAGTAAAGTTCTATTAGATAACTAAAGTTAAACAAGGAGTAACCCCGCGCATATACCATTGAAGTTAGAAGTTAATACAACAAGAAAAGTTTCTAAATCAATGACCATAACCTTATCGAAATCCATGACCCAAAGACCTCTGGAGTTGCTCTCCTTGTTAGTTCGAGAGAGCACACATGCGCAATCTCCAAATGCGTTGAGATATATGGATGCAACCTCCCTTTTGCAACTGTGCACATACACGTATGAACTTACGTTTACGCTGAATAATATTTGGTTAAGCTCGCTCGAGAATTTCGGCTATCCTATATAACTGAAAATTGTACGATTTGTTAAAGAATATCAGGTGGACCTTACAACCATTTGACGTCGCTCTCTATGTACACAATGCACCGCTGTATACGTGTGTCCGTGTGTGTGCATACATATATTTTAATCCAATGTAAATGTTTGGACGATCGAATAAAATACAACAAGGGAAAACGAGGTGTCTGCGAATATTTGTCTAGACTAACAAAACCGAGTCCTTGGTTTATACCAAATTGGCCAAAGAGGATTTTAAGTTTTATATGTTATTCTATTTTACGTAGGTATAAAACCGAGTTGACTCGTAACAAAAGTCATTTTCGAAATAGAATATAATTCCATCGGGTATTACGACACTTTATTCTCCTTAAATTACATGTACTATTTTTCTTTTAACGTGTATTTCGTCAAAATGAATCTTTATTATGCATATATTTTATTCGAGATATACTTGACTCACAAAATTTATCAATTAATTGTATAATGCGCCCAGTTATATATTGCGTCACGAGGGCGGCCGCGCCCCTCGACTTACAAATTAATATGTACATTATTAAAAGTTAATAAAATAATTTACAACCAAGAATATCTCTTTGCAAAACTCGTACTTCAATTTCATGAAGTACGTGTATATAATACCATTATTATTATTATTATTAATCAACAATTATTCGTTATAAAATATTAATAATCATATTTCGTACATTTCAATTTCGAAGCATACATATTCGTTAAACCATATTCCGAGTTTCCGTGGTTTATTTACATTAAACTATGCATATACATGTATATACCTAATTTTGTTTGTTTCCAAGTTTATCGACTATTTGCGATGTATTTGTGTTGCCTTAGATTGTCTTAGTTCAAACACACACACATCACGCACACACACACATGCACAATATTAACTGCTCCTGCCAGATAGTAATATAACAAAAATGTATTTAATTACAATTAAATCTTGGCTTCTGTATATATTCCTATATAGTTGAATTTAATTATATATATATATATACAATAAATCATTTCGTATATCTATCAGGACCTCTTGGGATTCTTGTACTACACTTTGTATTTACAAGTGATTATCTTAACGAACATATGGAGCACAATAATAACAATCCGTAAAACAATAATTGGATTGTAAGGTATAATGCGGATCTATGGTTATACTTTAATTACATCTTTCGTATATATATATATAATGATAACGGACGTGTATTTCTCTATCCATTTTATTTGTTATAGCGTTTAATTGTGCACTAAAAATAATATAGTAAAAAATTGTATAATAAAATTTAATAAATTATTAGTTTGTAAATGTAATACCCGTAATTTCTTTACTTTTGTAGACAATGTTTTTAAACACTTAACAATCAGTATTTATTCGAAGAAAATTCACATTTCATTGAATATGTTGCTATATCTTTTTTTTCCAAAGTCATAGTTGCTTGAATAGTTATATGTACACTTATGTGAGTATTATTTTTTTTGTTTATTTTGAAGCGCCTACGTTTCCTATTTTCAACGTCATTTTATGCATGAATAGAAAGATTAAAAATAATTTGTGAGCTTTGTTACGTGCACGCATGCATAATTATACAATTTGCATTAGCAAGTAGATTCACGAGCGGTTCATTGATTAGAAAATAACTTATGTATCGTACAGTCCCGAAATATTCGTCAAAGTTGTAAGATAATATATTACTAGAATAATAAAATACTTTTTTTTTAAAATACATATTTACGTATATCACGGAATATTTATCGATTATCAATGTATTATTTCATATAATATACTTGGATTTAAATAGAGCGCATATTTTATTCGTTTAAATACGTGTGTGTGTATACATGTAGATTAATCGAAATGTTAATCAGATTTATTAAATGAATAAAAACTAATTAAATATTACGTACACACGAAGTTTATTGAAAATCGATTGATCAAATGCGCGATTTCATTTTGATGGTAAATAATAATTAAACTGATTTACCGTAACATTATTGTAATATTTTTGTGGGTTAACGTTAAATAAAATTTGTAGTAACAATAAATTATTATTTTCTACAATAATTTTAGATATTCAATTCTATTTCAAACGTAAACAAAATTGATTGCAACAAAATATTATATACTGATTGAGTAATTTCGTTGTATACATGAAAATTATTATGGTAAATCAAGTCAAACCTTGAACTTTATTATTATATGTTAATATGAAATTAATTAATAACACTTATTTATATAACTTTTATCATCAAATTTTAAATAACTAGAATTACGACATGATTATTCAAATTTCCTTTAAAATTTATGAAGGACGCGTACTATTTTTTTTTTGTATACCTTTTTTTTCATACATCGTGTAGATAAAGAGAATAAATTCTACTTTTAATATAAATATGTTTGTCACTTTTCACTTGAAATTGAAAAAAATGTGACATATACGTTACAAAGACAAGAAAAAAAAGGCGCCGTTAAATTTTTGATCGACAAAAACGTAACGCGAATCGAGTAACGTCTCGACTTTAAATATGCGAATGAAAGTAATTGTATTTATAGAATGCTTTGAATTTCATATGTCAATGAATAATAAAAGTAGATACTGTCCTCGAATCCGTATTTTATTTTATTAAATATTATACGTTTTACTTTTCTCTTCGTGAAAAGTACATCCCCCGAGAAAATTGGCGAATTTTTACTTACGCTCCTTTCCGCAAGCTCAGTCGGGTGTTCAAAGGTAACATCTTTGCTCACCCGCAGACGCAACGAAACCCGCAAATGTATATAACGCGAGCATAATATATCCAACAGCTCGGATAAAAGAGACTCAAAATTTGGCCAATCGTTTCACCAAGAAAGATGAAATTTTTAAAAGGTATACGCCTCTTTGAAAGAAAAAAATAAAAGATCCGAGATACATAATATATATATAAAAAATGCATACGTATATATATATATGCGTGTGCAGCTCGTTTAATAACGGTGTCGTCGGTTTTACGAGGCGTTCAAATAATAAGACGGTGCACTAAGCAATCTAGGTTTAACGTATAGGTTGCCCTTGCGGCTTTCTCGATAATAGTTCGCTTTTATTGCCAATTATTAAGTTTCGGCATTGAAATTAATGTACGGGGGTTGTGCAACCTTTGATCTGGCTTCGATGGGGTGATCTTTCACATCAATATATAGTATATATATCATCTATTATATAGGAAGAGAAATTTAATTGAAATGCTTTGGATATCGAGGTATTTTTCTAATTTTTTTGTTCCATCTATATGTATAACTTATTACATTGCAATAGCAATATATAATGCATTATCGCATTATCCTCGTTATGTGTCTGCGGTAGGACCGAGTAACGACTTAATTTGATTTTTATAAAAATATCATAACTTCTCTCTTTTTTTTTGAAAAACGATATAGCTCAAATTTCCCGAGGGTATGATGAAAAATCGGCAGTCGTTCAAATCAAATAAAATGATAATAGGTGGAGATAATTCGGGAAAAATGGAAGTTAAGTTGTTATATACCGTCTCGCTGCATACGTATATATACATATGGTAACGAAATTAGTTATTAAATGGTTACTTTCTCGCGTATATGAAATATGAACCTTCGTGTTATTTGGAGAAAGTTTAACCAGTTTTAACCAGTTGTATGTATTAATATATATACATATATAGTTAAAGATATACTGTTAAGTTAATTTACTTTGTCATAAAAATTTATTAAATGTTTGATGACGCTTTT
Organism: Theocolax elegans; assembly: GCA_026168455.1. Taxonomy (NCBI): domain Eukaryota; kingdom Metazoa; phylum Arthropoda; class Insecta; order Hymenoptera; family Cerocephalidae; genus Theocolax; species Theocolax elegans. Next base: position 66,566,585 of record CM047429.1, read on the forward strand.
AAATCTCAATATTGATTCAATTTTCTTGTTTACCAATAAATCGACAACTAATACCTTTTGTTCTTAGAAGTAGTTCATTTAATAATTTCGATAAATGGCAAGAAGTGCAAAAGCAGTCGTTACATTCATAACTACCGATGGAATATCGAAAATTAATATTTTTATATATTGTAGATTTTTCAAACATATTATTTTTATAAACAAATATTAATTAGAATATTTTTGTTAAAAGATAATAATGGTTTATTTTTTTAGTACAATGATATAATAAAATTCATTCCATTGATCACATACGATTCTAATAAAAATTGGAAAATATTGAATATCATTTTTCCAATTTAAATCGCTTTAAAATTTAAACCTATTACAGGGTTTTATATAATAATGATTAATTTGATACGTAATAATACAAGCTGCGAATGTGTAACAATAAAAAAAATTTTTTTTATTAATATTGTCAATGTGTATTGAGATATCTATTTAATTAAAATATATTGAATCTTTTCATTTAGTTCAGTAACTGCATCAAAATAGCTTTTGATTAAATTTTTTTCATATTAGTAACAGTGTTTCGTGCACACTATTATAAGGTTATTCATTAATTTTAAATAAATGCAAAAACTACGACAAGCTTTCCAGTCAACACTTTTGTCTTAAACGAAATATAAATTCATTACAACGAAGTGTGAGTGATTTTATGAATATAAGCTGCTTAGATTGTTTATTAAACATAATGAAACATACAAATGGTCAGCTTTTTATTACACTCAGCTTATGATGAAGTAGAGTAGAAAAAAATGCGTTGGTTTTAAAACCTTTGTTAACAATAAAAATGACCAGAATGGCAGTTAATTAAAAATAATGAATTTAATGAAAATATGATGTAAATTGCTTTGCACAATGTATAGGAGAAAAAAAAAATTTTTTAGTAACTGAAATTGCATGCTTTCTATTGTAATAAAATATTTTGAAGCCATGTAAATTCTCGTTACAACAATGTTCGTATTGTCTTGTCTGGATTCATTATAATACGATATTCCCTATACAATTTAATTTTGTAATACGATACCTATATTTCAGTTTAATAGAAAAAAGTAACGATCAAAAAATGTATTTTTTTTAAATAATATATGTATACTTTCTCAAGTGAATACCAACAACGTGTTTGTTCCAAGCAGGTGACTCGAATTCTCAGACATTACGGTACTTCGCATTGACTAGCATTTGCATTGCACAGGAATGCAAAGAACTTGAAATTGTGTACTTTTTCATCTAACCTGCTGCCTTAGCATTGATATTGTTATTATGATTTTCAATTTAATTAAGCACAAAAGGGTAATCAATTTGCCATTTTTTTTATTAGTCCCCATCTTAAATATAAAAATATAAAGGTGTAGAAATATTTTGAAATTGCGCGGATATTATGGATGCGCGTTTGATATTTCAAATTAAATTTTGTCTAAGCTATTTGTAAAATTGTAACGATTCATAAAAATGTCTGATTCTTATATATAAATGGCATATCGATCGTACGTTTGTGAAATTAGGTGCAGACGCGTACCTGAAATACCCAGTGTATATAAAAATGTACGCAAAAATTAAAATTATTAAAGTTACGTTTTTACTTATCGGTAAGCGTATCATTGATTTTTTTCTGCACGTTATAACATTCTTGATAAATAAATTAATTAGAGAGCTATTAATTAGTTACATACAAACGTTAACTTAATTTTCCTTTGTCATTAAAAAAAGCTCATTAACTTTTATTCGATTATATAAAAGCGTAATTTGCATAGCTTTCGATAGATTACGCTTACTGAAAACGAGTTTCCTAAATTAAACAAGAGAAACGTGTGTATGTTTATATTTATTTTAAATTTCATTTTTAAATTGTATATGTATTGTTGGCTTATTTTTATAATCGCATACTAACACCCCAGTATATAATTACTCCACTTGAATAAAAAAAAACAAAAAGAGGAGTACTGCATCGTAATGAAATCGCACAACAAATACCTGAAATTCGATATTAAATTAAACAAAAAACAAAGTTGCAGGGTTTATTGAAATAAATGTAAATTGAGAGGATCATTTATAATGTAAATCTTGATGATTTGCTAGAATTCGTAGTAACAAAGTGTACCTGCAAAACAAACATCAGTCATTAAATGAAAAACGTTGAAGATAAAAGCGTATACCTATTTCTTTTTTCGAATGGTAATAGACAGACAACATTAAAACAAATCGATCGGAAAATAAGCGCGTAAAACAAGTTTCCCACAAGTCCTCGCGCGCGTGAGTGTATGTGGAATCTCCTAAAATAAAGGCGGGGTAAAAAGACGGACGATTTACACGTTGGCCATAGGTAATGGAAAAAAAAAGGTGAAGTAAAGGATGACGAGAAGCCGATCGGTATTAGGATCCGTCAGCGAGGAGCAGCGGCAGCGGCAGCAGGAGCAGGAGCAGGAGCAGGAGCAGGAAGTCGAGATCGCGAGGGAACGAGAGGGAGAGCGTCTATCTCGGTTGCGGCGGGTGTAGGGTAGGCCGTGCGCGGTGCGGGTGACCCGGCGTCGCCTCGGCAGCGGGCAGAGCAGTGAGCGGCGGCGCACACACACTATACTCTCTTCTGCGGTTGTCTCCCTCTCTCTCCGACACGGTGGTAGCGAGCCGCGCAGTCCGGCTGACGCATTGCAGGTGCGCGCCGACCAATCACGAGTGCCGGCGAGTTGCGCTGCTCTCGCCGGGCACCTCGCACTCACACCGACGTACCGCGGCTATATATCGGGCGGGCGCGTGTATACGCTACGTACGTGTGTGCTCCCGTAAACAAGGACCGCGCCCCGACTAGAACGAGGAGAGAGAGACCGGCGCGTGGCTCCGGCATCGTATTTCCGGTAGCCCGAGTCAAACCGCGAATTCACCTCGATTCTCCGAGTCAGCCTCGATCGAGCCTGCTTAAGGAATTTCATCGACAATCCCGTTAAATCCCGATGATCGTTAAACCGAATTATTTTCTATTGGCGTAGCCTGCCTCTCTCCTTCTCTCTCTCGCGCTTGCATGTGTGTGTGTGCGTACGACTTTACTCTCTCTCCGCTCCGCGCGTATCACGAATCCCCGGCGCATGCCGACCGTTGGCGTAGTAATACCAGTGGATTCGCGCGACGTCCATTATATCTGTCCCTTACCCTCTCTACCTCTCTCTCTCTCACTCTCTTTATCTCATATTCTCCGTAGCGCGCGCGAGGTTCTCGCATTCCGCAGTGCAGGAAGAGAGGCGAATACCTGACGTCGCACCCTAACCTCTTCCACAGGCGAAAACAAAAAAAGAGAGGAAAAAGGAAAAACCAATGCTCGTTTTATGTTTTTCAGGTTTCATCTAGCTAGAGCGTCGTATATGTGCGTACACACAGGCATACACACATAGATACACGCGAAAAACGAAGGAAGATCGCGCGCGTTGCGCTATAGCTCCGTCTCGGTCTCTCTAACGGAGCTGACGGTTGCTTCCATCCCTTCCACTGGCGGCATGCGAGACCAGCCGGAGTGGGGAGAACGGCGACGGAGAGAGGAGAGTGTGAGTAAGAGAGAGAGAGAGAGAGAGAAAGCAAGGAAATGCGAGCGCGCGCGCGCGGACGAATCGGTGTATATCGTTGTCTCTCTCGTCAGCGGTCTTTCGGGAGGCCAGTAAAAGCCGACACAGTCTCGAGTCGCCCTCGTCGTGTAGCACGTCGTATCCGTATCGCAGCTCCTTCTTCGCAGGCGACGAGGAGAGTGTCCGGCGCGAATACACATACACTCACAGAGACACACGTAGAGATTGGGTGTACGGAGAGAGAGACACCGAGGACATAATAATCGTCGCGGAGTTATAAAAACTAAAAAGTCCTCTCTTTAACTCCCCTCCCCTCTCCTTCTAAATCTACATCTTTCTCTTTCTCTCTTTCTATCTATCTATCCTTCCCATCGTTGCTCATTCTATATCTTGTCCCGTCTATCTCTCTTTCTCTCTCTCTCTCTCTCTCGGTCGTCGGGTTTTTTTCGCCGGCCAAGAGTGTGCATATTAGTGAGAGGCACGAGTTTCGCCGGGGCGTCTCGACGAAGAGTTCCGGTTCCTCCGTCGACGTCGTCGTAGTCGTCGTCGTCTTTAATACCTTAGTATTAATACGTATATAGATATATATACATACATATATATCTTGTATAATCTATAGTCGACGCATCGCGGGATAACGAAAAATGGTGAGTTGACGAACGTTAGCCTCGTTTCCTAATTGTTATTAGTGCTCGACTCGTGGTGGCATATATGTATATATGTACATGTAGATAAATATATATATATATATATATACATACGTGCATACGTATATACATATAAAAAAAAGACATAACATCGATCCGCACGTGCTCACATATATACTCGTTTCTCCCGTGTGGAGAAGGAAAAACCGGGCGGTTGATCGCAGCGCTCTTGATACCTTTGCCAGCCGCAAGATCTGGTTAATTTCGGTTATTCCATTTTATATATATATACATATATATCCATACACACGTATACATGGATGCGTATACACTCACGCGCGCACACCGTTGTATTAATATATACGTACACATTCGAAAATGGGGAGAGGCTCGCTTTTTTTTTTCTTTCTCGCGTTCGGCGCGAACATCCTTTGGAACGAGTGAGCTTGGCGCGCGCGCGAGAGAACGTAAAGTTCCCCTTTAGCGTAGGATATGTCGTGTATATATATGTGTGTGCGTGTGTGTGTATACCGCGAGAGCGCTCAATCAAAATAATGGCGAACCCGCGCGAGTCGGAGGGTGTGTTGCTTCGGGAACCGCGCACACGGCCGACGACACTTGGTATATATAGACACGGGTATGAGACTCGGCTGATGCGTGTCCAGCTAAAATCGATTCAGCCAGCTATTTTTGCCCATTATATCGGAGAGACAGAGAGAGAGAGGGTCGCCCTCCTCCGAGTTTCGCTGGCGCCAAGTGTAAAAACACATCGGCTCTAGGCGGTGCGAGATTGTAATTGTAACGAGTGACTAATAGCCTAGCCATGCGATGGCAGCTGTCGGCTTTTTTTATTCCCCTCTTTCTCTCGATATCTCTCACTCTCTTTATCTTTATCCTTCTTACATTTGACGTAAGAAATTTGAAATTCAAATCAGTATAATATATACGTACACATTCGAAAATGGGGAGAGGCTCGCTTTTTTTTTTTCTTTCTCGCGTTCGGCGCGAACATCCTTTGGAACGAGTGAGCTTGGCGCGCGCGCGAGAGAACGTAAAGTTCCCCTTTAGCGTAGGATATGTCGTGTATATATATAGTGTGCGTGAGTGTGTATACCGCGGAGAGCGCTCAATCAAAATAATGGCGAACCCGTGCGAGTCGGAGGGTGTGTTGCTTCGGGAACCGCGCACACGGCCCGACGACACTTGGTATATATAGACACGGGTATGAGACTCGGCTGATGCGTGTCCAGCTAAAATCGATTCAGCCAGCTATTTTTGCCCATTATATCGGAGAGACAGAGAGAGAGAGGGTCGCCCTCCTCCGAGTTTCGCTGGCGCCAAGTGTAAAAACACATCGGCTCTAGGCGGTGCGAGATTGTAATTGTAACGAGTGACTAATAGCCTAGCCATGCGATGGCAGCTGTCGGCTTTTTTTATTCCCCTCTTTCTCTCGATATCTCTCACTCTCTTTATCTTTATCCTTCTTACATTTGACGTAAGAAATTTGAAATTCAAATCGCGAACGTTTATTTCTCATTCGTTCATGAGGTTTACCTACATTTTATCTCGTTCTACGTGTACGTTACACACATACGGCGAAACCGCGAGGATTTTCGGCGTTTTATATATATGTATATTATATTTCCTTCATTCGCTCTGTAACGTTCTCTGGCGTCAGATGGCGTTTAAATCGCTTGCGGAAAAACACTGCAAATGCGCTAATAGCGAAAAATTTTTACAACAACGACGCGTCGTCGTGCAATTTTCTTTTTATTACCTGTTTTTTCTTCTACGTTTCGCGTTGCATCTGCTTTTTTTTTTTTATTTTTGTATTCGGGCGACGTGTACATACGTATACCCATCGATCCGCACACCCGGGTAACAAGGCGGAAATTTACGCGCGCTTTCTGGAACAGTCTATTATACCGCGCGTCGAAAATCCATGCAATTTGAACGAAAAATTCGTTAAAGTCGATTGGAATATGGGGAGAGAAAAAAAAGCAAACAGTCGAGTGAGAGAGAGGAGGGGAGACAGGTCGTTATCAACGTGATTAAATTACGAGTCGCATTTGTTTTTCCGGTAGGAGAGAGCTAGCCCGAAAGTACGATCGATCCCGTGGTGAGCGAAAAAAAAGAGAGTAGTCGAAATAGATTAAAAAAAAAACACGAAAAAAAGGAAAAAACGAAACTGAAAAGTAGGGTTTATTTTCTTGTCTAGTGTGTAATTTGCCCAGGGAAACGGTTTTCGCATTTAATCGTTAACGAGGAGGGTAGGAGAGACAGGGGATGAGGTCGCTAGTCTCGGAAGGGGTGGGGACATCCGAAGTGAGACGGAATATCGCGACGGGGTGGAAACGTCCAAGGCGGTGGTGCTGGCTTATCGAGTAAAACGACGCTCGTGTTTCACGGAGAATCTGTCAAACTTTTTCTACACGTTAACCCCGCTCGTACACCTCGGTTCAAAGTCGTCGCGCATTCCATTTTGCATCGTACGCGATAACGAGCCTTCGGGGTACACACATTGTGAAATTTCGGATTTGATTGCACGCGTCCGTGATATAATATTCGCACCGCGCGTACATATATAAATATATATGTGTGCATACATACGTATACATTAGGGAGAGTGGAGTAGCGTTGTCGGTGGCGAGAGGTGGTACTAAGGTGATTCGCGAAAAAAGGGTTGTCAGGGGGGCCTGATATCGAGAGCAACACGCAGCGCAAGCTGCGAGAGAAGGAATTGATTGAACCAGACCGAGAGCGCAAAGGGGGCGTTTTCTCCACGTCGGCAGCCTCCTTTTTCCCGTCGAGCTATGGTAAACTAGGATAGCCTCACCCGTCTCTTTATACGTGTATGTGAGACTGTGACTGTGACTGCGAGTGAGTGCGGATACGTGCATATGTGCGAGTGTGCGAGTGTGCGTGTTTATTTACTTTTTCCTTTTACCGCGGCGTACCGATCGATAACGAGGGGCGAACTGTGTCATCGGTCCTGCCGACGCGTTTTCCTCCTCAATTTTTCCGAGGTATCCCGGGATGGTTAAAGGAAGCTTACCCTCGATCGATAGGTACATACACACACACACACACACGTACACACGTACACATCCACACAAAGAGGGTAGGTCCTGAACACGTATACGCGACTACTCTCGTTTTATTCATTGCTTACGAATTCATTCGGTTCGACACGAAACAAATATATATATATATATATATACACGAGCCCTTAACGGCTGGTTACCGTCGTACGCATCAAGTATATCTGTGTGTGTGAGTGTGCGCGCGTGAATCCATGGGGGGATAAAAAAAATGATAGAGGGTGAATATATATCGGAACATACTTCGAAGACGCTGTGACCTAGTTTCGCGCGTCGGTGCGCTTCCCTCGTCGCGTCCGGATTTTCCCACCACCCCCATTTTATACATTGACGCGTCAGGTGACCGTAGTCGTCGTCGTCGTCGTCGTGTGCGTTTCGAAAGCGATAACCAAATTTTTTACGCTACATTGAAGGTCATGGAAAAACGATCGTGTGACGCGTGCGAGGATTCACTCGCGAGTCGCGAGACACACGTGTCGACCCGATTGATACGTATGCTGTACGTGTGTGCGTGGAAAAGTCGCATAGCCCGGGAAACAATACGTACATCACCGAATTAACAGCCGAAGTAAATAAAGCTCGCATCAACGCGTAAATTGTTCCGTAAAGAAATTAAATTCGGTCAAAAACGGTCTGGAGACAGTCAGGGAGTCGAGTCTCTGCGGTATATACACGTACACGTACACAACCCAGGCTAAGCGAGCGCCCCACCTTTAGAGCCCACCCTCTCGCGACCCCTTCGATTTTTGGAGTGCGCAACGGCGCCGACGACGACGACGTCGACGTCGACGTCTCCACCGGGACGTTCTCCCCACCACCCCTCCGCTTAGTTTGTGTACCTCCAGATTTTTCCCTTCCCTTTCTCTCACTCTATCTCTATCTCTCTGTCTCTGTTTCTGTTTCTCTGTACATGTATATACGCGTATATGTGTATATACATATATATACATGTACGCTCGTCGACGAAAATCCAGGCGCCTCATTCTCCATCTTTCTCCACCTCTCTACCTCTCTCTTTCTCTCTTGCGCGCCCGGCCTCTCTCGTCCGTGTACGTATTGATTTTTCGCTGTCGCTGCGTTTTCCCCGAGAGTTTTCCTTACGTGGCTTTCCTCCCCGACGTTAGCGCGCGAGGGACCTCCTTTCTCTCTCTCTCTCTCTCTCTCTCTCTCCCTCTCTCTATCTCTCTCTTTCTCTCTCTCTCGTTTTACGCAAACGTCCTTGTCCGTATACACCGCATCTCGTGCGCGCAACGAGGGTGGGACACAGGGTGAAATTATTTACGAAATTAGGTCTCACGGGTAGGGAGGGAGAGAGTGGAAGGAGGGAGTATACACAATGTTAAAAATGAATGGGGTGGCTGTAGTTTTGCGGAACTGCCTGATGGGCGTAATAGACATTGGATTCCCCTTTTGCGCGTGATCGAGTTTTACTATGTATACATCTATCTACGCGTGTATCCATAGGAAGCTTTTCGCCGTGTAAACAAAGACGTACTTGTCGCTCTTATATGAGATACCTATATACATACGTACATCTGTATAGCGATTTTATAATTTTCAAACCGTTTCTATACTTGTAGAACATTTACTTTTTCATTTTCCCACGAAACTTAAATTACTATATAGTTAACCGGCTTTTTCATTATTAGATATAGGTGGGTTAGCAATAATTGCTAATTAGAAGTGTGCGTGCTTTTTTTTTTAATTAATGAAAATTGTCAAACGCGTTAACTTTTATGCGAGACTGTAAATTAAAAATATTGAACACTAGGAAAAAAAAACTTTTCTACGTTAAGTATAATATAATTGAGATCGCAACCAACTTATACTCGTGGAGAACTATTTCTATTGACATAATAACGCATAGAAATGTGTTTATGGATTGACCGACATTATTATTATTTTTCTTTATTAAAACAGAAGAATGCAATTTTGAAGCACATGCTTTATTCTAATTATATTAACAAGAATTTTTGGTCGCTTTACGAAATTGATTTGAATTGTTGTTTTTTTTTAAACAAATTGTTTAATTTATTTATGTTTTGACATATTGTCAATGTGTATTGGCATAAACTTTAGAAAAACAATTTACGAAAACCAATGCGTACGTAAAAATTATCTTACATATTTTAGAGAAAAGTAACAAATTAAAAAAGTTTTAAATGTTTTAACCACAGTTTTAATTAAAAACAAAAGTGAAATCTAACCTCCAAGCAATTTATTTTGACGTATCAATCAACAAATTACATTTGCAAAGACTAATCTTTTCTACGCGTGAAGCCGTAGAAACCAAGTTCATTAAACAAATGAAAGCTTAATAATCAAATGGAACGCGCAATGCAAACCTAAGTCTAAATGGGAAATATTTAATAGTCAGTTTATAGGTATGAAAAGTTAGTTCAAAGTATTTTTGGAACAGAAAATTACCAAATCAATTTTCACTAATTTAATGAGTAGGAAACCTGCAAGTTAAGACAAGTTAAACATAACCTAAAAAGTTTAAAAGTTAAATTATTGATTACTTATAACAAGGGGAAAAAAAGTATACGTGAACCGTAAAAGCATCCCGTATTGACATAACCAAACTATAAATTCACATTGATTTGTTTAATTCCAGGTACTAGCTATATTTTCTACATTAAAAATACTTACATTTTTTTTCCATTTTTCCTAATGAGTAACTAGAAGGGTAACCATTCGTAATATCTTTAATAGTCAACGTACACGGAGAGAAGAGACAAACCAGCGTTGTATGAACGTTTCTGCAACCGTTACCCGCCGTGAAATCGTGCTATGGTTGCGCGATATCCATGCTACTTTTGTGTGATTCCATACCACGTTGGTATGATCGTCATACTATTGCTTGTTTAGCCACGCCCCCTGCGCGTTTTCACCTATGATGCCTATGGAAACTTTTGGTAGGGCCGCCATACCATCGCGGTATGACATCCTGCAACTTTGCGCTGACAGCCTAACCTACAACGCTAGTCTGTTTCTTCTCTCCGTGTATCCTAGAAAAAAAAACATATATACAAGAAATTGAAGCATAGCGCATAATATCTATTATTAGGTTTTAATAATCGTGCTTTCCAACAACTACATTCTAATTACTCATCAACGTTAAAAATCATAGTAAATAAAGTCCATGTGTCGGTGTTCGATTACATTGAATTGCCAGAATGATTCACGACGCGATAATACGATGTAGCCGAGTTAAAGTACATCACCTCTATCGTACATAAATTGATCGTTTCACAATAAAAATGCTTCGACGCTTCTTCACGCGCGCGCGCGCGCACACACACACACACACGCACGCACGAGATAAATTCATTGATGTTATTAGATTATCAATTCGTTTATCGTCCCACTAATCTTTGATGCGTTGATCGAACATTTGTCGTCGGTCGTACAAAAGGAAATGAATTCGAGATGTGCACCGGCAAAAACTGTACCCTCTCGGGAATGGATTTATAAACGAAGAAAATTTGATCACTGACCTAGTAAAGAGAGGATATAGATTTATTCACGTCGAATCTGACACGAAATTATAAAAGCGTATATAACATGAATTTTGTAAAGAGTCTTTCGTGTTATTTCAATTGTCCATTGAGGATATACGTACGCTGTTTGTGTGCGCGACTCTCGTTCATTATCGACACTTGACACGAATTTTAACTTCTGATTGATTAACAGAATATGAATTTTTATGTTTCGTATTTGGACGACTGCTGCGAGTCGTACGCTATACCTACTACTTGGAAATCGGTTTCGCGTGTAGACTATAAGGAACCGCGCGATTACGATCAAAATATACTTCTTCTTTGAAGTTGAGTTTGGGAAACATTCGTTTCTCGATTTAAAAATATGTTACAGATATTGTGGTTTCTTTTTTAATTTTTCCTCTGTTTTTCTTTTTTGAAGGAGGGATCGCGTGTTGCATTAAGTATACTATTTTTATTTTAACGAATTGAAAGTTCCCTTTTTCAATTACTTAAAATTGATTCCTTCGAATATTTATCTCGAATTCCGAATAGAAAATTGAGTTTCGAAGATTGAAAACGAAGTAAGTTTATACTTAAATCTTTTAAATTGAAATTCAAGTTCAAGAAGTTAAAAGGGTTGATTATATTTGTATCAACTTACTTTTTTTTCGTACAATAAGAATGTTTAATGCATTTCTAACAAAATAAAATGTGAGCTCGGAAAAGTTTCGTGGATAGAACGAAACTCGTTTAAAAAATAAAACGAGTCTCTTTGAAATTCGTTACTGGCAAAGTGAGCAAATATTTGCTTAGTGTTAATATTATCCCTCGAATAAACTGAAAATCAACTCGCTGGATTTACTTTTAAAATGTTAATTTTGCCTTTTGAAGCCAAGTAGCCTCGAATTCTCTTTACAAAGCTAGAGAAGATCCTCTTACACGAGCTAAAAGTATAATAGCCAATATGTTGTTCTGTTAGGATAGAAAAAAAAGTGTTTTCTTTGATTAGGAAACGAGGGGAAAAATGATTGGTTAGCGTAGAAAAGTTTTTCGACTCCCTCAAAATTATATATGAGGGAGAAGTGTATATATACATTTTTTTTTATCGTCCTTACTTTTTGTCCAAAATTTTGGGGTCCTGAGGAGAAACTGACGATGATGGACTCGTTAAACACGCAAAGATTAATCTTTTTCTCTTTCTCATTTTCTCTTCTTTTTACCCACCCTAACTTTTTTTTTCTTCTTTCGTGTGTAGATAATAAAATTTATCTTAATTCTTTTTGATGGTTCTAACCAGTTTTCACTACTTTCTTATATTATCTTCAACTTTATCGAGTACGCGTATATGTGAAATTTATTAATAAACTTTAAACTCACGCCACTGCACACTGTGTACGTAACTATTATTATTTATTTACATCTAATTATATGAGGATCATTAGTTCCTGCAAAAAAAAAACAGTATACACAGTTTTTTACGGTATAAATATCGTGTATTATTTAATCGAAATTGAAAACAAAGCTACATAATGTTTGCACTATCGCAGTATTACATCATCGTACGGTAATAATTAAAAGTGCAAGTGTTTCGAAACGCCAAAAAAAAAAAGGAATCTTTCGACACGGTTAATTCTTATATATACTTAATAAAAGAGAATAGTTTCTCTTCATCGATCAATCTATCATTCTTAAGATTAGAAAAGACCCAGTCAATCTTTGGGTGTTCTCTCTTAGCCTGGCAATCGAATTCCGAGCGCTAATATTATTTCCCAAAAATCTGTAATCCATTTCCGCAAAACCTTTCGATAACTAAACTACCCTCTCTCGTGTAGGGAGAAAAATTCGTGAGAGAATAACACCCGGGTACGAAGAAAGAAGATCGATATAAACACAGAGGGCGAAAAAATGACGTTTTCATGGACTCGCCCCCTTACGGATCACGGAAAAGTTAGAACGATCACGCGAGAAAGCCACGGAAACGCAAAATGTGTGTTACATCGATACGCGTTAGTGGAGTTACTTACTGTATATAGGGAGCCAGCCCAGTTGAATTGTGTGTATGGATTCGATTTTTCAAAGGTTCTCTCTTCTCTCTTTTCTTTTTTTAGTCATGCAATAGGAAATTTTTTTTTTCTATTGTTGCGAATGTAGGCTTTTGTTACGGGAAATGTCGAGTGAATTTGATTTTGATGAGGGTTTCAATTTACTTATTAATTGTTAGCTTGAATTTCAGCGTTACAAACAATATGTTAATAAATTACGTTATACGCGCTTCTTCTTCTTTTTTTTTAATGAAATTACAAGCCACTCCGTAATGTAACATTTTTAAATTATACTGTTGCAGAATAATTGATGTTTACGGAGCAGTCGTTAGAACATTTTTTAATTAGTACAAATTTTACATAATTATCATAAACGAACGTTGTGTATCAAATGATATAATATTGCAGACACTAAAAAAAAAATTTTACGAAACTTTGTTAATTAACGAAGGTTTAAGCGTACATAAGACATAATTATCGCAGATTGATTAGTAATCCAAAACAACTGTTCAAACTGGTTTTGATTTTCAATGAAAAAATATCAATAAGAATTTAAAAAAAAAAAAAGCTATGTACCATCAACGGTTTCATAATATAATTCAATACCAACATTACTAAAGTAATCTAATTTTGTAATATTTGATACAATGCGATTTCCATAATTAATTGCTAGTTTGTACTTTATTTGTAACGCGCAATGATAATTACTTCGTGCAATTTATTTCTTTAAAACAGTTTTTTTATCATTAATTATGAAATCTCGAGATAAAGTGAATAAAAGTACAAAATTTGATATTGTTAATACATGGTTATTACAGGTAGATATATATTTTTAATTCGAGTTTGACTTTGATAGAGTGGTTAGTTTCATGCTCACAGGTGAAGTCAATTCTATCACATGTAACTCGTACGACCGGGAAACTTTCACTATACTTGGAAAATTGAATTCATACATCCAAACAGGCATCTCTAGCGCCATTGTTTGTACAAGTTACCCTTGTAACAAGATGGACCGTTAAATTGAGTTCGTGGTTATCGTTCAATTGACGGTTTATAGCCTCTTTTACAATCTAAGAGTTTAATTATTTATTTAATGGGATATGTATACATATACACACCCCTTTCTTTTCTACCTCAAGTAACTTTGCAACACGTAATGTACAAAATTTTAAATATCAAAGATAAACTCGCGTGTTAAATGCGACTCGTTTCTTTAGATGAAATAATTGCACTAATGTTGATAAAGATAATGTTATCTAAATATATCTATATATACACGCTCACACACAGTCACGTATACATCTATTTAAACGATATGAGAAATTTAGATGATTTGCACAATTACGACTTTATCGTACGTGTGTCAATTTCATGTGATTCACAAGTTTGAAAATATGTATTTATTTCGCACGATGATAATGCTGAATTTATGAAAATTAAAAATTATGCATTTATTCAGAAGTGATGAATTTAAATTAAACATTATTGCATATTTGAATTGTAGAAGAGAATAATCGGATTAGACGATATATATATACACGCTGCGGATGTTCATAAAAAAGTATATTTAATCTTTTAGTGGTGGTCAATGAATTTGAAAAAAAAATATTTATTCTTAGCCATTTGTTCATAAAGTTTCTGTAATTATCATTCATCGTAAATATTTATTTAAAAATAAGTTAATCATTTGAAATCTTAAAAAGATTAAATTATCGCTTTGTTGTTAGTGTAAATCTGCGATTTTGAAAAAACTTGGTAGTTTTTTTTAAAATTTTGAATTCTTTTTATCTTTTACGTAAGATTTAAGTATATATGTCAAATCTTCGGATCTTTGAAAATGTTCTTACGTCTTGTAAATTCTAAGTATAGTGCCTTCGAAGACGTCTAATTAATTCATACCGGAATTATAGTTTACAATACTAGGAGTTTTAATGAAATGAATTAACCAAACTAAGTAAGACAAATCAATTATATCTTTCTATAGCACGACGTTTACATATACACGAAGATGCTAGGGTATATAGACACTTGAAAATAACCGTCTAGCTTTGGTCGTTATAAACATAATGATTTATCAAATGAGATCACGAAATAACAACTAATCGGTTTACGAGCAGCCAAGATAAAGAGAAAGAAAAAGCATCCCACGTAATCTCGAAAAAAATATTTATCGGTCGATCAAGACACGATAGTATTCTACTCCGATTCTCAAAAATAGGTGAACGATAAGACCCGAAAAGGCGAGTCCAGCATCTATATATACATACGTGTAGGAAGGAACACACACGTCCATCGATCCCAAAGCTTTGCTCCGAGTGCATGCGCGGGGTAAATCGAGATAAGCCGCGACCGCGCTCGAGAATCCTCTGCGTCATAAGGTTAAAGGGTTAACTGCGTTAAACTTCGCGCGTTCGAATTCTATTTTAATGCGGACGCGTAGAAAATCATTTAATCAATTCCGTTCCTTTATTTTTCTTCATTCATTTTTTTTAACGCACCAGAAAGGGTGTATACACGTTGTACACGCTCTCGCATGTGTAAGGACTAAAGGAAACGTGTGCTAGTTTACGTTTAATTATCGCGCGGTTTCGCTGAATGAAATTACCGTGGAAATTAATCGATAATGTCTTACTAGGGCGATTATCTGGTTTCCTTTTTTTTTTTTAATTCCGTGTTAAAGTTCCTTAGCGCGATTGCGATGTTTCGTTTGTTTAGACATTCGGTGGAATATGTTATTTATTACGAAGGAGGGAGATATGTTACTTTTTTTTGGACACTCGTTCCAAGAAACGTGCAATTAACGTTTAATCTTTGATTTATTGTATTATGCGGCATTTCTATTAAAAGCATATATAATGCGAACATGTAATTAAAACGTCTCTGTTAATTTACTTCAATTTATACGCGTTTGTTTATTTGATTCGCTTTTGTTATTCTACCTGTACTGTATTATAATACATCCTATATGATTTATGTGTTCCAATTAATCTTTATTAAAATTAATAATTTAACGAAAAGTTTGATTTATTTTGAAAATACTGTTCCGGAAAATAAAAAAATATAATTTATAACAAATTGTCCGTTTACATAATGTTGTACAGTAATTTTATCCTGACAGTTATAACCATTGCGTTAAACAAATTGTCTCGAAAGCTAACAAACTGATCTCGTAATTCGCAGTGACGCGGTTTCGTCTTTTTGCTTTATGCATCCTTGAAGAAAAAGGATTCGCTTCGATGACTTGGCGTGAAGAAACGAATATAAACCATTTGCTCTCGTTTTCCTTTTCTTTTACGTATTGAGGACCTCGTAACGAATTTGTCGTAAGAAAAATTACGAGAATTAATTAAACAATTATATGGGCGTTTCTGCACACGTTGAACGAAATGCGACAAATTGATTAGCACATTTTTTTTAACTTCACCAAACGACTAACCTTGCTTTGCAGGAAACGTTCTTGACGTTCGATGCTCGTGCTTATCGGGTTCATTGATAATGGCGTTTTTTTCGCCTTGAAATTATGTCAGTGTAGTTCAAAACGCACGAATACGGCATAAATAACTGTTGGTAGTAAACGACAAGTTGTTAGAACAATTTCACTCGTAAAAAAAAAGAAACGTAACGTTGAGATTTTTTTTTTACTGTACCCGAGATGTCATGGAGGAATTATTGTTGGGTACTTGGAAAAAAAAGTGTCGCATAATTAAATTATGTAGGTGACGATGAATAGTTTATAGTTTCTTTTTTTTTTTCTTTAAAACAAATTAGATGTAATTTTGTATTAAATTGAGATAATTTATTATCTGTCGTTAATATATATTTTTTAATTACACACCCCTGTATACGTGTCTCGGATAATATATTTTAACCTTGCTTTATTATCGTTCATCGTCGTTTCATTGATATTACTTATGAAATAAACATAAATAATTAAAATCGTTGGATCAAACTGCATTTAGCTCAAGTGAAACGCGTTAAACAAGTTTGCGACCGTAAATTAAATATTTGGTATACATTTCACATTTAAAAAGTAGAAAATATGTTACAGTAAGTTTTCCTTTGTTTAGTCTCTGAATATTTTAGTAAAACTTTTATTGCTAGATAAAAAATAATTTTTGGCAAAACGTTTAAAAAATAATTTAATCTTTTTATGGACAAAACCAGAAATTATTTTAAATAATTTGTGGTTTTGTCTTCGTAACAAATAATGTACTATATGTACCTCCTTTTTCGAACAATTAATTTCGAAAATTCGAAATCGATTATTTTGTCAATAAAAATTTGCCCGTGAACTGCATTTATGCATGACGACGATTTCGAACTAGTGAAAGTTTTCGAATCGAAAATCTCTCCGTGAAGAGGGCAATGTATACGGTATATCCACGCGTTTCCCGATTGGACGCCTTTTGGAGGATCGTGAAGATTTCTTGGACAGGCTGGACCGACCGATCGATATCTGGTCAGTGTTTGGTATATGGACTTAGATTTTCTAGGTCGCGGTTGGCTTTCTTGGTGCGCGATTTGCGGGTGAGCCTGACCGACACAATACACGAAACATGCGGTGAGAAGATAAAAAAAAAAAAGAAACTCTTGCGGCGATTTCGGCTCGTAGACACGAAGCATTTGAATATTGGGTCGTGAAAGCGTTTGCCGCGTTGTTTTCTAATTCGGTGTGCGAAATTTTGAGCTCGGCAGTGGAATATCTAACTAAGATTGAGTTGAGCGATTTGTATGTTAGTCTATTTTCGAGTGTGAATTTGAGATTTTGTCTTGTACGTTACAAACGGTTTTCTTTTATACGACAATGAAATATTCGTGGAAGCGAGTCGATAAAAAGAAATGGCTTGCACATGACAAAGGAGTGAGATTTATATATTAAAATACCATGATTTCTTTAAAATACAAGATCGTTAGTATTTAAATTTGCAATAGCGTATAGGCATTTGTCTAAAGATCGTCACCTACTTTTTCCCATGGCCGTGGCGATAAATAAACAAGACGATAAATAAAACTCGTGACACAATGCACTCAGTGGGCATTAATCCACTTAATCCAGTGTTACGAGTGAATCGAAAGAAAGGAGGGCCGCGAAACAAAGACAGAAGCCGGGATTGTCGAGTCAAGCGTGACCACCAACGCGTCGTCTCGGAGACTCGGGAGTGCAAAGACGTTGTTTGATTTCCGTCGTTATCCAATTAAAGCGAATCGCGTTAATAGAAACGTCCCTATATACCGTCGACCGGAGACGCTTTTAAAACAGCAAATCGAATTATAACCGCGTTAATTGACCCATGGTTATATACGTTTACTTTGTTACCATTCAACTTTTTATTTTTCATTTCGTCGAATGAAATTTTATTTGTTTTTATTCCAGGCTGACCAACTCACGGAAGAGCAGATCGCCGAATTCAAAGAAGCGTTTTCCCTGTTCGACAAGGACGGCGATGGTACAATTACAACCAAGGAATTGGGTACGGTTATGCGATCGCTTGGACAGAATCCCACAGAGGCCGAATTGCAGGATATGATCAACGAGGTCGACGCTGACGGTTAGTATATATACATTCCTCGTTTTTCATTTTTTTTTTGTAATTCGTCGCTTAGTGGGCTGTTAGTACGGCGCCGAGTAAAAGTGCATAATTACAACAGTATTATAAAATGTGAAAAATTTTTTTTAAAATTTCGTTTTAACATTTTTCTTTATTATTGCCTGTTATTTCGTTTTTATCACATTTTTCTTTTGAATTTTGTTTTTACACTGTATCGATTTTCCAAGTTTATTCCTTTTTTTCCTTGTGCATACACGCTTTTTTTCATTGCTGAAAGGGTGAAAAGCATTTAACCGTGTTATTTGCTGATAGGGTACAATTTTGTTATATTATATTTTTTTCTAACTTTCGCAGTTACTACTCGTTCTTTTGAACTCTAGTTTATATTGTTAAAAAGTGTCTGTAACGTTACATTGTAAAAATCTTATTTTATTTTAATTATACTATGAAATTTGGAAACTGTCTTAAAGATCTATCAAAATTTAAAAATCGGTATCTTTTTTGTAAAGAAAAAAAGCCATCGGTTATAAAATCTTTTGCGACATACTCATGTATACTAGTTTTAAACAAAAAAAACATAAAAATTTTCAGTTTCTTAAATTTTGAATTATTGTTGAGACCCAATTACGACTCAAAATTGCCAAACTGACGTTTATTAAATTTTCATTACAATAATTACTCACATGTTCAAACTATTATGAATTTTTCTACATTTAAACGTAATTCTCGGGTTCTACTGTGAAGATCCCCAAATCACGGTTGGACATTTCATTAAAGTTGCATTATATTAAAAATATCAAGAAAGTTTTAGACATTAAAGTTCTTTTTCACAAAATTTAACGAACTGCTATAGTATATATAGGTTATCTCTAATTGCTGCTTAGTTATATAAGCGATTAAAGTGGTAGTGATTTACTTTGAAAATTTGCATTAGTAATACATAATTTTTGTAATTAAGATAAATTAGGGTTCGCGACTGTGTAGGCTTTTTAAAAAAAAAAGGAAAAACGTTATTTTAAATTCGAATGTCAGAGTTGAAATATGCTTACTCAAAAATACATATTTTTTGAAATAATACGAATCATATCCTTTAGCTATACAGTAGTTGAAAACAAAAAAATAGTCCAACCTCTAACGTAAATTTAAAAAAAAAATACAATGCTTGGTATGAAATTTGAAAAACGCAATTTAAAATAATGAATTTGAGCGTACATACGTAAATTCATATCAGGTATCTTCCACTCAAGCTAGTTACGTATACGTGCGAATAAAAAAAATTTTTTTGTTAACGCACCTCGTATAGAGTATTAAGCAAGTTTTAGATGTATGACTCATAAAGACATATTGTGGCTTATATTTCAAGATTCAAAGTCTATAAAAGCAAAGTACAAATGTATTGCATTTCAACTTTTGATATCATAAATCAACTCTCTTTCTCTCTCAAACTTATCAAAATTTATGACCCTGAGGTTGCAGATTTGTCTCACTTGTCACATCAGTGACAGAGAGAGAGAGAGAGAAATGCTAAAATGTTCGTGTCATACGAGGACGTATCATTGCAAATTGTATTTGCTTGTTATAAGCTATTAATCAACTAGCCACGACTGTACGAAATATTTTATTACATCTATAACTTTATTAATATTTCGTGTTCAATTCGAAATTGTTTCTTTACAAAAATGGCAAATTTGATAACAAATATCACTTTGCCCGGTTCAGCACCAGTACAATAATCATTATACCGTTAGACTGTTATCGTTTGATTCAAAATCGAATTACAATAGATAGTAATGAAGTAATTTCATTGTCGTACGTTTAATTTTTTTTTATAAAATTATGTTTGTCTATTTAGCGCACTAAATATCAAAAAATAAAATTTTCATTTATTAAATAATATATTTATGACGCGTAGAATTTAATTAACTTCTATTCGAAAATATTTACGTCCGCCTATTGAACGCATGGGAAGGCACAATGTTCATTTTGTGTACCGATTTTCGTAATGCTAGTTCGTTAATTTAGTGTTATATAATGCTAAGTCGAAGTAAACAATTTTTGATAAAATCTGAAAATTGCATTCCAGGCAACGGCACAATCGACTTTCCGGAGTTCTTAACCATGATGGCGCGTAAGATGAAGGATACCGACAGCGAGGAAGAAATTAGGGAGGCATTCAGGGTGTTCGATAAAGACGGCAATGGTTTCATATCGGCAGCCGAGCTCAGACACGTCATGACAAATCTCGGCGAAAAGCTTACCGATGAGGAAGTCGACGAAATGATTCGGGAGGCGGACATCGATGGTGATGGCCAGGTTAATTACGAAGGTGAGAATTTCAAAATATGTGTAATAATGACGCGTTCGCGCGTGTGAGCTCATTACATAAAGACAAACGATGACTTAATTTTTCTTCTTCTTATTCTTCTCTCTTTTAATCGAGCAGCGTACGATGACTAATATTCGTTAATATGCGCCGTCTTTTCTGTTGCAGAATTCGTCACAATGATGACATCAAAGTGAATCAACCATTGTGCTTGGGAAAACTCGCGACTTAGAGTGGTGTTGACGTACTAAATGAAATAAAAAAAAGTAAATGAATCAAGCGATAAAAAACCATAAATGAAAAAACGTCTCAACCAAAAAAGTGGAAAAAAGTCTTGTATCAGGATGCAAAGGAGTCTTGAACACGAGATGTTAATGTCCCGTTCGACATGTATTAATCGTCGTTTACGATAAGTAATAAGGGCAATTAATATTATTTAATTCAGAGTCTATCAGCTAAACAAAACAAAAAAAGTAATCCACATAAAATACGTATTTAAAAAGAAAAAAAAACAATTTTACCAATCAGCCATTTTTCTTAGCATGTGCGTGAGCGCGAGCGCACACATCTGTTAAACAAAATGTGTCGTCAGTATGCTTTTATTTGCAAACGGAAAATAACAAACAAAACAAACTTTTAAAATAAAATTCGAGTCTATGTGTATCGCACGAGGGCACGTAACAACAACAACAACAGCAACAACAAAACAACAACAAGAACAACCAAAAAAACGAAAACTTTGCATTTCCGCTTTCCTTTCCGACTTTGCTCACCCGATTTCGACTCCGCTCTTTCCTCGAAGGCTCCTTTTTGGCGAGATATCATGTTCAATGAGATAACAAAAAAGGGAAGGCGAAAGGAATGGGCGCGTTAAGTGAAATCGTAATTTAAAGAAAAAACAAAACAAAAAAGTGAATATAGTATAGTAGATTTTTCCTTCACGTTTCTTTGAATAAAGTTTGATGCGCTTTCCCAGTCGAAGGTTGACCATGCGTCACTGATATAAAATGGGTGAATTGATACAAATACATTGAAATACACGTGTTGCGTATAAAGAGGGGGATGTAATCTTATTTGCGACAATTCATCAAATTTTGTTCAAAGGCAGTGTAATTTTTTAAATAAATATAATGCATATTGAAATAAATTAGGATTAAGTCCTCCCATTACTGTTATTATTGCTATACATATCGAGCTTTCCGAAACCTCTATTTCTCTTTTACTTCACCTTCACGCTTGTAAAATTTTAAGAACATTGTATTTGCGATATAAACCTAAAAGTTTATAATAAATAAAAAAATTTAACTATTGAACAGAAGTAAAAAAACCATGTTGATTGACGTGTAACGCACGCGTAAAATAGAATTTTCAATTACTATGTCATCCATTCGTTTCGCAATCGATTAGAGTAAATCTTACGTTTTTGTAAAACGCCTTTCTCATACGATTTACTTGTCTGAAATACACATACAATGTTGTAATAATGGTTACATAAGATCTCTCGAATAATAAACTTAAAAAAAGTGGATATTAAAATAAAAAAATTTTTCGCAAAACGGATTCGCTCGATATTTCATAACGATATCCTAAAGTAAAGTGTGTAGTGTCTGGTAATTTAATTTATATAAGTAAAACACGCTGAGAAATGTAAAAAAAATATATATATATAAAATATCGTATCGACGAACTATTACAAAAGTTCTAAGGAGAAGAGCAGCAGTGCGAAGCCTGAAGGAGTTTGATAGAGCTACGATTTATATGTGAACTTTTGTGCTACAAAAGCGTCGCATTTTCAAACATATAAATTTAAAGACAAAGCCATGAAAACATCGAAAAGTCGAAGCTCTTCCTTTTTCATTCTGGATATCTCGACTTTTTTTTAAAGATAAAAAAAACGAAGTGTTTCCATGTCTCAAAGTTCCATCGAACTCGTTCGAGTTTTAAAAAGAAAGAGAGAAAGAGAGAAAGAGAGAGAGAGAGAGAGAGAGAGAGATAGAGAGAAAGACGGCAAAAAGCACTCGGCTCGCAAATCTTGTCTTGTCGGTTGCCTTTACGTATCTGTTATAAAGAATCGTTTCTTTCACTTCTTCGATCGAAACTTAGATAGCGGTAATTTCGTATTATAAAATTAACGGGGAAAAAAAGATATCTAGATCGAACCCTCGGTATTCCTATATTGAAGGTTTTTCTCGAATATTCTAAATAAAGAAAATAAATAAGTAAAGAGGGATGCGCGATAATCGCGCATGTTCGCTTCCTTTGCGTCGTTGTTTTTTTCCTTCGAGATGAACGAGAGAATGAATTAAAAATAAATAAATAATAAAAGTAAACAAAAAGATGAAAAAGAAGTCGTGTGATTTAAAGAAAATACCGAAGCAACAACTGAAACACAATGGATATATAAAAATAATAATAATAATAACGTCGACACCACTTTTCGTAAAAAAATCACGAAACTGATCTTAAGAACGATTTAATGGGGGAAAGAAAGCGTGAACGAGAGCGTGCAAATGGGAGGGAGAGCGAGAATGATAGAAAGAACGTGAGAGTGCAAGAGATAGAAAGAGAGCGAGAGAACGAGAGAAAGAAAGTTTGAAAGAGATTTAACATAAAAAATAAAATAAAATAACATTTAAAAATCAGTTGGTGCACTTCCTAGGGATGCCAGTTACGAATGCAGATGGATTATAAACGATGAAAGACTTGCGCGTGCGATTTAATCGACCCTCTCGAGGGGGTCGAAAACGCGTCGTTTACTTAAATAAAATGAAAATAAAAAATAAAAGAACATTTAAATGAATGCGATTTAAATAAAGCAAAGAAAAAACACACCGAATGATAAAAAAAAGACGTACATCAAATGTGTCGGTGATTCAGTCATAATATATATGTAATATATATTATATATAATTAAATTTAATGAAGTGAACAGGAATTCCTCCAATAGTCCTTTATTATTATTACTTATTATTACTATTATTATTAATTATTACTTATTAATTAATTAATTAATTATTACAATTATAATTTAAAAGAAAGCAAAATACGTGACAAAGGGAAAAAGAATTAAGAAAGAAAGAATTGATGGTGGTAATGAGTTATTGATGATGAGATGATATGCTGAATAGTGAAATTATATGACATGAGGTGATATAATACTGATGGTGGTGATGATGATGATGAAGATAAACAATAAAAACTGATGAGAACGTACGTTGTATTTCTGGTGACCTAGATTGCATTCATCATTGAAAAAAAAAGAAAACAAAGTGAAAAGAAGCAAAATAAATGTATCGTCATTTTTAGGTCACAAGATATGTTGTTTCTTTCCTTGGCGAATGCTCCTTTATATACTATATCAATATATTTCGGCGATTATCGACAATTATGTATGGCGAATGATGAATCTTTCAATAAAGCACATGGCACTCTATCGATATAAAAAAAAGTTAAGTAAAACATGAAGAGACGACAGAAAATTTTCAACACAACAATACGTTTTAATCGCGAATTCTCTTTGACCGCACCCCTTCTCAACACGTTAATTAATTAATTTTTTTCTTCTTTTTGTATTATTATTAGTCAGGTCTTTTTTTCGTTACTCTCTCTGTACATACGGTAACATACGTTTACATAATTTATCTGTATTGTAATATCAATATATATACGCTAAATAATAAAATATACCTCTTTTTATTTAACAAAGAACGAACATAGTTTTCTCTAACCGGGTGATTATATATATATATACGTAATTATTTTTCAATGTATGTATACATAGTACAAGCGTTATGTATTTTTTTGCTTGTTATATAAATCCAAGATACATCCGAGTTTCTAGCAGAACGTTATTTTTTTTATTCTTTCCAAAGCGATCATCACACAAGAAATACGCTTTTTGCATAAACACAATAGACGCGTCGAAAACGTTTTTGTTGTCTCGCTTCTTTATTTCCTCTTTTGCTTTTTTTCAAACGAAACAATTGCGATCACGATATGCGATATACCATGTGTGCAAAAAAAAACAAGTTTTGATTTATTGAAAGAAGCTGCTACATTTTATTTTGTTTTTTGCTTGGAAAAGAGAAATAGGTGAGAGCAAAAAAGAGAGATGAAAAGGACGAGGTAAACTGCCTGGCATTAAAAAGGAGGAGAAGAAGAAGAAGAAGAGAGGAAAGCGCTTTTCCGCTTGAAGATAAAAAAGCTTGCGGCTTTTGTTGAAAGGGTACAATAATGACGAGCGCTTTTCAAAGCGACGCGCTTTAAGGGGGTCCAAAGGAAATTTGAGAAATCTCATTATCTGCACTGATAAAAAAATTGGACTCGATATGCTAGGTTGTACTTTCTTTGAACTTCTATCACTTATAATAGATATACGTAGAATGTAAAACTAGTAATTGGACAGTAATATTGTAGTACCTTAAATTTATTTATTTTTATTCTAGAATTATTTTCCTTCAAGACTTTAGAAATTACTAATTACAAATCTCAGAGAAAGTAAATATTCTTTTTTACATTTAAATAAATATTTATGAAGATATTTACAATGCCATAAAATAAAATAAAATTGATCATAATGAAAGTCGTTACGTTTGAAAATAATAAAGAAAATTACCATGGTATTGAGTATTTTACCTCGTCGATGGAATAGATATGTTCGATCGATATTATCTCGCACTACTTTCGGAAAATGAAATATTCCTGAATGCAATAACGTTAATGCAGTTTCAAACGCGTCGATGAAACCTTAAAGGTCGAGGAAAATTTATACGTCAATTATCAACTAATTGGAAATATTTTCGTAATCAAGTTTTCAACAGGGAAATCGGAAAGTTAAAGTGATTGTCATGTATGATTTCTTTTTTAATGAGTTACTGTTATTCAAAATTACTGTAACTATATGAAGACAATCTCTTTTTTAAACCAGAGGTAAGTATTAACAAATATATAGTTAGAAATGAATAAAATGACTAAAATTGTTAAAACATTTATGACTGAAATATTAAAATTAATCGCTATATTTTGCACTATTTTTAAA
The DNA here is from genome assembly GCA_026168455.1 of Theocolax elegans. Lineage (NCBI taxonomy): Eukaryota > Metazoa > Arthropoda > Insecta > Hymenoptera > Cerocephalidae > Theocolax > Theocolax elegans. The sequence continues at coordinate 66,592,363 of CM047429.1, forward strand.
CGCATACATAGTTAAAACAGAACTGCAATAAAAATTATGGATCTTTAGAAATCGAACAAATTTTTTAAAGTGTATTAAACATTCATTGAAGTAATAATTAAGATAAATAACTCGAAATCATAAATGTTTAGTCAATAATAAGTAAAAAGTATGAGGCCTGCGATGGCTCGGTCGGTAGGGCGTCAGCCTCGTAATCTGGAAGAAGTCCCAGGTTCGATTACCGGCCCCGGCCGATTGATACAAGCACCACTGGCGAATGTATTTTCAACAAGTGCTTTCTTCACCAAGACATCGTATGACCTCCGCCGCTGATTACCACCGGTTTGGGAGCATAAAAAGAGCGACGTTTAAAATAATTAAAAAAAAAAAAGTAAAAAGTATGCTTGCAGAGTATTAAGTTCGAAATAGATATTAATTGAAGTTCATATGATTATAATAAGAAAAGGAATATTTACAAATATTAAATTGCTTTCGGCATAAAAACTTCTAATTGTACTTATTATTTCCAGTGAATTGAATATACAAAAACCATTTCTTTTCGTAAATGTTAGAAATTCTAAGTTTTATTTGTATTTAGTTTTGATATAAGGTGCATTTTACTCTACATATGTATATATTAATGATATATTTACCTTCACTATAAAAATATTTTAAAATATAGTTATATTTTACAAATTATTTTTATACTTATGTCAGTTCCTTTATAAAATAATTTGATATTTGACAAGATAATGAAGTTTGGGGTTGATGTTTAAGGAAACCGGATAAATTAAAATAATATTTTCATTGGAAAAAAATATCAACATTTAATATTGCTGTAATAGCATAATAATGCGTATATGAGACATTTTCACAAGTAGATCAATTTACATAATATTAATTTATAACCATCATTTTTAATAAACTTAAAGAATTGAGAATAACTAAAAAAGATATATATAATATATATGTTTTAATAAAAAATATAATGACCAACGTGCGGAATACTGCGAAAACTATTTATTTGTACGCTATGCATATTAAATTAATAGCATTAAACCGTCCTTACTAAATTTTTAATTACATATAAATTCATTCCCTGTTGCTTCCACTATATCACTAGTGTTACTTATTCGTCTGCCTTATTTATTTCCTAAATCAATAGAAAATTCCACAGTAAAATACCTCTGTGGTGTATTTTCGCCACATAAAGTCGTTGAATATCTCGCAAAATTTATTCACATATATTCTTTCGGTTTACTTACTCGTAAAACAAAATGGATAGAGAAATAATCAACAATTACAAAATATAATATAAATGATAATAAAAAATTAATAACAATATTCTCATAGTGTAAATTTGCCAAATTAAAAAAATTTTTTACTATTTTGTAAAATATATATAGTTTGAATTAATTCTTTTTACAAAGTCTTCGTATCGCATTCCGGTATGATATTACAATTTTGTTTCGCCGCACAAATATAAGCGCATAAATCTCTTTACATGATAGCAATTAACAATAATATTAATCTTAATTATACTTATAATTATGTTAAAAAATATTAATCCATGGTTTTGATGAATTCGATCGCCGAACAAAATTGCGTCCACCAATATTGTTCTTCACCTTCAAGACGATTCCCGTAAAAGCTGTTGACGTATTGTATCGTCGAGAGTAACGATGGTGGATTTGTCTAAAAAATATTAACAATTATGTAAAATTTTTTATTATTATTTTTAAAGAAAATTTTACAATACTTTGTTTCGATTATATAATAAATAACGTTAACAGTTTATAATTGAAAAATATATTCCTTTAATTATTATGTATTACACTTAATTGTAAATCATTGAATATAATGCAGTCGTTTATATATAAGACTCAAATGAAAAATAAATATAGTAAAGTATAAATGAATAATTTGAATAAGTTTTCTTTCTAAAAGTAGTATAGAATTTGACGAGAGACTATAAAAGCTGAATCATCGTAACTGCAAACATGAGCTTCCTTATTTTCATTTATAAGATCGATCATTTATCTTCGGTACTCCTTTATTTAAATGACGGTAGGGGGTCCGTTTATAAGATGGAAACGCCAATGAAACAAATTGCTTAGAAGCTCGTAACCGTAAAAGCAAATTATCCTCGTTCGTTATATAAAAGAGGGGATTATTTGTATCAGGGCACGAGGTTCAATGCCGTATAAGGTAAGATGTGCAAGTGAAACCGTACGCTGTCTAACTTTTCGAACTCGATGTCACGAGTTTTCTTTTAATGATTTTGGAAAGAAATTAACAAAGACTTAATTCTCAATATGAAGTAAATTAAAGTTGATAATACCAGGTCAATAGAAACGAGTTTAATCAAACGAGTGTTTTACTTGATTGCACTGTAATAGAGTGAAATCGAATTACTTTCTCCTTTAGTCAATTCGATCTCTGTAATATACTCTATATTACCGTTGTTTTACGATTATACTCCTTAAGTAGGAACGGATTAAATTGATTACATTTAAAATTCATCAAATTGTTTAAATCAATTTTAAAAATTTAGTTCCTTTTTAAATAGTCTATTATAAATTTGAACATATCTTTCTGTTATTATATTTTCTTGTTACTTTACAATTAATAAATTATACTATTTTTTCGAAAAATTTATTGAAAAGTATAATTAACAAAACACTTTAATCAGAATTAATTTAGTTACCTTTATGATAACGAATACGAGTACTGGAATGAGATCGTCAGCAGCTGGTATACCACGCTCCGATGCCATCGATAGGAGATTCATGATGGTGGTAGAGCATCGGAAAACACATTGCAATTTATCGCGTGGAGTTTTATATGCCGATATTACGTTAAGTTCAGCTTGTGCCCATGGCCAAGGACACTCGTAGTGATAGATCTTAGGTATTCGCAAATCTTTATGGTTTGGTGTAATTATTTTAGCGAGTTTCTTTATGTGATCGTAGAATACGTGGTCACGATGAATGTCTCCATCGCCATTTGGATATAAAGCGTTTTGATATACACTAGCCATCAGTGTTCGTTCCACTACCATTCTAGCAAGATCCAGTTGACAGTTACTTGCAGCTATTTTAAACAAATTGCAAATTATCAAGACATGATATTTTATACAATTATACTTGATCTACAATTTTAATAAATATTTTTAAATATAAGTGTTTGTGAATGTAAATATTTAGTACCCTCGAAAATGTAAATGATAGTTATACGCTTTGAAAACGCTGTCTTTATTACAGAATAGAATGTAATCCAAAACGTTCTATACCTTGCCATATGGGATCGTTTTCCATTTCCGTGTGTAACCTGTTTAAAAAGCTATCCACAAGATCTTGTTTCTCGTCGGCGACAGTCAATTTTTTGAATTCCTCACAAAACCTCTGAACATGTATCTCTCGCTTCTCTAAGAATACTCTTACACATACCGATACTAAATGACTATTTACAGCGTCTCGATCGCACTTAACTCGTTCTCCTAATCTGTAATATATAAATGCGTTACAATTTAATTAAATAATAAAAAAGTGTATAAATGTTAGAAACATTAATTATTCTAATATATACCGATCCAAATGTGCTATCGTAGATAATAAACCCTGTCGACATCTAATTAAATAAGCAATGTATGGTGACCGTTTTTGATAATCATCGCCAAGTGATTTAAACAGTTTTCTACAGCCGTCGTCGTTAAATAACCTAACGCAGCGTAGAGTTTCATGCAAATGAGCGATCAACGCTCGATTTTGCAAGTTTATAGCTTCAGTCAACTGAAGCTGAAGAAAGGCAACTAATTCATTTTCTTTTTGCATCCATGAATTTCTCTGTAAAAATATTATTCAGTGTTTAAAACAAATTCATAATTATAAAAAACATTCTACATCATTGACCGATTAAATATATTTGTTACCTCTGAGATATTTGTCCATGGAATATGCTGCAGATCTGCAGTGCTTAGAACCATCCGAAGTTTTCTTTTTGCATCTGCGAAAGCGAACGACAGTTCAACTTTATTAGGATCAATGAATAACCTTTCGTCTTCCACTTCTTTCGTTCGCGATTGAGCACTTTCCACTGATGCTGTATCGCTGTTGGCACTCGGTTTTCTTCTATATTTTGCTAATATATCATCTGTTGTATCTGAAAATATATAATTTGAGTTATTAAAATATAAAATGGATTATATAAGAAATAAAATCTGAAGTATTAGAAATATTATGAAGTGACAATGAAAAATAAAATTATTTCCTTACCACTATTTACACTGCAAGTTGAAGTAGCATCTTCGGACATGATTCTTCGCAATCTATGTCTGCTATCTGTACTCGATAGACCAGGCTCATTTCCCGACTCGGACATACCTCGTTCGTATCTAGTAAGCTCATCTGGTCCTCTGAGGGATTTACCACGACGATTCCTTAGCGACATTTTGAGCTTACCAAAGAAACCACGTTTACCCTTTTGATCGTCATCGAGCATTTCCTTATCGCCCCGTTCTGCGGTCATATCAAAGCTGATACTCTTTGGTATCGCACCTGTTGAGTTTGATGGTTTTGAGGTACTCGGTATCGCACTGTCGGTCGTATCATTACTAATCGTACAATTGTTATTTATATTATTCGAAGCGTTTAACGAAAGTTGTGAAACTGAATCTGAAGCTTGATTTGAACTTTTTACGATACGTGGCTCCGAACCTGAACTACTACTCGATGTTAAGCTTGCTGTGCTTAATCTTACCACTACGTCACCGTTACCTGTTAGTTCGCCCAGACCCTGTTGAATAATATTTTATCAAATTGAATTTTCAACGAGAACAGTACAACATAATACTAATATAGAGAAATTATCAATATGTACATAATTTTAAAATATTTATAAAATATTTTTTAAATATAATACAGACTCTAGGTATTGTTTTTAAAATTAAAATAAATATATATTTTATAAATTTTTTTCCTTTTTTAAAATAAAACAAAATTGTACCGTCTTTACTTCGCCATTTGATAACTTATGGTTTGAAGTTGTAGGTGCGCTAATATGATTAGCAAGCAAAAGAGCAGGAGCGACAGCCGCAGCACCAATATGATTACTCGTAGCAGCCTCCTGGGTATCGTTAGAAATTCTATTTTTTGTCCCATCCATTTGCAGTTTGTCCATTAAATTAATCAAACGATCGTCACCATTGGATTTGCCGTATGTTCGACTAGCGATGCTATTTGCATTATTATCGACGTATTCCCTTGTGCTACGTCGATAATCTGATTTACTACCACCTCGACCTGTTACGTTTGACGATGACGGTGATAATGGCGTTGTTGGCGATGATGGTACGGTAACGATTGGGCGCACTAATGACTCATCACGAATTGGTCTAAAGAACGAGACTGAATTTTCCATCACTATAATTAAAAATAAAAAATATTATACAAATTGTCAACAGATAAATTATTGAGTATATGTGTAGCAAATCAATATATTACTTTGATTTACAGGTGGTGACGTATCTTCTCCACCTTCTGCTTCTCCTCGGCTTTCAATTTCAGATCTTGCCGTATCATCCGATCTAGTATAAACAGTTTTATGTTGAAATTATTAATTGTTTATTAAACAAATCTCACTAATAACTATATAAATATATTTTTATCTTAATTAAAACTAAATAATATAAATCTTTTAATTATTTGAGATAAAATGACATTAACCTAGCCACACTCGCAGTATCATCAGTGTCGACTTCTATCAATCTTTCAGAATCACTAGCCAGTACATCCGTACTACATGCTTCCGAGGCCGTTTCGCTTACATCCAAATTTGCTTGTACAGGCTCGGGAGCCAGTGGTGGTGGAGGCGGTTGCTCCGTAGGTGGTACGAAAGGAATGCGTTCCTGCTGTTCAACGAATTCACTATCGGAGGCTAAAACATCTGTCGACCAAGTGTCGGATACGAGAGATATTGTTTCGTCTCCTGAAACATTGAAATTTATTTTTTAAAATGGTTTATTTGTTATGTTTATAAAATATCAAACATTTTTTCTATTGAAGGTAGCTAGTAAAAACATAAACTTAAATTAATACAATTTTTTTATTAAATAAAATATTGCATTGGTAATTTTTTTTATTTGAGTTATCTATTAATTTGAAAGTCATAAATTAATATTAATTTATGTAATCACTTATCTTGTCTGGGTATTCTGCAATATTTTATAATTTTATGTGTATGAATTGATACATGAATTGATAGTCTAGAAATAATGTGTAAGATAATCCCTAGTTCATAACGAGATCAATAAAAACACCAACAAATAGAATTTCAAATTATCAAATGATACTTTAATACTCATATTTCTGTAACTGATATAGAGTTATTTTCATTTTCATTTTAACATTAAACAAGCCTTGTATTTTTAAACCATTTTGATATAAATAAGTATATGACATTTTTTTTTATATATTATATGTATTATAAATAAATATAATTAATTGTTTACCTTCCATAAGTTTTTTAATTTCGAATTTGCAGAATTTATCATCGATCTCTGATCTACTTTGTTTAGCTGATATAGTCGGCGGAGGCAAATCGAGCTGTCGGTTATCACCCGCACCTCGACCTTCTTCACCCTCGGTTATTTGAGACGATGGAGTATCCCGACCTATTCATTAATTAAACAAGATATCTAATTAATAATTTTTTATTATATTATTAAATAAGGTTTAATGATATAAAAATTAAATTTACCTGAAATATTTGGTGTACCCCGACCTGACACATTTGCTGAAACCATATCTGATAAATTGTCATTTTGATCCTCAGTTTCAAGTTCCAACGAAGAAGCAACACTGTGATTAGAAGCTGCTTCAGATACTGCTTCTAAATTATCCGATGTGTTACCTATAGATCCTTCAAATACGACTGCGAAAGAAAATATATACATAAATTTTTTGTATGAATAATTTATACTATTTTAATATTTTAATTATTGTAAATTATAAAGTATACCTTCATCATGCGATAATGAAAAACGGGTTCTTTTCTCTTGTGTTTCAATTCTGTCACCATTAGGTTCTCGATTTTCACTATGCCCGTTTGTTAGTTCTTCAGGAAGATTTATTGTCATGAATTCAGTATCAATATTTCTTTGCATACATAAAACCTACAACGAAAATTGGCAATATATTACTTAGTAATATATAGATATATTATAATTTATTTATTTATTTATTAAGCCAACAATATTTACAAAACAATTTTATGTATATAATTATATAATTCTATAATTTCATAAAAAATTTGTAAGTTATAGTTATTTAAAATTACTTGTAAAATAATCAAAGAACGTTAATTTTAAATTCCTCACCTTTTGTTCACTTAATAGCCCTATTGATTCTCTAATAACAGGACAAAAAGGTATTATCAAAACGTCAAGCGTAGTTTTATCTGATGTATCGTCTTCTGGTCCAGAAGCTCCGTTTACATCATCTCCAATATCCGAAACACTATTGTTGCCAGTAATTTTTACATTTCGATTTCTATTTACTGTTAAAAAAAACATAATAGTAATTTAATTTTGATTAGTATATTAATATAGTTGACAGTACCTTAAATAAACTATTTATATTATATTAATTTTATTTACTTTATTATTTTATAATAAAATGATGTAATGTATGATATAAAAACTAGACATACCCAAACTTTTTCCTAAAAGGCCACTCCTTTTATTGGGTGTTTCAGGAGATGCATTATTCGTTGTTTTGATAGAACAAACATTTGAAGGTAATTGCGATAATAAGTCACTGAATTGCTTCTGGTCAACGGCACCACTTCCCAAAGGCGTAAGGAATGCTGATGTATCGCTATTAATGTATTGAAAAAATGTAATCAAATTGTTTAATTCGTACTCTGTGAATAGAGCCGCTGATCTTGCTAAACCCTGTAATTTATTAGCGTCAATGATACTCGGTTCCTCTTCGAGCTCATCCATTGCCCCATCAAGCATTGCATCCAATATGGATGATACCGAATCTTTCTCGAATCTTCGGTAAAGATCGATCACCTATATAATAAAGATTAAAATATTAATTATTTCCATTAAATGATAAATTGAAAATAAAAATATTAAAATACGATCTGTTTCAAATTAAAATACTTTATTATAGGACATTCTTTAGATTTAAAATGACAAATGACCCATTTACCTTGGGATCGATGCTTTGATATTTAATAAGCGAAAGCATTTGCAATATCTGACCAACTTGCATGAGATTGAATCGTGCGATGTAGCTTATTGGAGCGTCTGTGATGCCATAAGGCTCTGGATTCACAATCGCTGGGCAGATGAAATACGTGAAAACAAGATCTGTACACATTGCATGTATTTCTTTAGGGTCAACTTTGCCGCTTTTGTTTAAAAGGCCAGCCATTTGACGAACTAGCCAATACACACAAGTTGGAAAACAGTGCATGTTCTCACATATGCTGACTATGAATCTCTGTGTTATCCGTACTAAAGAATTTACCTAAAAATTTAAGTTGGTTATTTACTCATTTACTGCATAAACAATGAAAACATTGTATTTATACAACTTACAGTCCAGCGCCTATAACTCTGTAATTTGTTTTGATACTCCGAAGTGCCTTCTTTACCAAATTTTTTCAGTCTCTCATTTGGAAGAAATCGTATAGGAGCTTTGTCTGGATCAATGTCAAGAAACATTTCATCTTCCATTAACAATTGCATAATTGGCCCATTCAAAGCAGCCGTTAAAAATAATTTTGCAGAAAAAAGGCTTTCATGGAATACAGAATAAAATCTTGAAAAAGCACAGGTTCCGTGTCTTAGTAGTCTCCTTGGATTGTCAGATGGAACAATTTGTAAAAGCATTAAGTGTCTTAAAAGCTTCAAAACCAAAATTTTATCTTCTGGTAATAAACAACTTCCATAAAGTCCACTTGCAAGAGATTGTATGACATTTTGCATCATGGCTGGCATACTTTTATCCCCCTCTACTAAGCAAGATGCTAGTAGTTGCGGAGATGTTCGTAGCGATGACAAAAATTCACCATATGCTATACATGGCTGGTAATGCAGTTGTTTAAATGCATCGATAAATCGAGAGTTCTCTAAATTATTTGCCCTTTGACAGCAAGAAGCTGGTGTACAGTCTGGTCTTGCAACAATTAAACGATTCAAATTTACTCTTTGTTGAGCTGTTATCCATGCTTGCTGTGCTAAATCCGAAGATAAACAAGATACCTAAAATAATTATAAGATTTATTAATTATTATTATTAAATTAAAGTATTATTAGTATATTTGACTCTTATTTTAATGTCACAATGTTACTTATGAATAAACAGTCTATTTAAATGTATTACAAACTTACTCTTTCATTTAAAGACTGTAAATTTTGTTGTTCCGAGTTAACAAATAAACGTTCTTGACGTAAATGTCCAGCCAATTCAATCATATCCCATTGAAAGGTTCCCAAAGACTCTGCACTATTTACCGAAGACATTATGTATGATTATCTGTACCTAAATGTTAATAAAAATAATGATAAAGCAATTTGATTATAAATTAAATAAAATGCAATTAAATGGAGCATACCTTTTAAATATATATATGTATGTATATATATGTGTGTTAAAATCACTATTAAAAATACTGACTCTAGACTCTATCCATCCTTAAAATAGTATCTAATTTAACGTAAATGTTGACAAAAATCCTTTTTAAAAATATGAAAATAATCTGTCCAGCTAAGATGATACAAATGAGTACAAGATGTCCAAGACATAATGCTTAGCGTTAAAAACTACTCCAAGTTCTTTATTAAGGACTTGGATCATAATTGTTACCTAAAAAGAATAGGTAACAATAATACCATAAATATCATCACTTCCAATCGGTGACTTCTTTGCACACTCTTGATCCAAGGTTGATAAGAGTCAGTTTTGGATGAATATACGTATAAAAGATTGATCAAGTGCTTACTAGGAGTAGCCCAGTGCGAGTATATAAATGCAGTGTACACAGCAATGTTCTTCGAAGAGAAAATATAAGTATTTGCGTGGATTACAATCAGTCACTGGGTTTTTTGTTGCTTCCTCTTTTTTTCGGGAATTCTAGAGATAGCGTGTACGTACAAAATATATTTTGTCAGCTAGGAAGAGAGAGCCTATATGTATATATATATATATACATACACTCGTCCGCCAGTTGTTCCAAGGATTTGCGCAATCGCGCGTTTCCCTAAAAAGACGTTATTACGTGTGTTAATACGCAAACGAAATGTTATCAAGTGTAAAATACGAGAGAGACAACTGTAGTGTGCGTATATGGAGAGACATACACGCAGAAAAAATTACACAAGCACCTCGCGGAGTTACCTCGCTTCTACGACATGTCAAACACAAACCTCACGCATCCAGTGGGAAAAAACGACAGCAGCAGCAGCAGCAGCAACACCCCCCCACTGAAAGGAGATGAATTGAAAGATTGTCGGCAGTATACGTACAACAAAGGACGCTGATTCGAGCGCTAACTGGGCGGCAGGTAATCAAAGCGCGTTTACTTGTGTTTTTCTCGCCTTTCTCATATTGCCCGCACGAATGCGTGGTATGTGGTGCTTGTGATATATTATATATGTATTGTTTAATAATGTCACGTGCTTTTGTAATTATGTCAGGTGTACATATATGTTATATAAGCAAAACATTTCGGCGAGTTAATTCTGTTGTTCTTTTGTTTGTGTATGCTATTTAACCGAAATGTATTTTTACGTATGTACACGAACTCTTATTTTTTTAAGCAATTTACGGTTTATTTATTTTTAATGAATGTGTTTAAAAAAATATTTAATGAGAAATTTAAAGGTTTACAAGGAAACATTGTTCATTTTTTGTAATTTTAATTTTGTAATTGCATGTATAGAAATAAGATAAATAATATAATAATAGTCTTACCTATAATAAAGTGATTATTTTAATAAAATGTTAATTCAATGCAATATGTCTATAACAAATTCCTTATTGTAACAGTAAGAGACGTTCCTTTTATACACATAAAATATTAATTACTATTATACGACATATCTATACGTATTCTGTAATTCGAAAATCTTATAGTTTCATCGTTTTCCGTGAGATGTCTGCAAAATATATTTTAGTTATCAACCGTTGGTAAAGTAGTATTCTTTATTGACGATCGATCGATTGTTCACGTGATATAAGGATTATGCGCGGTAATTTGTATTTACACTTACCGGTGTAAAATCATGAAATTGTTTATTATTCTCAATAAGTAATTGTTTATTATTCTCAATAAGTAATGGTCATTTGTTAAAGGGTATCATAGCGTTCAAATTCTATCCAAAGAATCTAATGGTTTATCGAAAAGAGAAGTAAGGATAATATGGAAAAAAGAATTAAGTTATACTTGAGACCAAAAAATTGTTTCAATTTATTGACTCTTGGAGAAAAAGCTTTGCGGCATAAAAACCAATTGAATTAATAATAATTTGAATTACGTGCTAGTTAGGAGTTCGTTTGTCGTATATATGTACGTAATCGTTACCGTATTTGTTACATCGGGAGGAGGTTCACTCGACTACGCCATGTGACACCGATTGTCCTATTGCGACCGTAATAGAACATTCCAGGAAGATGCTCGGATCCTCGAGATCGGCTAAAAAGTAAGATCTCTTTGTATAGTGATGAGCCACATAGGCCTGATATCAATCACTAGACAGACGTGTTCACAGCGGACAAGATGCACGAATTCGATTGTTGCTCATATTGATATGTGAAATTCGTTATGTTACCCTCTCTATTTCATTTACCTATACTCTATTTCATTGTATTAAAATTTAAGGAAAATCACGAAATCATTGCTCTTTATAATAAAACAATCTACTTATGGGGAAAGTTTCAAGGCGATTGATGGAGTAGTTTGTGAGTTTAATTGTTTTAAATATGTTAAGGAGGTGGCATACCCGGTGGGTTACCGACCGAGCAAAAAAAAAAGACAATTATTGCATTTATTTAAAATAATATGTAATTTAATGCAAAACCCAAATACAGAAGCACTAGGTAATATAATAATAAGTAATTCTACGAAGTTACAGGGAAAATTTACGATTATCTCTGATTTTTCGGTGCAGAAATTTTTTAGGGTGTCTTTATCGTATTGACCTGGAACTTCGTAGAATTACTTATTATTTTATTACCTAGTGCTTCTGTATTTGGGTTTTGCATTAAATTACATATTTTTTTAAATAAATGGAATAATTGTCTTTTATTGCTCGGTCGGTAACCCACCGGGTATGCCACCCCCTATGCCCTGCACTAATGTCTAAAATTTTTTAAAACAATTAATCTTACTAAATAATCCACTACTCGTTCTAGAACTTTGCATAATTCTCATTACAAACGGCAATGTTCTTAAATACTTTTCCTAAAAATATTAAGTTTAATTGTAAAAACAGTGTTTCTTACTAGGAGAGTGTCACGCCTGCGGGAAACAGTTGTTTACCAAACTCTAGGAAAAAGTTTTCCACTACAAAAATATGAATAAACCCGGAGTTTTAGATTCCTTTTTTACGATAGATATAAGCAAAAAACTTTGGGAAGCAAAAACTTTGGTAAGCAAAAAAAATTTGGGAAGCAAATAGAGATATGCTCTCAAACTTAAATAAAGAAGAAAGCTGAGATTGAGTGGATAGATTTGGAAAAAAGTAGCTCAAATATCTCAATTTGATCAAAAGTTATAGAAGAAATAAGAATTAGACGAAATTTTGGATTAAAAAATCATGAAATTTTAATACTAAACTTTCAACAAAATTTCGTCTAATTCTTATTTCTTCCATAACTTTTGATCAAATTGAAATATTTAAGCTTTTTTTAAAAAACATATCTATTTGATTTCAGTTTTTGTCTGAACTTACGCGTTTGAATGCACATCTTTCTTCGATTCCGAATAATAGGCAATCAAAGCCAAGAGAATTTTTGTCGAAATTTTTCATTTTTTGCTTATACTTATCGTAAAAAAGAGCGTTAGAGTCTAAAACACTGACTTTCTTTATATTTTTATAGTATAGTAAACATATCCTAGAGTTTAGTAAAAATCAGTTCCCCGCAAGTGTGACAATCTCTTAGTTAGTCAATAATTGTCAACGCGGAAATCAGCGCATTGAATTACTACTTGGGTTTGACATCCCCTTAAGAATTTTCTGCAAAGAAAGGAAAAATATATCAATCAAGCGACTTGCAATTTGTAACGTCATATACGCTGTAACAGCGGTGACTTATTTTCCCACTATAAACGCCACGTGCAGTGCATAAACAAAACGCGGAGATGAAAAAAATTTTACAACGACCGAGTTATTGTACTCAAACTAAACTGCCGGGACCAGGCATTTAACCTTCCAAGTTTCTCGGAGTTGTGCAGCTAAATTTGTAATTCTTAAATAACTCGAATTTTATTACTATATTAGACTTTTGTTCACTTCAAACACCTAACTGTATTAAATAATACTCTTATAGTTTCCAACGGAACAGGTATTAATAAGTAAATAATTGGAAAATTAATATATGAATAATCATGAATAAAACACGTTATTTTGAGATAACGCGATTTTTTTTAAATGTTAAGGACTTATTCAATAATATTAAATCGAAAAAACATTTTAAAAAGTTTGTTGAGGAACTGCATATATATTTTACTTTTATGTAATGTAACACCAATACCGTTATATTTTACAATTAAATCTCAAAATGATAATCGTTTATAAATGAAATCAAGAGTCTATCTCGTGTACACAATTTGTATAAGAAAATTTAAAGGTATGCCTCAAACACGAACACGCACTTTGTCATTATCAATGAGTACTTCCTACATAAATCTTTATGAAAATATAAGTATACACGTTTAGGAAGCGAATTCAAGGGATAAAAATGATATATAAAAGTAGGTCTTGCACAGGTTCGTCTCTCGCGAACAAAACGACATGTAGGTCATTGCCAAAAGGAAGGAGAACTCGGCAATATCGAGATCGCGGAAGTCCATAAAAGAGTTTCCGAGACGTTCGCGCGTCCAACGTATGTATGTGTATATATGATATTAACTTTTATTGCCTCGAGGCTTTTTTTTCGAATATCTTCGTCTTTTCCTATATACATACGTTTATATACCCTTTATTTTATCCTACCTTTTATATTCCAAGTTTTATAGTGTACACGTTGATCGATTTCATGTGTTATTTAACTTTTTGATCCTACCGACAATTACGCATTTATACATTGTTTCCGATGTAACAAAGTTTATGCAAGGTTATCCGAAACGTATGGCAATGCTTTTGCGTATTGTTTACAATAAAAAAAAACGTTTATTATTTTTGTAAAAGGAGAAATGTCGCGTGTGACTCAGCGATTCGATATGAATAAATGTTTGTAATTATGTAGTGGATATTAATTGAGTTTGTTAAGTACATGTCCTCGCTTTCGTTATTTGTTTTAACTAAAAGAAGATTTTGTAACTGTAACAATGGAATTTTTTTCCGTACGGATAAGATATACTAATATTTTTTAAAGCGTTGAAAATGTAATTTGCGGTAGATAATTTAATGATTACATTATTCACATTTTTAATTTGTCATTTAAAAAGACGTTTACAATTTATTTCTGAAGACTTCTCGAAGATTTCCGTGCACAATTCAAATCATAGCAATTTATTGTACTTACGGATTTTCAAAGACTTTCACAAACTTCCAAAGATTTCCAGAGACTTCCACAAGTTTCTCAAGTTTTCTACAAACTTCCAAACGCAGTTCAAGTTCCGTTTAACGAAGCATTGTTACAAATTTTTTTTCCAAGTTATAATAGTCATTAAGAAATATTACTTTTACTTTTCTCAAAAGAAACATTTACAAAAATGATATATTGCATTGTATTATATTAAAAGTGCGAGAAATTTATATTTCATATGGAATTATTGTACTCGAGGGAAGGGTAGAAACCATCAAGGAATTTTAGTTTAAAAAATAATATTTGGAAATAAAGAACATTTGATTTTCCAGGTTTGCTTTTAGCAATATAAATTAATGTACCGCGGTATTCATTATATAGTTTGATGTTAATAATTTGTATATAATGATTTTTGATGTTTAGAATATAAATTTTGCTAATTACATGCGAATGTCTCGATATCGATTCACAAAAATTCGAAATAATTTGTTTGGACAATTTTTAAAAGTCATTATATATTTCACGTTGATTTCAGTGATTCCTATACATAAACTGTTACTCAATTTTTTGCAGTGTTATCTTTTCGGCCCACCGTGAACATCCATCGATGAGAAACTACAATCGAGCATCAATTGTTAAGCAATTATACGTATATACTTACCGAATAAGTACACATTAGAAAAAAAATTCTTTCCATTGTAACAAACCTACCTATAGGAAATAAATACGGAAATGATGTACGTACAAATACATACAACTGTTCGAAAAAATGTCGAAACGTCTAAAAAAATATAATTTTATAATATACCGCACGTAGACATAATTAAGTGAAAATACAGATATATAGTTGCATAATACCATATTTAAACTGTATACAGGGAGTTGTTTAAAAATAAGATTTTCTTATTGTACGCGATATTAGTATAATGTCGGTAACAAGAAAATTTTCACACTTGTCCTTGATATATGGAAGTATGTGTGTGCATGTGTTGTTTTTTGTGTCACTTGTAAATGCGTTTTTACAACGAAATCGCAGGATTTTAGAGTGTACCGCTCGACCGGGTATGAAACTGCATACCACACCGTGGTTATATATCCAGCAAAGGATGGCAATTATCTCAATTATCCCCGAAGGCCTTTTTTACTGTATATACACACGTATATATATATACACACCATGATCGTCGCTGGTGCCTCGTGGTTATCGGCACGAAAACGATCCAAGCGCTTTTAGCAAATCTTCAAATTTAGATCTCTCAATCTGTAATACCTATATGGATATATCAATCAGTTCGAGACATATATTCCGCTTTTTATCTATCACTATGATTAAATTTGAGCTTTTGGATCAACTAACTAAAATTACATTATAAAAGTTTTAACGTGTTAATCACGATGATTTTTTCATTAATTTTAAAAACTAAACGTTCATTTTGATTAATTATCACATTGATTATGAAATACGATGCTTGTAAGTATGATAGTTATGTGTAATGGAGATATATAGAAGTAAATTAATTGATATCAATTTTATAAATATGTATCTATATGTGATCTTTCATCGTTGTGGTATGATCGAAATCACTAAACGATTAAAAATCGTGTCACGGTCGATTTTAATCAATGGCTTCCCATTCATTACGATTGTAATGATTTAAATTATTATCGATAGGCATTTTTTTCAAGATTTTTAGATCGTACCTTTTTTTATATACTCAAGCTGATTAAAGTGTAACTTTAACTTTGTATACACAACTTTATTATCAATAATCCTGTATTATGTTCAACGAGTATACAAAGTAATTTTTTAACAAAATGATAATCATTATATATCGATACTAATTGTTTATGTTACCAATCACTGATTCAGTATATAGATAATTCAAGAATTTTTATATTTGTCGGCAATTTTTACAAACGATGACTTTTCTCGCTCTGAAAATTAATGTCACCATCGATCAACCAGATATCATGATTATTTTCTTAATCTTAAGGAATTAGTTTCAAATTAATACATCAATGTTTAAGATTTAAAAATTATGCAAATCAGTTACCAGTGATTTGTAATTATCGCATGTTATTCGTTTTATCTGATTTACTCAGCCGAGGTTAATGTTGCCGAACGACGAAAAAATTCCTCCCATCTTAAGACCAAAATTATGTTATCATCAGACACTTAACTTTTATCATTTGTAACATCATTATCTATATCTGAAATGTTTAAGAAAAAGTAAAAAATTCATTTCTTACACATCATGTATAATTTAATTTTCATAAAAAAAAAATCAATCAACTGATATTTGCTCGTTACGTTCAAATAATTTTGGAAAAAGGAGTTAAGTCGAAAATAAGTAATTTCGTACAAATTATGAAACTCTTGCATCTCTTACAGTTCACGAAATGAGAAAAAAAATTAAGTCGCGTTAAGGTATATATATCGGAGGCGGCTACTCGTCAACGATGAATCGGTGACCGAGAGTCTTGCTTACCTCGAGGACGTCTAGTTTCGCTCGATCGCGTAAAGTTGAATTTATTAAAAGGGGCGGACTATGCGGGTGTTCCAAAACCAGGGCCCAATTTGCCATGTGTCTTATTTCAATGGAAATTTATTTTTATTCCAATTGACATAATAGACGTTATCGAACTCGTGTTTGTATATGTAGGCATTTTGTTAAAATTCATATAAACGTTGATTCTTTGGTGAATTATTAATATCGTATTATTTAATTGTGCATAAATTTATTTTTTTAGAGTATTACATATTTGCAGAGATTTTTTGTGCTAATTATTGCATTTGTAAGTCAAAATAAAGCAATTAAAATTTGCTTGTCTATATTAGAAAGTTTATACTATTTTTGTATATAGAATACAGTGCGAAATACTGCAGTATAATTATAAATAAAATGAAATGAGTCTTTTTATTTATTGAATATTATTCAATTAATACATAAATATTTGTTTGAGTACTCGTATAATTAAATATTTGTTGGAAACTAATAAATATTTTTTAGTTTTAAACAAATATTTATTTACAATTATTTAAACAACATTTTTATTATTATATCATTTGTATAATTTTGTTGATATTGTATTATTATTATACGTTTTATTAATTATTTTTTATTTATAATATAGACACTAAAAAATTATCTATTAATAGGGTGTGTGAATATCTGTCAAATAACGTAAGATATTCCATCTCTCACGATATAATGATTGATTTATTCTTCATTTTTCTGCAACTTCCTTAATTGTTGGTCCACTCCGTAACTAATACATTATAAAAATTTGAAGCACTTTCCATGATTTTTCCTATAATGAAATATATAGCTTGGAGCGAAAAGCCTCTTTCACAATTTTCAAAATTTATTTTGAATGCTGAATTGTAATGGATTAGCCATTTTTGGGCTGTAAAAGGTTAAAGATGGGCATAACATATAAAAAATGTCAAAATAAATAACCATTTTTTACATTGAATATTTCTTAAACTATTAAATCTTCTCTAATAATTTATACCAACATCCAAAATGTAAAAAAGAAGTTTTTTTTTTCATTTTTCTATAAAATAGTAATTTATATGCAGCTAGTGCGTAAAATGAGTTTTCACGTCATAGTATGATCGGCGAACACGAGTGACAAACGAAGCCGCTCACGAGTGACTGGCGATCACACGGATGCGTGAAAACTTACGCACGTGTGATATGCAATATTTTTTTGCAACATTGTGTGTATAATAAATTATTATTTTAGAATTATATAATATGGATTGTTTTTATTTTACGTACTCTAAGCAGACCATAAAAACGCATTTTATTCACACTGTTCCACAAAAATTTTGGCCGCTATGATGTAGCAGAGATCTGCAATAAATAAATCTTATATAAATATACCCGTACACATAGTTTCACTAACACAGATTAATGCAATAAAGTATTAGTAAAACCATCAGTCGGAGTAAAATCTATTTAACCGAAAAAAGAAGCATAACATTTTAAAAATATATACGCCCTTCGGAAAAGATCACTATGATATACTTTTTATTACAGATGAAGTACATAAATCTGAATCAAAATAAGGGGTAGAAAGTTTTTCCAGACAGTTGATTGACAATTCCAAGGCCAATCGAAAAGATTCTCGAACTATTCCCTTTTTGATATCTGTTCAATATATAGGTATATATATATATATATATATATATATGTTGTACCACTGATTTGTACAAGCTCATTAATGGATTGTGTATGTGTATATACATATATATGTATCATTATATATATATAAGTATATACGCACCTTATCGAATACACGTTTCTTAAATCAAAGCGGTCTTTCACTCGATGTTTTTGTACCACCGTTATATTTGTTTTTTTTTTATTATTCATTCATTTACCTGTTGAAAATTGAAAGTGCAAGATTTTTACCAAACAGTGTTCGTCCTTGAATTTCAAGTTTGTCTAATTGCCGATATTGTAATTAAGAATAACGCATGTATGACTTTCGATACAATTACACTTTTATTACTTTTTTAAGGTAATAATTCATACACGTGTAATTTCGTATATGTATTCGTATTTAATATATCATATAGGAAAAAGTAAAAGTATATATTGTACGATAATAAGCGTTGGTGTTAAACTATTTATTTGTGTATATAAATATTTAGTTTGATATTTATTAATACTGTAATATTGTTGTCATCTGGGCTAATTACTTTCTCATTTTGCTGCAATAATATTTACCTTGCAATTTGCACATGTAGTATATATAAACGAATTAACATCGCTTGATTATTGCACATACTTATGTATATATAACAAAATTCAAAAATAAAGATTAATCGACATATCGGTGTGAATAGAAAATGTGAAAAATTTTACTGGGTTTCGGACATGGAAGCGCACTGCAATTGTATTTCGATATATAACCTGCATTTTATATCTCATTTTCCCACGGTTAAAAAATATACTTTTTGTTATCTATAGTATATTTATTTGATTAATTCACGCGTGTCACAAGTTTCATGGATTACAAGAAATGGATTACAAGATCAATACATGAATATGTAACAAGAACATTAAAAAATATTCTATTTTAAATTGGACAGTTTCCGCTTCAATTATACTTCCATATTTAGAAGAGTTGGGATGTGTATAACTTGAGAGAGCTGCACCTTATGTACATCGAATCTATTAAACCGAGGACAATGTCGAACTTACGAAAGAGGCCTTGGTACTGATTAAAGACTCTCATGGTATATATATATATATACATATAGGCAAATACGCACAAACACACACACACACGTACACACTCATGATGATGTATACGAACCGACGAAAGTCAATATCGCGTCTTTTTATAAAGATATAAGTATACGATCTTTTGACAAAATGATATTTATAAATATGGCGTATATGTTATATATCAATATGTCTGATATACGCAGAGTAATATGGTATATATTCAAATTATATTACTATATTTCGTATAATATAGTAATATGAGAATATGCATGAATGAGGGATATTTTGTCGATCTTTGTGAATCACCTACAATTTTAATTATTTAACGACTTTTCGGTGTCACCTATCATCATTCTTCAGTGTATACCGTAATAATAAAATAAATAAGAGTGATTATGCATTAAATAATGATAGGTAATCAATCAATTGTTTAATCGTATATCATCTCCGAATCGTTGCACTAATTAGAATATCGTTATAATTTAATTGGTAATAAAAATTAAATTGTAGTAAAATAATTTTAACATATAATTATAAAAAAAATTATGATATAAAATAAGAATTGAAAATTGCGACAATGACGGTATATCTTTTTACGTTACCATAAAATATATAGTAATGTTTAATGTACCATTTTTCCTAAATGCATTATTTACCTGTCCAATTTGATAGATCGAATTCGAAAGAAACAATCCACGTATACAAAACTTTTAACGCGCATATTGCGTGAATATTTTAGAAAATCCGGCTATATACAGTTCGTTGCGAGCAAAATATCTGCAGGAGCGCATTATTTTACTTCGCAACGAAATGGAAAACTGCTTCCCCAGCCATTAATTCGTAGGTAAAGTAAAGAAAAAAAAAGATAAATGGAAGAAAAATGTTTGTTTCCACGCGCAGAAACTTTTCCTTCGACTTTTAACGTCCGACGCCGAGATTTCGTATATATACTTACACTTCCTATTTCGTGTATATAAATAATACGGCTGAATTTTCCTGCGCGCGGTGTGTCTCGTTACAACCAAACGATTACTACTGAGCGGCTTGAAAAACCTGGTGAGCAAACGAGAGAAAGGTTTTCACTTTGTACGACTTTCAACTCGATGTATCTTTCATGGATTTGCACCCAAGATGATCCCCTCCCCTTGTACTACGTGTATACACTATAGATCAATCAATGTACGTACAATAGAAATGACTTTCTTTTCGTAAATCGTTTATATATCATCGAATCAGATTCGGCGAGACACCACTTTTTTTTTCTTATATCCTATATAGGCTTTCTCGTGTTGATCTTTTTTTTTTCTTTCCTTTTTCAAACGGGAAAACTTGGTGTGATGTATTAATTCGATTTTCTTCATGTCAAATGAGTGAAATCGGCGGGTATACGTGTATGTATTAGATGAGACTATCAATGTTGCATGGTTAGATGGGTTTCAAAGTTGTAATCATGACCATGAAAGTGATTCATGAATGGGCAGGTTTTTTTTTTTCTTCTCTTGTGTATATACCTTTCAAAATGAAATAAAAAAAGAGTATCGGTTATCTAGTCGAGCGAATATAATTAGTTGGTTCATTTGAATGAGAAAATTTTTCTTTTTATAATTATTGTATTAATATTCATATCGCGTATTGAGTATCGTTTACAAAAAATCATTAATATACCTTTTTTTGAGCAAACTTGCTGATTCAGTTGGGAACTTCGAAGGTTGAGTAATTTATTTAAATTGTCATTTTGTAATTTTTAGTTTAAATTAAAATACGTTTGCTAACGCATAATTTGTGCAACAATCAATATATTTTATACGTGTCTAAATACATGATCAAACGATTTACGTCCTGTTAAATAATAGTTTTTCTTTTTTTATAAAAATACACGAGTGTTATCGTTTGTATAATCGAAAGGCTCTGACGTCCATATTGATATAATAGTCAAACATTATTAATCAAAAGACGCGGAATTAGTTCCGTGTGTGAAATCTTTGTAATTTTACAATGCCGACATTTTATAGTATCGTTTTAACTATACCCTTATCGAAGTTCTAGCGCAAACATAAAACGACTTTATCTCAAAATCGCTTAGTCACTGAATTTGAAAAAAAAAATTGTTAAACAAACGTTAGTCACTGTCCTGACAAATTTTGATACTTCCCCGCGTAAAAAAAAATACATGTAATACACATATAAAAAACGTGTGTACGACATGTTGTTTAAAACATGTATCATGCATGTATCTTGTGACCGAATCCCATATTAGAAATGCATGTACATTCGTGTTTGGTTCGTGTGGGATTGATGTTTTATACATGTGATATCTGCCAAATGTATAACGAATATGTATATTATAAGCGTGTGGATACTTTCTTTTTTCTACCTCAACACTCATGTAGCTTATGTGTAGATATTATAAATATTTAGTGTATTTGAGATGTTTATAGAGTGCACTCCATAAATATCTCAGGTACACTAAATATATTTACAATATCTACATGCAAGCTACACATAGGCGACACGTACAAAATGTAGAAATTTTCATAATGTACATGTAGGCTACATGTACCTGAATACATGTAGTGTACATGTTTATAACATGTGTGACACATGACATCATTTTTTCACGGGAATTAATAGATCGCTGCGTCTTTTGATCTCGTACACTGCAGCATTTTCTTGCACAGCCCCTACTTAAAAAATTCGCTCCTTCTCCGATTGTGCGTATCTGGAAAAAAAGCAAAACACAAAGTATCGAAATATTTTTTTTATATTTATAAAAGTAAGAAAATGTGTAAGATAACGGAAAAGAATGTGTGGCAGCAAGAAAATTTTCGATACAGAAAATTTAAGGTTAATAGGTTATCAGACCTACAACCAAGTCGTATTATTAAAACTGAAAGACTTTCATATTTTTAAAAACTTATCTGAGTAATCTGGTATTGATCATCTTCATAATTTAGACCTGGTGCGTTCACTCCGACGAAGATTTTATTAGCATCCGCAGCGGCAGCGCAAACAAATTCTCAAAGTCCGTAACACTGAAGTTGCATCGATGCGAAGTTGCATAAACATATCCTTGCATCTTTAGTTTAACGTTTGACTTCGCATCGATGCAACTTCAGTGTGACGGACTTTGAGAATTTGTTTGCGCTGCCGCTGCGGATGCTAATAAAATCTTCGTCGGAGTGATCGCACCAGGTCTAAATTATGAAGATGATCAATACCAGATTACTCAGATAAGTTTTTAAAAATATGAAAGTCTCAGTTTTAATAATACGACTTGGTTATAGGTCTGATAACCTATTAACCTTAAATTTTCTGTATCGAAAATTTTCTTGCTGCCATAAATTCTTTTCCGATATCTTACACATTTTCTTACTTTTTTAAGTATAAAAAAAAATATTTCGATACTTTGTGTTTTGCTTTTTTTCCAGATACGCGCAATCGGACTGTCCTAAAAAAAGAGATACATAACGAAAAAGAGAAAGAGAGAGAGAAGGAGCGAATTTTTTAAGTAGGGGCTGTGCAAGAAAATGCTGCAGTGTACGAGATCAAAAGACGCAGCGATCTATCAATTCCCGTGAAAAAATGATGTCATGTGTCACACATGTTATAAACATGTACACTATATGTATTCAGGTACATGTAGCCTACATGTACATTATGAAAATTTCTACATTTTGTACGTGTCGCCTATGTGTAGCTTGCATGTAGATATTGTAAATATATTTAGTGTACCTGAGATATTTATGGAGTGCACTCTATAAACATCTCAAATACACTAAATATTTATAATATCTACACATAAGCTACATGAGTGTTGAGGTAGAAAAAAGAAAGTATCCACACGCTTATAATATACATATTCGTTATACATTTGGCAGATATCACATGTATAAAACATCAATCCCACACGAACCAAACACGAATGTACATGCATTTCTAATATGGGATTCGGTCACAAGATACATGCATGATACATGTTTTAAACAACATGTCGTACACACGTTTTTTATATGTGTATTACATGTAATTTTTTTTACACGGGTCGTTCGTTGTGTTTATAAATGTTTAATGATTTTTAATTGCAATTAATTAGCATGGAATTCAAAAATAATTATTTCAAAGTAAGTATCCGTGATATCCTTCGAAACAAATCCGTAGAGTTTGATTTGATAAAGGAGAGCGACTATTTTAATCTTCGATCTTCCATGATTATTCGACTGCAGGGTAAAAACCAAGTTTCGAGCGGTGATTTTCCGTAGGACACGCA
The DNA here is from genome assembly GCA_026168455.1 of Theocolax elegans. Taxonomy (NCBI): domain Eukaryota; kingdom Metazoa; phylum Arthropoda; class Insecta; order Hymenoptera; family Cerocephalidae; genus Theocolax; species Theocolax elegans. The sequence goes on from CM047429.1 coordinate 66,616,614, forward strand.
CGTGCAACGCTGATACCCGAATGGTCAAGATCCTGGCGACCCCCACGATCCTTCCGAGAGGCGTATACCTATATATATATATACACGAGAGGGTCAATGTCGTACGCGGAAAGAAGGCCTTGGATCGTTCTTACGTCTTTTTTTCCCTCTCAACGTTGCCCTCTTTGCGGATCTTATCTCATATACTCGCCGCGCGGCACTCCCTTTCTCCATACGTCTCGATCGACGGCAGGTTATAATGCTTCTTTTTTCTTCTTCCGACCGATCTTTTACCTGAAAAGACGTACCAGACATTTTAAAGTGCATGCCCGTAGTTAGTGATTAACTTTACGTAAATTTTTGCCGAAAAAAGTGCCGTAAGCTTTGTATGCACCTGAATCTGTATTTTGGAATTTTAAAGGATCATCTTCGAAGCTTTTCGAAATATTTACACGATTACGTAAGAGCGTGATTGACAATTAATTTTTTTTTTTGTCATCTAATACAGTCAAAACTTTCTATAATTTCGATGCAAGATATGTGCACATTTATAGAAAGGGAAAATTCTGTTCAATTAATATAAATCTAGTCATTCATCATAATATCTTAATGGCTTTTCTTTTTAAACACACAATTTCTCACTACCTGATTCAAAGATATATAAAGTAAAATGATGATTTATTAAGTAAGTACAAGTCATCAGATATTTGTAATCGTACATTACAAATTTAAACTCCCCTTTTTTACACTTAAATTACATCAAGTGAAAGAAAAGTTATTTAATTTTGCTTGAGTATACTTGACGCGAGATGTTAAGATAAATGATCGTACGAGTAAAACAAAAAAATATGTATAATAATAACTTTTTATTGCTGACGCTTCAATTGTACGTTTGTGTGTGCAGGTTGATGACCAGAGCGCGTTTTTCGTCAAGGTTAAAAAAATTACACTTTATCGTGCAAACCAGTTGGTCTTATAGATGCGCACTGCGCATTGTATGCAAATCAGCAGATCGGTATTAATTTTTATAATCGTAATCACTACGAGATGGATGATTCCTCGCGTTATTATAAAACTGCCTTGAAAAAAATGCTCATCATTTTGTGAAGAACGCGACCCTTTTCGAAGAGGTTTAAGTAACAATTACATTATCGATCGTTGATCTTCGTACCTCGGGAGCAATTAGTTACGAAACTTTTGGATGTATCAATTTGTCGTACCGAAGCTTCATCGCGCAATTTTTCGAAACTTTGATGACAAAGGTCCAATTGTTTTGTCGCAAATGATACATATATATACATCTATATAAAAATGAATGGACATATCAGGATTGAAAATAAGCCAGACGCGTCCCAGAAAGTTGCATCACCGTATTCAAAAAGTGCACCGCACAAGAGAAACTTGTGGGGCAGCCACGAGAGCAGCGAGCAAGGAGTACGGATGCCCGAACGGGCCGACGGGGAGAGGTGGTGTCAACATGGCGATTGGAAAGTAAGCGCCGCCGGTGACTAACGAGTGACCCACACACGCGGCAGTCACATACCATTCCTCGTAACTATCGCGCGCTCGTATAATTTTCGGACCACTGGTGTACACACACATTACCACTCGAAAGATTACATCGTCGCTTTCTTAAATACATGTAAATCTATGTGCGTATAATTCGCGTCTACGAACCGTCCAAGTTCAACAAAATTTTCCGGGAGTAGAGGACTGTAACTACACGAGTAGATTGATCGATTTCAATTTTTCCGAGTGTCTCGACGAAGCATTTAACGATGTAATAAATTCGTCGTGTGCCGTGCCTATACGGGTGACCCAGTGATTTTCGATCAGTTAAGGGAAGTTTATATGGACGTTGATCAAATGGTTAGATTCGAACTTCTTTTTCATTTAAATAAAAAGAAACGAGAGTATCGTATTTTACTTATTTAAAGATTCAATCTTATTTGATTTCTATAGACGTGAAAAACGAGATAATCCAAGTTTTGCATACAGGAAAATCCACCTGCCTCAACTTTGGAAAGATCCTAAGCTAAACGAATTGATTAAATCGAGGCGTTCCAGATTTTATACACTACGTGAAGAAATTCTATTCTATTTGTATGCTGTACCCAGTTTAATCTACTTACTTTTCGTACTTGGCTCGTCTCTTCGAGCTTTTTTTCAAAAGTAAAAGAATTTTCAAAAGACATACTTAAACATGTTCTCGCAAAAACGTTTGCTCGATTTTGGAATGAAGAGATGAACAGCTGATCAAATGTACATAAATTGATCGTTTCTAACGATTATGGTAATACGAGTGGAAAACTTGAATTACCAACTGGATTCACTTTCTTAAAGATATTGATTAAGCGAATAGTGTATGAAAATTCGCGTCGCAAGAACTGACTGACGATATTTCGTTGAGCGCGTGTTGATACATTTAAATCAAATTATTTTCAAAAGTACGCGCGATCTACTAATTCAATAAACGTAATTAGATCGTCGCACACTGAGTAAAATTCAGGTAAATAATTAAAAATGTCTCGGAACTTCAAAGGATACTCACGACTCCCGATAAAAAGTTTGCCATATTCAACGAATCGATCGTCAATGAGAAAAAGCTCATGATCAAACGAGGTGTAAAGATCATTAGCGAAATTGAAGTGGTCGATCAATTCGATCTTAGGACAGAGTGATCATCAAAGAAGGAAAGAAACGAACGGGGTGAGGAGCGCGTTCACCGGGAGCGCAACGAGCGCAGAGTGAGAGGCCCGGAGAGGATGATGTCTCGGGGACCGGGTAACCATCGCCGGCGTCCGCAGCGCCCACCAGTCACGGGCGAGCCTCGAAGCTGACAAATGTCCAGCAGCGTGTGCGGCTCTTTCGACTCACTGAAAATACGAGCTTAGTTATAGCTACCCCGTTAGCGTGACACGCGATATCCAAAAAATGGGTTGATATACTCTCTCAAATACATACGTACATATGACATTGTGAGTTTTGTGCATTTCAGTGATTGTTCTTCGTATATATTATTATCATTATTATTATCATCATCATTATTATTATTAGTTTTTTTTTATCGTTGGCTTCTTTACCTCTGGTAATACATCCTGGAAAATGCTCAATTGCACCGATCTCGAGTGCATACTGCACCATCATCACTATTACGCTCATCTCCATCAGCTGCAACCTCATCTCGGTAGCCGGGGACGAGACGGTAAGTTACGTCTATGTATATAGGTATACGTGTTATACCGCAGGAAATTTTGTATTATATAAATTTTACAGTTTCTTAGTTGTTTATTCGCGCGGCGTAAGAGGTACGGTTTTTATTGTTGAACTTTGGGCTCGAACGATGCTTCCATTTTTCCGATTAATTTTGCAAGAGTTTCGGTTGCGTCAGTATATTTTGCAATTAACACGGTGGATTACTTTTTTCTCATATTATTTTACTTTTATTTAACGCACACATACGAACAAGAGAGCCTTCGTTATTACGGTAATTAACAATTTTTCTATTATTATTGCATTTTCCTCTAGGAATTAATCTTTTTTTTTCCCCATTATAATCGAATCGATGCTTACAAGCGTTCTAGAAAAACTAATGAATTGCTTTGTAACTGAATAATTATTTGTATTTATGTCGAACAGCTGTCAATACAACGTTATCTTTCTGATTTTCAATTCAATTTTTAATTAAACGTATACATACTAAAAATATATTTTTCTTTTATAACGATATTTAATTTTAAATTTGTCGATAAAAAAATTCTATAATTTTTATACTTATATCGAATGGAAATAACATTTATTCTATAATGGTAATAAAGTTATTTATGTACAGATAAAAACATAGAAGTGAAAAGTGATAGATTAGGAATTATTACGAAATAGACAGGTATATAAACTGTAAATAACTTTATTAATTTCATAATGTGTGTAGAATATTTAATTATTACATAACACTTAAACTTCATATTAATTACCGGTGTACCATTAAAAAATGTTTATTTAAATATGTACTGCGTGTACGAAATCTTTGAATATGCGTCCCTGACCTGTACCAATAAACACGATACAAAACATATTATTTTCAGTTACAGTAAAAAAAAAAGTTTAATATTTTAAACAAACATATTTTTCCATTTAAATGTATCTTTTTATCGATATACGCATGTATAATATAATTATAAACGGCTTTTCTTTTTATCGACGCTGGGCTTGTGTTCACTTTCTTTTCTTTCCAGTGTTTACTAACAACACAAAGTGGTATTCAAGTACGCTCGAGATAATGCAATTTTTTTTTTGTTTGTTAACCGTATCAACAGCTGTTATTTCATTTTGTCGTAAAAATGCGAAAAGAAAAATCATTTGAATATAAATATTGACGATTTTTCTTGAGCCAAGTAGTATAAGTAAAGTCGGAAGGAATTCTAAGAAACTACTTAGTTGTTAGTCTGCAATTAGTAAATACAATTTGTTATAATTAGTACTGCGCAAATGAAAATTAAAAAGAGCGAGAGAGAAAGAGAGAGAGAGAAAAGAGAGATAGAGAAGAGATATAAATTATCTTGGGAAACAGGTAACATTTAGCGATCGATGAACTTTCTACATATTTCTAACTTTGTAACATAATTGCGTGATATATTGGTTCTATATATGTTTCTTGTTAATTATAAAACTTGACGCGTGAATATTATTCAATCTTCTTTAATTTTTTTTCCATGGAAAATTGACGATCGTAAAGTTTTAACAATTATAATAATTTATGAAGCTTTTATAAACGAATGTATCTTCATTATGTACAAAAGTTGTCGATGATACAGGATTATAATTGTACTTAGTATTTTTCAACGAAAAAAAAGAGAAACAAATTTTCTAGCGTTTACTATTTAATTGCTATCGATACAACTAATGTATACAAGTAGATAAAAAAAACGAAGAGTTTTGCATTACAAAATTGAAGATCGTACCACCTGATCAAGTCACCGACCCTGAATTAACGAGTGAATAGAACGTTATACAAATAACTTACTGCATTCTTCTGGCGTAATAGACCATTTTGAGGATTAAAAAAAATGGAAATCGACGTTGTATCCTTTCGTTTCGCCGGGCTTAACTTTCGAAGGTTGGCGCATAGCCAAATTTTTATCCTACGCGCACTCCACGAGTTCACGACCTCACAAAGTTGTCTCTTGGTCCTTTCTTTTTTTTTTCAAACCGAGCGTGAGATATTACATATTCCACTGGCGATTAGGCCACGGTTGCGAGATGTTTGTCTCTCCCACAAGGTGAATCTTGGGGACTCGTATATATACGAAGAGAAGGTCGTTAAATGTAAGAGATAACACCTTTTTTTTGGGCGGGGGACGTATATCGAGTTCTCTTTTTTTTTATTAAGGTTAGTTTTCATTTTACTGGAAAGAGGTAAAAGTTGCATTGACAAATTGCTGAACCGATGTATCAGAAATGTCGCTCATATGTGTCTCTTTCACGATGAATTTTCCTTTTTTGTTATACTTTACTGGTTTTTAATCGTAAGTAGGTAAAAGGTAAAAGCTTAAGTTTCTGTTGAAATTATGAGAAATTGAATTAGATATCACTTTTTTTTTCCTTTTCTTTTCATTAAAAGTAAAAACACGAGTTGTATTATCTTCATTTTAATGAAGGTATATACGTACATTTATTATTCTTAAGAAATTATTAATATACAATATACGTCAATGGTTGACAATAATTCAGGGTTTACAAGGTCTCTTGATTCATTGTCTTTACCCACTTGTGCGCAATCTTATTTTAAAATAAGTGCGATTACAACCATCCGCACAAAATAATTTAATATTTTATCGAGAAATTATTTATATTCTTCTTTAAATCAATTTTTTAAATATATTTTAATGTAGACTCGGTGCATTACAAAAAGTCATTGTTTACGAATAATATTATTATTTTATTATCAAATTAAACGATGATAGAAGTCGGGCTAAAGTAAACAATATGTAAATGTGTTATACATTATATTACTTAACGGGAAAAATGGGAAGTCATGTATTGACAATTAGCAAAACATAATTAATATATTACATATATATTGAATTTGTAAATTCAATTGGAAAACCCGAAAGATAATTGATACATTCAACAAAAATAGAAAAAATAAGTAATTGGCGATTGATGACAATGTATTTCACAATTGTAGATTAATTAGCAACAAAAGAGGATCCTTAAGTCAACTACTTGTCGATTCATTGATTGCATCTTGCATCGAACGATTATCAACCGTACATAACAGAATTTATATTCGTAATAAATTATTTACCGTATATAAATAAACTATTTGAAGCAAATTGGCTGAAGCAATTTAAAAGAAGAAAAAATAATTATGATTTTCGAAGGTCAGAGATATTTTTTACCTCCGTCGTTAATTGAAAAAAAAAAAAAAAAACAATTGATGCAAATCTCCGTTGTTCAATAGTCTAAAGGTGAATTTACGTCAGTCAATTATTTATCCTCTATCGTACTACCGAAATAATATGTCTTTCTTTAAGCTATAGATAGGCTGCTAAAGACGTACGTGCAATTATAAATTACGCGAGATGATTATTTAATAAGTTTTTACACCATCTATTGGCTTGGATTTTATTGCCCGTGTTTACCTTATTCGAATGAACGTGAAAATTAAGTAATGTGAATGAACTATTGGTGATAGAAGGAGGGAGAAGGCAAAAAACTACGTATATTCCGTGCACGTAAAACTTTTGCATTAACGTGTCTCGTTACGCTCGTTAAAAACATCACTCGGTCTACACTTTTTTCTTTTAACGTTCTATAAAACACTGTGAATTCTTTCGATTTCTTACGAACGATTTGTGTGCTAAGTTCTGATTTATCGGAATAAACCTATTGAATTATGTAGTCTATTTCGGTATTAATTTAATCGTCGTGTTAAGGATATGTACATCAGTATTAACTTGGAATGTCTATTGCGATTGTAAATTTATTGAAGCAAATTGTGGCATTTTAATCGTGAATATTCTTGCAAGTTTATTATATTACTCGGCGATTTGTATTACAATAAATAGACGATTTTTTTTCAATACATTTAATTCAAGTTTATTAGATCGAAGAATTATTTTATTAACAATAATGAAAACATTTTTCGATCTATAAATACGTCTTTACAATTCGTTTTTTCTTTTAGTACAATATACGTGGAATAATTTTAAAATGCATTTTCCTGTATCGTGATAAATTAACAAGTATAGTTTTACATACACATTGTGCGGTTATGCAGGAAATTCACTGAATATTTATAATACATTTGTATTACATTAAAAATGTAGCGATATGTATTTTTACACTTCGTCGATGTTATTTAAAATTAGACAATTTAATTGTTTAACCCATACGTCACTAAAACACTTCGGTCGAAAATAAAGAAAAATAGTCGCGTATACATTTTTCGCATCGCAGCAGCAGCAGCTTGTAAAAGATTTCGCCATCGGTGCGCTCGTTTGAAACTGGAATCGGTTGACTCGGCGTTGAATTTCAATTACAATATTACACCTTCATTATCCTGTACCGTACATTCATTTTTCTCCGAGACGAATAAATGATCTTGACACTCGTTACGAATTATTTATTTTATCGTTACGTTTAATAAATCTAATCATCTTCCGCTTTTCCAAATGAGAGATGATTTTGAGATCGTAAAATCGAGCGTGCGAAAAATTAGTCGATTGTTCCGGTGAAATTTCCGAGATGAAAATCTCTTGAGGAAATACTGCGGTAATTGGAATTAAGAGGTTTTATCGGATTCTTTTACAAGAGAGGAATAAAAAAGAAACATGTAACAGACGGTTTTAAACGATTTATGAATCAAAATTGGTTACGTTGGAAAATAATAATTAAAACGTATTTTGATTAATTGAAAATAGAATTAGAATATTAACGCGCACGACGGTGTAATTAGCCGAGGGAAATGATACTCAATTATCAAATTAACACGGCACGAAAATTCGGATTGTTTTGTCACCTAGTTTAAAATTACTTTGTCAATTATTAATTTCCTTATACAATTAATGAGACCGGGCAATGTGCAGAAGAAGAAGAATAAGTGTAAATTACGCAATGTAAAAATAATTAGCGAGCTTGCATGATGAATGTGTGCACTCTTTAATTATTTGTAATCAGCAATCGGCGAGACGGCGACGGATAAAATGCGCGTGCTTAATCATAAAATAACTAGTTCTTCGCGTATTTGCTGAGCTCTAATACTGTTGCAATGAAAAGAGTGTCGTATGGAAATTAAAGTTACTTTGCATTAAACATTTCCTTTAAATTTTTATTTCATCCACTTTTTCTGTGTACTAACACGCAAAAAAAAGTTTTTTTTTCTCATCAATGTAATATCCTTATAGTTTTGAAAATGAATTGCATTTTTTTGTATTATGGGTATAATATTGAACTTAATAGTTATTGTAACTATCGTCGTACAAGAAAATCTTTTAAGTAAAAAAAAAGAGTATCTTATAAGATTGATGAGGCTAAATATTTATGTTGGTACTATTTAACAGAAAATTATTATTCTAATGAAACTTTTTTCTTCACTGACCTACATAAAATAAATTTTTATTTACGTCCTTGCTGTAAAACGGTTGATTAATATTTAATGCTTTTCAATTTAAATAATATTAAATTTTATTTAACGAGTTATTATGTTAAATATATTATATGGTTAGCTAGAAATATGACTAATTAACGGTAAAAAGGAATTGACGTAAATTCGTGGTAAAACAATTTCAATATATTAAGGTTTATAATAATTATTCTTTTCTTGAACTTTAGATTACGAAGAAGTGAGTATATAGACAGCGAAAGGATTTTTTTAATTTTTAAATGGATCCAATAAACTTTATTCAATCGTTCATGCTTAATTTAGCAATCGATTTTTAAATTCAAACGTAATAATTAAACAAAAATTAATGATTTTAAATGGAAATGTGTCAATACAAGGCTAAAATTGATTTCCGGCAACTTTCAGTCTACAAACCAAATGTTTAAATATACAGTAACCTTCGTTTTAAAAATGAAAAAAAAAATAAATAAACGAAATAGTGTGAATAAAATGTAATGTCTATACACGCATGACGTCAAATTTTGGTTCCGATCGCTGTAGACTTAAAAAAGTGTACAAAAATTGTATCCTGTATCTGCAAAAAGAAGTAGACAATAATGTATAATACCTTTTGATTTCCTGGATTTCTGTGAAAATACGTAAATGCATTACCACGAAAACGAAAAATTAAAAAAAAAAGAAAAAAGAAGAAGGCGAAGAACCTATAATTGAAAGTGTTGATCGACACTAAAAATAGAAATAATTAAAAAGTGCATCGAATAAACGCTATACCGTTGTTAAGATTGTACTTTAACACAAGGTGGAAAGAAAAGAGAAAAAGGATGAGATCTTTTGCATCGATCGGTTTCTCTTCTGTTGGCGCCCCAACCGTCTTTTGTCCTACCTCTCTCTCTCTCTCTCTCTCTCTGTCTCTTTTTCTCGGTTGCTATCAGACTTTCAACTCGCTCATTAAACGCTGCGCGAGTGCAAACATGCGTTACGAGCGCGCGCTCGACAACGTGTTCACTCGAACGGTAATGCACAAGTAGTTGTCCAGTCTTGGATTTAAGAACGAACGGTCAGATCGAATGTGACTCGAGTGAGAAAAAAATGTTGGTTTAATGCGAGATGTTGGGTTACGTAATTTTAATGAGTTTTATTTAGACTAATAATTAAGAGTAATTTAATTATCGGATTGTTTACCACGAATCGGAAAAGGCAAATTCGATTAAAATTATGTCTTCAGATATTAAGTTTACTCCAAATCTGAAAATAATGTCGTCCAATTTAATTAGATAAAAATAATTGTCATATTGAATGCGAAAGTGCGAATCAAATTCGATTGCACTTTCAACGCCAAATTCCATTTGAACGTATCAAAACAATTTCAAAGCGTATCGAAAAAATAAAAGTGTGGACCGATTTCGTTTGCGTTAACCACAGGGAATTCCACCTGCAATTTTCGCAGATATATACATAAACGATCAAAGTGATCGGATGAGACACACGCGCTCAAAGTGTCGCTGTCGCACCGGTGTTACACCGCTTGGCATCACGTCCGAGTTGATTGAACCCGAAGCGGCGATTGATAAATGCGATCGGCCGTATAGTTATTGCGCCGAGAATTCTCTCGAGCTATCGTTTACATCGTAGAAAATTTACGTTTACGCTCGTCGTCCTACTTATTTGTTTTAATTCACGTCATTTAACATACAGGTTTGTACAGTTAATTTGGGAATTTTATCAATACCGAGTTGACGCGTTTGCACGTGTCATCTCGATTAATCCCGTATTATTATCATTCCACATTCGAAAAATCAGACTTTTCGTTTATCGTGAAATTATGGCCAAAGGTAAATATGCGTTGTTTTCTTTTCTCTTCTCGGTATATCGATTTTGATGTCCCGTTGTTTTAACGAGTTGTTTAGTCACACGATTGTTTAAACTTTGGCTCCGAACGGTGTAGAACGAGCTTTACAAGTGAAACTGTGTTGACTTTACTCATCCCATACCCAACCGATTTCTAAATGGAAATCGCTCTTTCTTTCTTTTGTTAATATTGTGTTTATATATATACCTGATTTTGCTACTCAAACCCGGTTGATTTATTTATTTACCAAATGTATCATACTCCGCTGTATCAAAATAAACAGCAAACCTTACTTTCAACGAGATATTATAATAAATCGAGAACGTTAACAAAATTAAGCTATGAATTTGATAAAGATTCCATTATATGCCTCGCACGTCACGAATTATTCTTTTCGCGGCTTCCTTTGCACACACACACACACACACGTGCAGAAATAATATTGTCGAGGCCGCTCGATCGACTGAGGTCAATGGAAACTGGATATATCAGTAGCATATATGAATAGTGTTCGTCTTGACACAAGAATATATATATTATCCAAACTTACGTTTTCGTTTAAACTACTCGATATATGACCAGCCCTAAGCTGACAAAACCAGGATTACTCTGCTGTATCCAAGTGAAAGTATTCTGCGATTGAACTGTATGAAAATTACGGCGAGAAGGGGTTGAATTTCAAAGTCGTTTTAATCATTGGAAAAATTGGGTGGTGCGCTCAAAGGAAATTCGGTCACGACTGAGTGGTATAATGCATGAATATCAAATAGGAACTTGCAAATTTGATTAATTTATGATACTCTCTATTTCTCTTGAAAATCATTGATTACATCTGATTATTTAAAGGTATAATTAAAGACAAATAATATTTGGACAAATATGTCCTTTGTTCAAATGTTGGTGAAATTTCTACCAAAATATAAATAAAAATAAGCGATTATAGGAAATTTTGAAGTAATAAAATAAATAATATATCAATATTTTGATTCAGTTAGTTTTTAGCTACTTGGTTATTCCATTTATTAATCCTCAAAAAATACTCGTACAAAAATAAGATGTTTTGTCCATCGTTGCCTCTATATGAAACTTGATCGAGACAATTTGCAATACGCAATTCTTTCCATCATATACATGCGTATTACACGTATGTGTATATTAAATATATACAGGCATGTGTGCGTGTGCGTATGTGTGTGTACACATACAGGTGCCAACTCGTCAGAAATTCCAATCCGGTTCGAAACGCATACTAATGCTTATTTTGCATCAGAATTTGGATACCGTTTGCTTTACAACTTTTACGTGCACGCGATGGATGTGCGACGTATCGAGGTTACGAATTACTTCGTTTCTACGCTTTTTTTTTAACACATTGTTCGAAGGGGTTGTTGATTTTGACGGGCTTTAAAAAGCGAAATGATTGTTTTCTTCGTATGACGTATATTTGTTAATCGCATTCACTTACTCATTTAGAAGTTGATTACGATGGTGCACGGGTGTACCGTGTTTGAATTTTCATGAACGCTGTATTTTTCTTTAATTATATGTTGATATTTTTATAGCAGATGAGGCAGGTAAATACTATTTTGTGTCAACGAAAGATTTAATAAACTACGTTAATAATGATTAAAAGTTATAAATCGACTAATAGAAAATATATTCGATCGATTATCAGATCAATCAATATATTTAGTTGCATATAGTTTTTTATATTCAAAATTTATTTTACTACTAATACTACAATTTATTACAGTAATAATTATTTATCCAGAGTTCAGTGGACGATACTTGATGCATTAATACATTTCGATTAGAAAGTTTATACGGTACTTTTCGAATCTAATTTATGATACTTGATAAAAATAATTTATGACAAAGGATAGGTATGTATATGATCGATCAGCTTAATGAAAATTGATCGTATCCTTTTGAAATTTTGAAGATTACGACCGATAAAAACCGACGTGCAGTATAATTTATTGTCAAGTTATCGAGATGTAATTAAAATTTTATAAAACCTCTGTGAAACCCATATTGACACGATAAAATTAATTATTTTTTTAGTGCATTGAAAGGAAGCCAGCGGAAATGTAATTTAATTATTTTATAGACTAAAATAAATTTTCATGTACTTCTACAAAAAAAAGCAAATATTCGTTCTTATTTACGACCTAAATTTAATAAAAACCTTGAATAATTGGGCGATTCGATGTGAAGAAAAAAAAGTTTATTATAAATTAAAAAGTATAGGTTTAATTTATCAGGACACGTAAGTAGATGATTTTCCTTCGTCGGAAGGCTTTGCCAGCGGCTATTTTCGAGGACTTTATTCCCATACAGTTTCCTTTCTCGAAGTCATCCCACGTGGCATAATCCTTGATCTTATTATTTCTGATTCTTTTTTTTACTAGTCATAGAGTTGCATTATATATACACATCGTTAAATCAAAGTAATTGGGCTACCGCTATATATAATTGTAGATATATACAACTTGAACGATTACTTTCAAACTCAGATTTCTTTTCGATAATGAACAATTATTGTAGATATTGAAAGATCGTTGTTATTCTAATGTTCGATATATGTTGCGCAAACAATTTTTCAATGAGTGGAAGTGTAATTTTTTTTCTTTAATATTTTTATGCTCTTAAACTTGAAAATTACGGGTATGAAATTAATTCTCGGAGCAAAGCGTTCTGTCAAAAATTACTATGTACTGATGTACAGACTGTCAGAATATAAAAAAAGTATATATTATATTACTTACTGAAATTTAATAAAGAAATTAATTAAGTTTTGTTACAATTCTTGTAAATTTTACTGCATAATATATTAATTTTTTGACTCGCCAGATTGTACCTTCACTACTAGATAATATAGTAATATTTAAAATGGAATATATTATTAGTATATAAAACTAATAATATTCATGAAAATGTTTATTATTATTTTTTAAAACAAAATAAATTACAAAATATTTATACATTTTTTTTTCAAAGCAGAAAATGGCCATTTATCAATAGACTATATCGATATAGGTACCCGGCATTTTCAACATTCATGTAAAATAGATTCTTTTGTACAATCGTTCCTGCGTATAAACAGTAATTGTAATTATTAATAAATATTTATAAACTGCACCAAGACAAAGAAACTGACAAGAGAATTAATAAAAAAAAATGTAAATCCTCAATTTCATAAATAATTTCTATTTTCGATTCCTACACTAACGAGAAATTCCATTGTGTTTCATAGATGTTAATCAACATGACTGAATTCAATATATTTTTTAATTAACCCTGAAAAGTCTCGTCGTCTACGCATATTTTTTTTTGCAATTTCAAAACAAACTTTATACACGTTTAATCATATATTATTTTCTCACCACCGGAACGTCGAAAGCTGCACGTAATTATGATAACATCGGACCGGCTTCCGCGTGACCGTGATACCAAATTCGAGAGAAATGTATACGCGCATTATAATGATGACCGTATAGCTGTCTCACGTGCTGACTATAATTAAACTGCGTGAAATATCGTACGATAGTATTTTCAAATGCTTTTAAAATTCATTTGGTTAATTCGATGATTATTAATTGACGATCAATTAGGTGGTGAATTAAATGTCTAATTATTAGTCTGCAATTGTTATAACTCTATTTTCAACAATTAAAAAGTGATTCATTTTTCACGGATCGTTCTAAATTCATAACATTAGAGTATTTTTAGTTTGTTCTGATTCTCGTTTTTCTCAGTGAATCATATACGAATGAGCGCGGCTTAATTGTCGAGAAAAGGATGTGTATAATTACACGAAGAAGATAATTTGTATACGTTTTAATTAATATCTTCAATATGATAATTTAAGAAATAATCTTTTTCTTTTATTTAATGCGTTCATCATACGTATAGCTTCCTCAAATTAAAATGTCGATCCTGTATGTAATATATGTATTACTCAAATATAGTATTATTTAATTATTTAAAACAAAATGTTATAACGTTTTTAAAATATTACACACACACTCACACACACACACATATATATACACACATACGTAGAGACTTTTTCTAAAAACACGTGATTTCGACATCTGACATGTTAAAACGTACTTATAACATTTTTTTAGCGAGTCAAAAAATGTTACTATTACAAAGCTTCCTCTATATGAAAAAGCAAAAACATTTATTAAAGAAGTTATTTTCAACTCATAATCCGCTAGAAATTGTGATTGATTACCAAAGGATTAGCTGAAAAGCACTAATAATCTTTATGATTCTCAGCTCGAAAATCAACTAAAAGATCAGTTCCTATCCTGACAAATATAATTAAATGAAAAAATCTATCATCTCTATTAAAATAGTTATGATGTTTATATCTATCAACTATTCACAAGCTTCGATAATATAATTAATCGAAATCTAATGTCTTAATTTTTCTTCCACACCCTGTACATCTCAAAAAGTACAGGAACACCAGGAAAGTCAATATGTTCTGGGTCGATTATCTTGCAAGGTGAATTTCCTCCTTTCACTCGGAATTAGTGGAACGTCACTTTCAAAAATACAAAAATCACTCGATCGATGAATATGCGCAAACGAAAAGTTAGATTTTTTACCTTGTTCGATAGCCCCTGGAATTTCAGGATTATCTTTGACCCAATGCTGTTTGATCGATGGTATGTGTACCAAATTTTCTGATTACGCATTCGTTCGAGACTTACGCAAAAATCACGAGGTTCTTGAATTACTTATAAATACTGGCGTAGTTGACAATTATCGAAGATTAAATGCAGAGGTGCAAAGTGATTAAAGTGTCATGTGACCGAGATTGCACGATTACCCGAAAATGTTGTCATTACGTAAATTTGAGAGGGTAAGACATAACTCGGTAATATTTGTTGTTCTTTTTATTTTTATTTCCTTTTGTAATTTTATTTTTAACATCGTGATACAGTGAAAACCATTTTGCAATTCATGTAAACACGAAATTGATCGAAAGATAACTTCATACAGATTATTTAAGAAAAAAATAACAATTTTTTACTTCAGTATATGTATAAAATTAAAGAAAAAGCAATTAGTAGATTACAAATGCCTAGGAATAGCTATTAAACGTGAGCATCAGCGGTTTCCATATAGGTATCAAATTAATAAATAGTCAGAATAATCATTTCTTAACCCACGTCGTTTATAATTGTCGGCTCATGAAAGATGGTGAATTCGCGATGCCAGCTCGAGGGGATTTGATCTTTTATTCGTAAGGTTGCGTAAGGTTACGGATTTTTAAATTTATTTTCGTACTTGCGTGTGACGTAAAGATTGTCTGCTTTTTTTGTCGTATATACGAAAGTTGCAGCGTACTCGATGGTGAAAAGTAAACATGAGGTTTTCACAAAGCTGTACAATATACTGAGTGTTATTTTATTTCCAAAATGTATAAATACATAATATTATCAATTAATTCAACTAAACTTTACAGGTTATCTTGCTTTTCAGTTTAGGAATTGAAATGTCATATTTCCATTATATTCTTCAAGTTATGGTGCTTTTTAAGATCCTCCAAAATTGATTTATGGGCATAATCTTGGGTTGTAACCGCCCCCACGTAAAAACTTTTAATAGGCGAAATGTTCGCAAAATTATAAAACTTTTGTTCTACTGAACAGTTTACGATGGAAAACTTAAAATGACGAAAAGTACGCAATGCCTTAACATTCATAAAATTCTAGTGACTTTTAGATATTGCTATGTTAAATTTTATTAAATACTTGTAATTATTAAACAAAACTCAAGAAATAATATTCCAGATCCTTCTTTGACCAAAAATAAAAAGAAAATACATTAGAATTCTTAATGTCCTTTTGGACGCATTAAAAGTTAATTTATAAAAGTAGATAAATCATTATCTGAGTAACTGAAATATAAATTAAAATTATATTATAATTAAAATTACATTAAATAATTATCTTTTGTAAATAATGTATCGATCGTGTCTGAAAACGTCGACACGGTTGTGGTAAAAAATAAAGTGATCTTCAATAACCTAATTAAACAATGAAATGATTCGGATTTTTTAAAATTAAACTAGCTAGGCCAATATCCGACGTAGTCTGATTAAATAAGAATAAAATTGTATGTTGACCTTTTCACTTCCGACGTATCGAAATATCGTATATAGAAACCGGTTTAACGCTCATATTTGCATAGTGGCATTATTTTTAATTATCTCAATATATAGTATTATATTTTCTAACGATTTTTCGTAACTATACATGTACACGCGCGTATAAGTGATATAAAAATCTACCAACAATTATTAATTTTTATCGAAAATCAATTTTCATAATTGGTAACCTGGATATATATGAATTTATGTTTAAAATTATGAGAACGTATAATTTAAACAATTTTCAATGATTTATATGTGTAACCTGTAAAAGTTTTAATGAATTTTTTCAGACACACATACAATATTGTAACTACTGAGAGAATATTTTTTTTCTTATCGTCATTAATCAAATAAAATAACAATAATGATGCGTGTTATATATTATGTTTCTTTAAGGTATATGTTTGAAATAATGAAGATGACGACGTCAAAAGGCAAAACGCGTACTTCAATACATAACGTATACTCTGCAAGTTTCTCACTAGTGCCAAGTACTTGTGATGTTGCGATATTTTTTTTACGACCGAAGCTATGGAAACTTTCTTTTATCGTACGAATCTTAATCCAAATCTTTTATGTATACAAGTATTGCAATACAGTTCACTGCTTCTAGGAATATTCCTTTAAAACTAAAGTTGATTTAAAAAAAAACGTGAAACAAGTGATTTAAACAAATAGAAATTATTACGAGATGTCTTTATATTTACGTCGACGTGAAATACGAATTTATTATTATTGAAATGAATTGTGTACTCGATGGTCCATTCGGTAAGGATTCATAAGGACTACAGTAAATCCACGATCCAACATATTATTAGTCCAAATTCGCGGAAATCGAGGAGAGAAAACGGACATTGATATTTCCGGTTTGTCGCGCGTGGTGTCACGGCGAACGAGATTACCGTCCGTTTAAAGGCAAATAAAAGAGAGCAAGTTCGCCCGCCGTGCGGTCTGCGACGTTTATCTGGGTTAACGCGCGTACACGAGGTAACTTCCGAGTTTACATATGATATACACACACACACACACACACACACACACACATATATATGTATACGTGTATACGTACGTGTGTGCGAGATGAGAGATCGCTTTCGCTTGTATACTCGTGTGGAAGCGATTACCTGCACTTATCTTCGATCGTTGTCTCGTTCTCCGCGGTTTTATTGATTTTCCGAACGATCATTTTCTGTTAAATCTTGTTTACCTGGTTGTACCATCCTGTTCCATTATCGGTTCTCTTTTTTCTTGTCTAACGCAAATAATTCGTGAACACGAATCGTCTGGTTAAACAATATAATGATCTTACATAATGTATATATATATATATATATATAGTAGTGCTGATATATTGTTTGAGGTCATTCAACTTCGGATTTGTATTATCAATGGGTACATCAAATTATATTCAATTTTTTAACGAGAGTATATATTTACATCGATATCGCGCCTATACAACGAAATATTTGTCATTGTAATATAACGCGGCCGTGAACCGAACCCTTAAGAATATCAAGATCAACCTTGTCAGTTATCAAGCGACGATGCGTTAAAATCCACGAGCGCGCGCGCGCGTGCTCTGGGACCTATCTGTGCTTCTGTTCAAAACAAACTCACTAAAGTCAAATGGATTCAACTGAATTGACCCTGAGTCTTCGTGGAGCAAGTTTACGAGTTGACCCTGGGGTACAAAAACCTCGGGGTCCAGCCCAGCTCGACCGGTTAGATTTCCTTTGTTCGCCAACGATAATATCGAAACATCAGCTTTGACATTTTTTACTACAATTGATATTATCTGCCTCTAGGTGTCTATATAAGGGATGTTACACGTCACTCTTTTAATTTAATTTTATATCTTTTACAATAGAATTAATTTAATATTAAAAAGTATAGTTTTCTATTAGATAGTAAATATTTACAATTTAATTAGTGAATATTGACTAATCGATGATAGTGATCGATTACTATTACACATTTATTTATTTATTATTATTTCACATTTAGAAAGTGTAGAAAATGTTATTTGGGTGTATAATATTTGAATGATAAATTATGATTAGTATAATATAGTAGACTATATGAATTTAAATTATTTTAGTTGAAAAAATTAATTTTTTTGCATAATACTATGTTAATTTAGAATTTATATACTTATTTATATCGGTAACAAGTTAGTAGTTTTTGCAATATATTTTTGCCGATTAAATCCATATAGTTTTTGATCTTTAATTATTTAAGAAATGTAATATTATATTTTCTTCTTTGAACAATCATTTCTTTTCTATACCGCCTTTTGTACGCTGTTATCTACTGTTTTATGTATAATACATGAAAAATGCGAATATTTTTTTAATATTTCTGCATTTATTACATTGAGAGCATTGCCCGCTTTTAATTTTTTCGATCGACATTTGCAAAAACTTATCAATATTTTGGTTGAAATCAAATCATTATAAAAGCAGTTAAATTTTTAAATACGCTTGGTCATAAAAATGGAAGTAAATGTACGTATTTACCCAGTAAATAATAATTACTAAAAAATGGAATCGACAGTTTGTTGTTAGGTCAATAGTGAATAATCACTGGTTTATCGTTGTTAGAAATGAGAATCCAATAAAATATATTAATATTATTATATTATATTTATATTAACAAGACATGTTCTTATCACATTAAATATAAAGGATTGGTCAACCTTTCCGCTGTAAAATCATTGGGTATTACCTCGGGTTTGTTAAATTTTAATTGAAACTCTAAACATTAAAAATACGAATAAAAATATTTTAATAACATACGTGAGAAATTTTGTTTACATGTACACAGGGTATCGGATGTAAAAAATTTAATAATTATCTAATAAAGTTACGCAATACTTAATGAATATATGTTAAGCTATTCAATATAGCGAAGACTTATATTACTTTATTTTAACTTTTAGATTACGTATATATGTATGTGTATATGGGAAATGTTAAAAGTGCCAAGTAGTATAGTGGTAGCGAATGAATAGAGTCGAACTGCATGTCGCGTACGAGTATTTGTCAGTTAAACGCCGGTTAACAGTCTAATTGGTTAGTCACAAGTCGTACGATCTTACCTGTATTTTATACTCACACACGTGCATTCGATTAACTGCTATTTAATTTTGAATTAAACATTTCGAATACCTACAGTACAGTCTACAAGTCGTATCATAATTGCGACGATTGGATAGATCTTAGATACTCGTTTTTAATTTGCGTATAAGAAATAGACAACGATCCCTTCATCAAAGTTGTACTTTTGTATACGTTATCTGTCATACACCCAGTTTCTAAATTCACGTCGCGTCGTCTATCACCGCCGGAATATTTCATTCGTCGAATTTTCCTGTTTCCGGCAGGGCAATTTCACGTTGTTGTAGTATATATACCACAAAGAACAATGATATACGAAAGGGACATACGCAATTGTTCTTGAATCATCGCGGAAACACCGACATTGTAATTGAACTATACGCGACGACACTGCTAATCTTGTAGGAAACGCTGACCATTGATTTAATTATGCGAGATATCGCTCTTGTGCTCGCTCTCTTAAAATATTGCGATCTCTTTCCTGCTATTCTTCCGTAACAATAATTGACAGACACTGACAGGTTATTTTCGTATTATTAGCCTTTTTTTTACATACTTCTAATTGTTTAATTGCTCGTGTATATTACCTCAATTTTATATAAACAATCATGATTCGGCAATTATTTTCCTCATTTTTTTTCAAAAATAGAAATGTTTTTTTACAGTTATTTTTATGTTATTCTAGACAATTGCGTAAGTGAATTTAAGTTATTTTTATATTGTGCGATTTATGCTAAGAAAAACAAAATTAAGATATAGCATTTTAAAAATATATTTCATAGTTTAATAATCAAAATTATATATTCCCTAATACGTGTAAGTTTGACCACAATTTATCCAATTGCTGCTGGGAAACGTAATATTTTGCCAAAATTTTTTATGCATCTAGTTGATTGTATTCTCTTTTGTACGTAGATAGATGTAGACTAAATTACTAGATTGGTATCAGGAAACTTGACAAACTTTCATTTTAATGAGTTGACGCGACGATGAGACTTTTAGAAAGTCTTTATCAACGATTCGTATCTTCCACTGAATCTAAAAATAGTAAAAATATGATAATTTAGTGTGATCTTACAGGTGAGTAACTGATCTATATTTATATTAGAAACATCGTGTTATTTAAAATCTTAAATTATTTTCTCAAAAGTACTAATTAAATCCATCAATCAAATCATTTTGTTTTTATAATTAAAAATCCAATAGACTTGATAATTTGCAAAATACATCATATTTTTTGTAAATGTAACGCGATCGATGTTTTATTAATAAAATGCGTTTACGAGATGACATATTTCAAGATTATTAAAACAATGTTGTATATACAATCTTCTTTATTTTCCTTTGTAATTTATTATGTTCATTATATTTGTCTTCATTATTTACATTCTTTGGTCCATGGGACTTATTTATAACATTTGAAAGAAATTTATGCGAATTATATAATTATACAGTAAAGATAGAATATTAATTTGTCATTTCAATATTTTTAAATTGTATTAAAGAAGGCTAATGAATTAATTAATTTCTAATGAAACGATGGAGAAAATATTGGATTTAGTTTCTGCAATATTAATATGTTTGTAATGAAAATCGCGGTTAGTCTATGTATATATATGCACTATAAATCATTAGTATTCCTGATCGTTTCTTCAATTTAATCGTTTTTTGTTCAAGTGTCGATGAGAATTTAATGTAGAAAAATTTGTTAAGATGATCGTTGGTCATTAATTCTTATTTGATGATACACTTTCCAGTTTTCGCATACAATATTTTTCAACGGTAAATCAGTATATGATACATATAATTTTTTCTTTTTACGAAATCGATTTTATTACTGAAACATTTGAGTATACGGATCATTAAACACGAATATTTAGAAACTGTCAAACATATCGCAATATTATAATGGCTATTACGTATATAAATAATAAATATGTCCATTTGGACGACTTCTTATATACCTGCTTTTGAAAATGACAATTACATCATCATACCTCTCATCTCTTGCACGAAAAGCTCGATAGCGTTTAAAATCTACTTATTATGTAAAAAAAAGGAAACACGTGGTTTACATTAGCTCGTTGTCTTAGTAAATATTCAATCTGGGAAAATGTCCTGTAAATAAATAAATGGCCAAGTACACTTTTGTTAACATTTATTCATCGTCCAATTAATGAAGTGAGCATATAACCTTCAAACATTTTAAACAAATTTTTCATTTAGTTTTTACAGAAAACTTGACAGGTGTACTAAAGTATAATAATCATTGCAACTGCATATGCAATCAGCCAAACGGATAATTTACAAAAGATACATTGATTTTTATAAATTTCTTATACCAAACTGAGTTGAATCAATTTAATAGATGGTAAACCTACAACCTTATATTAATAAAAAATCATATTTTCACATTTGGAAATAGCCTGTTATGTCTAATAAACGTCTGAAAAACGTGAAAAAACCATTTCATAATTTTTATGCAAACAAGCTAAATATACTATTAATAAAATTCGATATGATTTCTACCAGAATTTTTATGTATAAGTCATTGATGAAACAATGAAATGTAAATGATCCTCGAATCAATAAAAAAACGAAATGAGGAAAATCAATTATAGATCGAAGAGTGTTTCGTTTCGCCATTAACAGGGCTATATAGAAGCCGTTAATAATCTTGATATATGTGTCAGTAAGTCGAGTCTCTTCGATGACAAGCGCTATACAGCAACACGAATATCGCGCGTGAAAGTGAAAGTTCACATGGCTTAGGTAATTACGATCATCTCGTGTTAGTGTTCGATGTCGACGAACTCGGCATTTATAACCCTTTGACATTAGTTTTTTTTTGTGCTAGAATCCCACATCATTACTTCTCTTAATAAGCAAATCCATTTTACCCATTTGTTTGAAATAACAAAATTTTTTTTCACGCTGTATGTGATATATATATCATTATACAATACTGATACATTCCTAATTAGCTTTGAGAATGAACAAATAGAAGTAAAAAAACAAAATAGTTCGATAATGATTGAAAAAAGTAAAACTAGATTTACATAAATTTAAACTGTGACATCGATATATATATATGTACAATGATAAATTGACGTGCATTTTAAATTAACCGAATATGTTTTGCACTCGCTTAATTTTCAGTATAAAATAAAATCATAAATTGAATATCAATAAATTTTTTCACGAACTCAATGATGAAACGCGATTTACTTAATTTGATAGTAAGAGAAATGATACGTTTTTTACAATTTAATGAACAACGCGTATATATAGCACGAAAATGATATACAAGCTTGAACTTACGTGTCCAGACTGCTTTTAACCATGTCAATTTTCTCAATGCGGTTCTGCAAAAATGGTAATTGTCGTGGATAACACGTATATATGTATACGTGTGTGTCGACATTATTAATCGGTTACCGATTGGCTCGCGTATATAACGTAAATCGCAATAATCCGACAAGTTATTATTTCTTTATTTATTTATTTAACGCGCAGTGTCATTATAAAGATAAGTAGTATAATTTAATATTTTCGGATAATACATGAAAAAAACATTTTTTGTAGATTTATATATGAAATGGAGAGTAAAGAATATTTATAATTAATTAGGCAAAAATTTTTGTTAGATTATTGGTCACGTCTTTTTTTTTTATATTTAGATATTCACGTGTACGTTAATCTCTTCCTTTCCCTTCTGCCTGTATAGGAACTAGAAAAACTTGTTGTCGTGTGTGTCGCGTAATTGATTACGACTCAGTCGATGCAAGATTACACATTCGCGTATGTATCTTTCATAATAGCACCGTACACCAACTGCTCTAAAATAACATATTTCTTTTTAAATGCGAATGAACGAAATAACAATTTTTTTTATTTACAAATTTATTAAACACTGCGCCATTTATTGTTTTTGTAATACTACTTTCAAAATCATCCTATCGATCAATAGAAGTTTATAAATCACGTCATCGAGCCTCGACGTTTTTTTTTTCTTTTCAGAATTTTATGCACGCGATAAGCAGGAGGCATGGAAAAAAAAGATCCTTATGTAACTAATGGAGTATTTGTCGAATGAATCCGGTAAATGCAAAATTGTGGTTACAGTCACTTAATGTTTTTATTTATTTTTAAACAAATTTTCTTAATTTAAATGTAGAATTTGTATATTATAATCCTCTTTTTTACTCGAGTATACTGAAATTATTTCATTTTCGTGTAGGTATAAGTATAAGATTAGGTATTAAATGAATGTTATAAATATTATGGTACGTAGTATTAAAAAAATCACCTCCTCATAATAACAATCTGTTTTGCATAATTGACCGCGAAGTGAGTTAGATTCGTCCCTTGACGATGTTTTTGCATATACGAAAAAGAAGTCACGGCGATTGTGCATTGTTATTCGTAAGGATGTCAAGAAATTTTTTTCAGGGAGTTTTTGTCATTTTTGTATGAACTACATTCAGCTGAGTTTGTGTTTGTACGCGTTGCATTAACGTATCATGGTGTCTTAAAAATTATTTATCAATTTTATTGAGGAAATATTTTTCCAACATATAAATTAAAATTTGAAATTTTTTTCTTTTGCATGTGTCAATTCGATATTCGTATAAAGATACTTGTTATTTAGTAAGTCATTGACAATCGAAAATTAATTTGAAAAATTCTTTTAATATAGCCTGGAGAATAAAAATTACTTTTTACAGTGCTGCTATACAGCTACATTGATATCAGTAAATCAGGATATTGAAAGACAACAGAATGCAATTACTTTTTTGTTTAAATCAATTTAAATTTGTAATTAAAACTCATCATATATAATCATGCTTTGTATACCAGTATATACATGTATACGTTATTTATATACCTTCGCAGGTAATAAAAAGGCGAAGTGTTTGATTAAAAGTAACCTGAAAAAAGAAGCCGAAATAACAATCGAAATACGTCAATGTTTGCCTGTGAAATCATCGAATCGCGAAGCTCGTAGTCCCCGAAAATCGCATGACGCGTTAAGTCCTTCGAATTACGAATGTCCACGAGAAAAATTACGAGCGTCGCGATGCGGCCTTGAATAATATTCTTTCTCGATTTCGCGAGGTTACTTGAACCGTCAAAAACGTGCTAACGAAAGGGAAACCACCAAAACCGCAGCGATATTTCCTTCCGCGTGTAGCTTCTTTGTGGTTTTCGGTTGACGCGTTTTTCAATAGCTTATTGATATGCATCGCCGCGTATCGAGATTCAATGACGTTATTATCGTTCGTACTTATGAGGAATATAGTCATTTTTGTCGATTACCTAAATCATTTACTGCTTCTTTTTTATGTAGGAAGCGAAAAGTTTTCTCGATCAGAGTAATTTTGTTTACGGTATTGGTAATTATTTTTGTATGATTACTTTTTCACTCACATTATATCGATCGTCGTAAATTAACGACAATAATATATTAATTATAGATAATAATTAAATAATACGATAAATAGTGTGTGTCAAAAATGAATTACGTTGTGTGTCATTCGGCGTTAAAAAAAGTAAAAACAAATTAACAGTAACGTAAGGATAGATGTAACATTTAATTGACTTATAGAATCGTATGAGTCATCTAAATAGTTAAAATTATGTCATCGATAATTTATATTGTCAATATTGCATAACTTTCATAAATTGAAGAAATACGAGCATATACGACATGATATTTAGTATATTAAATAACTAACATAATTTAAAAAGCTAGTTTTATGCTAATTTTATAGAATTTATACAAGTATTTTTATCTCGAACTTTGAAAAAATGTACTGTATAAATTTTTCTTACTGGGCAAGGTGAAGGTTGCAAGGTAGAACTGCATAATCCGTGAAACGTGAGATGCGCTTTAATATAATGTTTTATATATGTTTATGTATATATACGGGCTCTCTTTGTTTTTACTTAAATAAAAATAAAAATAGTTTATGTTAGTAATATTGTTTTGAAAATTATTTTTTATACGTAATATCAACTTTTAATAAAATGTGACAGTGTAGAAATTATCGAATTCTAATTTCTAAACTATCTAATATTAACATTCAAACTGACGTTTAATTAAAAGCTAAGATAAAATAGTAATTATTTTAAAAAATACGCTCAAATTAGTTAAAATGGAGTCAAGTTACAGTAAAATTAAGAATCAGAAGAAATTTTAACGAAAATTGGGCAGTACATTTTATTGATTTTTTTAAGCTACAATTCCTTCAAATTCTTGATTCAGCTATAACTTTGCGTTTTTTAAAAATTATATCTATTTCATTTCAGCTTTTCATTAGACTTTAGTTTGATTGTTAATATTTGATAGTTTAGAATTAAGTTACACGTGTTTGAAGTGAAGCCTCTTCTTTTTGTAAATCTTGCTTTAATAGCGTATATAACTTTTAAAAAAACAATTGTTAGGGTCTGCGGCTCTGGTTTTTTTCATATTTATATATTAGAAAACATATCCGACAAGCTGGACACGATCCGTTTTGAAGCATATGATGCATTGTCCCTGATTATATTGAAATGTAACATGTATTGTATATATGTAACACGATTACATTATCCAGTATATTACATCGCGCATTTTTCTAAACACTAGTTTTTCTTAATATCTCTGTAAATTAATTATTATTTCATTTCTGTTAATGCTATTTTTAAAAAAAAAGAACCTTTACTTCAAATGCTTATAACTTTTAAACAATAAACTATCAGCTCTCAAATAGATACAGTTTAAAAAAAAATAAGCTCAAATCCATGGCAATGGAGCAAAGTTATAGCAGAAATAAAAATTTGTAGAAATTTTGACGAAAATTAAGCACTGTGATTTGTTAAGCTAAATTTCTACAAATTTTTATTTCTGCTATAACTTTGCTCCATTGCAACGGATTTGAGCTTATTTTTTTTTAAACTGTATCTATTTTATCTCAGCTTTTAAATGCATTTATATTTGAGGACTGATAGTTTATTGTTTAAAAGTTATAAGCATTTGAAGTAAAGGTTCTTTTTTTTTTAAAATAGCATTAACAGTGTATAACTTCCGTAATATCGAGCGTTAGGGTCTATAACTCTGGCTTTCTTCATATTTTTATATAACAAAACTTATCCTAGAGTTAGGACAAGATCCGTGATCCGGACCTGGGATATAAGTTTTTAAAATCTACATAATTTTGTCAACTAATTTTTATATGTTTAAATGAATATTTTCATTAATATTGACTAAAGTAACAAGTATAAGTGATGTGCAAGACCTCGCATAAGCTCACTTGTAAGTTCATGTTTTATAATCTTGTTGATATCATATTATTATTTTATATTTTAATTATCTTTTTTCTTACTACTATTTTATAATTGTAATGTAGATAGTAAAAAAATTGTCAATTAGTAGGGTGCATTGCACAATACCTGTCAAATAACATGTAATATTTAATATTTTTTGCAGTTTCCCTACTAGTACATCCATTTTGTAACTGATACATTGTAAAAAACATATTTGAAGCTGCTTTCATGATTTTTCCTATGAAGTATATAGGTATAGCTTGGAGCGAAAAGCCTCTTTTACAATTTTCAAGAGTTATTTTTAACGCTGAATTGTAATGGTACGCTTAATGCTATTGGACAATATTGTTTTGAAAACTTTATGTAATTTGCAGAAAAACGTATGTGAGGTTTTTACTTTGGATTAGCCATTTTTGAGTTATAAAATGTTAACAATGGACACAAAATCCGAAAAATGTAAAAATGTCCGTTTTTAACACAATAATGAATATTTCCAAAATTATAAAATACCAACCTACAAAAATTTATATACTTACATCCAAAATGTGTAGAAGAAAGTTTTATCAAGTATATAGGTAAACTTTTTTTATTCGTTTAATTTGACAGAGAGCCTCCGTGTACCATATATGTGTACCGATATATCGAGAACACTTGTAAATTTGTTTAGGGTCATGGTGTATACCGAGAACAAGCGGAGGTATATAAACACTCTTTCAGTTACCAAAAGAATATAAACCACTTTAAAATAAAATTCAGTTTGATGTATCCACTCTAATATGAAAAATAAGTATAGTAGTTGCCACAAATTAGTACATTGTATTAATTTCATCAATAGTGAAATATAACATTAACTAAGTATAATTATTGTACACTTTATAATTACTGTAATTAATAAAATATGAATATCTTAATAAAAATGTCACAAAGATTTGTGTCAATTTCTGTAAAAAACGCTGTTATATTTTACAAAATTACAGTAAAAAATCATACAAGATTTCTTTTGGACTTGTTACTAACGTAATAAAAATAAAATACACCTGTATGAATTAACAATATACATATACTGTATATCACAATAAAATCCATATACGTAATTACAAAGGACTATATGTTTTTAAAACATTAAACTATTTGAGTAATAAGAAAATTAAATGATTGTACGTGCATTTGTAATAACATAATAATATTTACAATAATTTAAATATTTGATCAGTTTGAAATGACAAAAGAGAAAAAAGGAACATTCTGGATGACCGATTCGTCGCGCGTGTTCTCGAAAGTACGACGAGGGCAAAGTAGAACCTGCATGATCTCTACGTGACTCCTCACCCTCATTTAGTATCCAATTGCAGCACCTCGCAAACGCGCGAAGATGAACGCTTATGTAACGGGTGACTCAAACGAAAATGAAAATTTAATCATGCGATTTAACATTACGCGATTAAATGAAAAAAAGGACACAATCATATAGACATATGGAATGATGATGATTGGTAATGTAGGATATTACGGCAATGCAATACAATAATTATTGATTAACACAACTGATCTCTGTTATTAAAATTATTATTATATTTACTGCAATACTTTGATTAAAAGTTCTTTCATGCAAATATTCTATTCGATTATATTTTAGTTTAATAAAAATAAATAAATAAATAGTATAATAACAAAAAGGAAACACGCCGTATATGGGTTTGTATCACCCGTTAGATTCAAGCACTTACTTTAACTGCCGACACACCGCGACTTATTGAGATCAATCGAGGCAATAATATGCGCGCAGGGCCTGTACTTCTACTGAATTTGCGATTTAATATTTGCCTTGTGATTCCAATTTAGTTCTTCCGTCAAAGATCATTTTTTTTAATTAAAATTATTACGTATCCTATCACGTTACACTTTTTTCCCTTCACTTACAGTACTTCCCCTGCGTAACACGCATTATACAAATTAATTTAATAATTTTTTTATTGGGACAAATTCAGTTAAGGATAATCAAGGCACTTAAACAATATTAATCGGGATATTTTAACTTGGTAAACGCAGTTATAAGTTAACTCGGTGTGATAAATGAAATAAATTACTGTAACATTTGAATCGAAGATTTTTTTTTATAGATATAAAAACATGTATATATTTATGTATATACATGGAGAAAAATGTTATAATAAAAATTACTAAGTTTTTGTAAATTGTTATATTATTGAAAAATTTGCGAACAGAGTGGACAATTCAGAAAAATTACTATGTTACGTTGTAAAATTTACTATAAAATTTGGCAAAATTTAATAGATTTACAATAAAAATTAATTTTTAATTAATTCTATTATGTAACATATAGTAATTTTTATGATTTGTCCACTCTGTTTTTAAATTCCTCAACAACATAACAATATTTATTATAACCTTTTTCTCCGTGTAAATATTCGCGCTAACAGTTCACTTAAATTTTAATTTGAGTCAATTATTGCGTAACAAGATTTGTATTGAACTTTTAAGAAAACGAGTTTGTTGACTAATGTATCATTAAGACCATTAATTAAATTACAATTAAACAATTTATTTCATCAATTCGACGAATTATAACAATATATCTATCGACCTCTGATTAATCCTGTAATAGCATGAAAACCATATCAGCATCGTTTACTTAACAAACCTCGCGATCCTCCAAACAAAAAAAGACGCAGACAATCTTCATGAACAATGAGATCAGCGTATAATAAAAAAAGAGGCCGATCGACGGAACGCATCGGCTTCGATTCTCATGGAAAAGTTGAAAGAAAACTTGACGCATCGTCCTTCTCATTGTTGCGGAAACCTCGGAGCGAGCAAAAATAATTTGCCGAAACCTGAGGTAAAGTAAAAAGAGAAAAAAAAAGGTAAAGAGATAAAAGAGGGGCATGTTATACCAAGAGGTCGTCGGAATGCATTGGACGTAATGAGCCTTTCGGCGAGTCGGTCGAAGTGAACAACCGACCCTGACACGCAGATGTTCATGGAGACACGCGCGTATATACTTTCAAACCTCGCGCGTGCGCGCGCGCGCATAAACAAACCCGCGATCACTATTGCACCGCGCAATAATCCAATTTAGGGGACGTCAATTTGCCAATTGAACGGGTAGAAGCTTTCCTTTTCAGCGAACTATATACGAACGAGCTTTGCAGGTGCTCTAATTCGCATTTTGAATTTAGTATCATCTTATAGATATTTATCATCTTTATTTTGCTGATGAATACAAAGATTTCAATAGAAAAATAATTAATATGTCTAGATACGTAGGAATTAAAAGTTTATAAGTTTAAATACTCAAAATTATTTGGAGTAAAATACATAACTAAATGCGACTGAAATTTGATCCGATTATACCAACAGGGAACTACGTTATTGATAGTTCAATTCGACGATTTTCTTCAATTCAAATTTGAAAAGTAGTCAATAAAAAACGGCACGTGTCGAAAATCCTAGGTCTTTTTTTTTAATTTTATTTTTCATTTTTTCTAATTGCCAGTGCATTCATTTTTAATATTTAAGTTTATATTTGTTCCCAAAATATATTAGTTTATATTTGTTCTTATTACAAATTTTTATTTTATTACATATTTTTAAGGTAAATATAATTAAAGGAAATAAAGAGAAAAAATTTCTTAACTGTATGGATATTTGCTTGTTAGGCACAGTACTACTGTAATAGGACCTTACATAAGGCTCTCTAAAAATTATACCAAAGTTAAGAACAGTTGTATTTTACTTCGATGGGATAAACAGCCCATCAACTTGTGTATGAAAGTAAAAGTTCATTTTTAACATTAGTAATAGATGTAAATGCTTCTTACGTAATTTCGTGCATGTAAATACCGCAAAGTTTGAAAGAATATTGATAAAAGAAATACATATAAATTGCATAAGAATTTTCATTTTTTATTGACGAAAAATTATCTACTATTTTGTACACAAATCATATAGGTATGTTTGTGGTATCACACTAATTTAAAAAAGATAAACAGTTCAGCTTGTCCCTCATTCACCTTGATTGTGGTATTGTAATTTTTCTTTTACACCCATCAAGAAAAACAGTATTTTTAAGCGACATACTGTTTCAGCTGGTTTTAAGTAACAAACAAAAAATACAAATATATTTTCAGATGACACGACTATAATAATTAGCAATTAGCAATCTATATAAAGCCGCGTTAACACAAAGAATACTCAACAATAAATTAACTTTGTAAATCATAATTTTCCATTTTTTTTTCTCTGTCATGTGGGTCCTTTGACGTCACTTTGTACGCTAAAAGTCACCTGGTGCGTTAAATTTTCAAAGATTCACTAATTATCGCGCTCAATATTGACATTACAATTCGACGTGTTTCATTTCAGTATAGTCATTATTATTCTTATTCTTTTTTAATCTCGAGCGACTTGTACGACCAATTTTTTTGTTGTTGCTCAGACATCATTAATTGTGTGAAAGGTCTCGAAAACATGATTTTTGTATCTACTCGTTTATTAATTCCGATCGCGTCATATATTTTCAACCACATTTTGCACTTTAATCGGTAACGTCCGTATAATAAAAATCTTTTTTTTTTTATAATATCGATTAATCGATATATCTTTGTTCTTTTTTACGTACGAACTAATCGATTAGAAAAAAAAAATCCGCACACATATACTGAAAGACAATGGATTTTCCGAAAAGTTACGTAATTTGAAGGTACGATGTATAGATTAGGAAATGAATTACACGTTGCTCTTCTTAGAAATAGGTGTGGCTACGCACACAGATACACACACACACATGTATATATGTATATATATATATACAGTGACATTGCGCAATCAAATCGATGTCACGAATCCTTTTTCCCTTCTTACTTCGTTTACGGATTTCGCGAACGGGACATCGATGCGTTTGAAATTCAAGCAGAATCGCCGCTCCACTTTTTCGGGTGGGAGTTTTACACTGGCGATTATGCCGATACACGCGTGCATATCGTTATCTCTCGTCTTCGGTTTGACTTGGACACTGTTTTTTATCGACGAAACTTTAATCGTGCGTGTAAAAACAAATGTATACCGCTTTTGTTTTCAATTGTCGATAACGAATTCTAATTATATGATAAGTAGTTAATTGTGTTTTTTTTTGTAACTTGATGGTAATCAATTAATAAATTCATTTTATATTTTTTATTTTTATTTTCAATGTTTTATTATCATTTTTTTAAAATATTAAATGTAAACTGTAATATATGTAATATATGCGGAAAATAATAATGAAAAATTATTATTTTAATTATTGCTTAATATAGTAAAATTATTTTCAACATTTTACTGACAGTTGCAGCTAGTATTAATAGTGGCAATTTCCCTTGTTTTTGTGCGTCCTTGTAAACATTATAGGATCGTTTGGCTACTTAATCTCATGTAATGAGGTAAACCTCGCGCTGTTATTTAAAAGCAATTCGTAGTACTAAATAATTGTAAACATTATTCGTAGTTGCATTTAGAAAAAAAATAGTTCTGTATGCAGACATCCTTATAGATCTTGGTGTTACTGTAGAAAATGGTAAATATTTGAATACATATAAAAAAAAGAAAGGATATAGCGAACTAAAATAAATAAGATGTCGTACGAACTCTTCCTGGGCAATTCAGAAATTGTATACATCGAGAGATGGCGATTACATCTATAAACTCACGTGCTACTAGACTCTTTTGGACCGACGTAAAGCGATGGCCTTTATCTCGCGTAATTTAATAGCCATCTGTCGTGCGGTACGTCCTTGCGCGATTCCTGTTGAGCCTGTATTGCCATCGTAATACACCGGTATCATTCGCACAGTCGGAATCGTTTTGCACTGTACGACCAGAGTACAGTATATAAATCTTTCGACCCCTTACGTTGATTAACTCTGATTTGCAAATTGATCGTTTAGAAAAATTACGGGGTTCCTCTTTTTTCTCCGACACACGTAATACACGTATATTCGAGATATATATATACATAATCACTGGAAATATGCACGATATTACGTTCTTTTATTCTTTTTATAAATATAGAATTAAAATTGTGACTACGCGCGTATCGGTTATTAAAAGCATTGATCATAACACAATCATTTTTTACTTCCTACATAGAGGACGTTCTACGTGATAATAGCAACAAAACAAAAGATGATTTTATAAAGTATGTTTTGACACATCAGGGCTTCAACGCTGAATAATATTATTCATTTAATAAAATAGGTTACTTTTATTGCTTCATCCATATGCTTATAGATAAATTGCATTTGCTCATATACGCGTCGGTGATCAACTACAATGAACAAAAAAAACGATTTATCAAAGAAACAATTATAATTTTATTAATTAATTATTCTACCATTTTTTTTAACGGAAGTTTTGTATTCTAATGTTTCAATCCTTAACGATACGAAAGATTCAATCACGACATTCTTCGAGTAGGTATATATATATATATGTGCATGTATAAATTGAATATATACATACACCTGTGCGTTGTAATTAGTTCCGGCGCAATTGATCGTCCACAGTTTCTCACACAAGTGTGATTATACATCAGCAACACGTCATCATTTGTAATATACCATTTAAAGATCCTTTCGATTTTCTTAACTGTAAATATATGCATAGTGTTTAATTTCTTATCTGCGACCCGAAATCAATGTAATAGAAGAAAAATTAATTACACGCTTATGCAATAAGTATATACACGTACTGAAAGATTGCGTTTATAATGTACGACTAAAAATTAATCGGTCTAATTTGTACTAAAATATTATTTTTAATCGTATTATTATATTAATCCTTAATTTAATATCCCTACCAATATTTGATCTTCTCGTATCGTTTGATAATATTTAAATATTCATGCACACATAAAAATCTTCCAAAATTAGTCACGTATCTTTCAGGCATTTAATCGTTCAGTATCCAAACAATCATGTTTTACGACATTTCAATTATTTTCTTTATTATATTTTTGTTTTATTGAATAATATTTTCGTTGGTTTGTACTTTAAAACAATAACA
The DNA here is from genome assembly GCA_026168455.1 of Theocolax elegans. Classification (NCBI taxonomy): domain Eukaryota; kingdom Metazoa; phylum Arthropoda; class Insecta; order Hymenoptera; family Cerocephalidae; genus Theocolax; species Theocolax elegans. The sequence goes on from CM047429.1 coordinate 66,650,729, forward strand.
AAGCATCTTGGAAATTTTTAACTGCACAAAAAATATTTTCCACGATTTCCGGATCTTTTTGAAAAATGAAAAACATTTCGTTGTAGAATGGCATTTAGTCTGACATTTGAAATTACAGGTAATACAAAACACGAATGTAACTATTAAGTAACACGAGAGATGAGAGAAAATTCTTCGCATAGTTTACATGTATACTATTTCTCAATGTGTATTATGTTACTTGTTCGGAAAAGAAAAAAAAAGGATTCTTTATCGACACAGGTGATAATTTTTACGAGTTTATCAACGCTTATTTTATTTCCGCGATTTTTTTTTATACGCGCGACATTGGATTCATTCTGATCTATTAAAGTTTACGATTACAGAACGTTTTATGCGTCGTCTAGGTGGGTGTGCGCGGATTTATAAAAATTCATAAGGGAAACTGATTATGTGAGACGGAGGCGATAACTATCGATGAAAAATTACGTTTTTTTTTTCATTCGCTGTGTGTATACATTTAGTTTATTCGCATTTTTATTCTTATATTACGCAATCAACATCGAACGATCTTCGGTGCTATTGCACTTAGGAACGTATTTCTGTCATTGTAATTGTCATAATAGATAATATACTTTTTCTTTAAAAAAAAATGGAGAGAGAAAAATAAATTGAATAACAAGTTTCGATACGTTTATAATCACTGTGAATTTAATTAAAAAAGAAATATGTTAGAAACGTTGTTACGAGAGTTACAATGTATTCGATTGCGCTAACTATCCTAATTAAATTATCAGTTTCAAAATTACTCTCATACTTCCTTATTTATCTAGTTAAAACGGACTGTTTTTCTCGACCCTTTTACCGACACGTGCGTATCTCTGCACTCTTTGTGAAAATCGTCTGACGTTTTTCCAAATATGCAAATAAATTATACGCATTTTTCAGTAATTTCAATTTAAACACAAAGTATCACAACATATATATCCGTTATACCAAAAGGCGAAGCGCACAGACACATTCGAGTCAATATAACAGAATGTATAATTTCATTGTTTTTAATTGCACGTCAACATTAATTAAAAATGTATTCTTTATCTGCAGATCAGTACAATTTGAATGCTGCGTAACGTTTTTTAATATTTCAAAAAAAAGTATTATTCGAATCGAACAATTTGAGAATAGCTAGACAATTGCCGATGTGCATTTACGGTAAACGTTGCAAACCAATCAATTTAAAACATTGAATTTACATTTGCAAACAATAACGTAACAAACCGTGGATCGAACGTATACACTTTATTTTCGAATTCCTCGAGTAGAATCGTTATCTCTCGGAAAACCTGGTAGAGAAAGAGAGCTAAAAAATTCCCTAATAGAGTGTAGCGAATCGTTGAGCAAACAAAATTAAATTGGCCAAACAATCGTACAATTCCGCGAGACGAATTTTTGCAGGTAAACAAGTGCATCGATCTTACGAGTGCGTTTTCAAGGCAAAGGTGAAGGCCGGTGTTCAAGCTGTCTGTAGGTGCGCCAAGGCGACGCGACGCTTCGCTAAGTCGCCCTAATCCGAGGTTGATTCCGCTCTTATGTAGACAGGGTACATACACGCGTATGCGTGTTTATGTCGCCTCCGCGGTTTGTCAGCTATTTTTTTCTTTCCTTTATAACGCATCGAGGTTGTTTGATCGTTTATTAGATACGTTTAAATATCCGATGCATTTATTTCCCTATTAATTTCAACAGCGTACGGTCGCGCGATCGTTAAAAATCGGTATCGATGTTTGTAAATTTTGTTTAATTAATCGGCTCGAAAATCAATTAGACTGTAATCTCTATAAACAATAATGCGTAATCTTAAAAAATTCATACCGTTAATTATATATCGATGCGTAGGCGTGTATTATCATTCGCGTTAAAAATCTATAAATCAATATTTCGTCGGACATTGTTGTGAATCATAAACTGAATTTAACATCTTATTAACTGCAGAGAATTGCATGAATAACAGTTACACTTTACCTCTTTTTTTTTTCTTTGATCGTTTATTTAAATTTCAAATGACACGCGCGCTACGAGCATATCTTGTAATCTAGTATTATTAGCGCAAATGATATAGAAAAATTATAAATGAGGATTCTTTCGAAAGATAATTAGCGCACATAAATGATGAAAGTTAATTATCACTTGTTATTTTCTATGCGATTTTTTTCTTGATCGGTGCAGCTTAAGAAGAATTGGTTTCCTTTATTTAAATATAGATTATGTAAAACGTTTTACAATTGAATGTAATCTAAATTTTGGCAAAATTTCATATTAGATTGATAAAAATTACTATGTAGAAAGTAAACTCAAGAAATTGTAGAGTTTATTAAATTAGAAAACGAGATAGATATATATGCTTCTATTAGTCAGAATCTTCTAAACGCTATACATATGCGAACTCGTTGGAGGCTCGCTTAACATCGTCGAGCAATGAAGCTAATCACCTTTATGACGTATTATAATGTCGATGGATAATATGTGTGTCACGCCCCTTAGGAATACCGAAGGTGCGTCTCGCGATCTAATTTATGCTTATATGCCGTTGATGCAACGCGGAAAGAGACATTGACAGAAAAAAATAAATAAATTCCATAGTAAACGCGTGCATATATAATACATTACACATTCGTTTACTAGAAATCCTTTGCGATCTCGTACGTGTACGATTGTTAAAAATAGGAATAACAAAAAAATTAGTGATATAATGACAGACAATGCGCGTGATTTATTTTTTTATGGAAATCATTCGCGTCATTTGCTCTCCAGAAAACAATTGCAATTTTAAACAAAAGTGTTGCACGTTTAAATTTTAAATGTAACCGTTTGTACGCATGAATTTTATGTCGAACGCGCAACTTGTTCAATACAGTTCTCGTAATAGATTTTACGTTTGAAAATTTGAACTTATATTATTGTATTTAAACAATGTCTCGTATTTGTGTACAAATTTAACAAGTTGGAGTTATTAAAAATTTATAAAGAAAAAAAATACATCGAACACACCCATGTTCGCAATGTAGACAACAATGTTGATACGAGGATGTAGGAAAAAGGAAACACAGTAGAACAACGCAACGGCATATTTTGGGTGGAATTTAGCGATGATGGTATTACCACCGAACTTAAAAGAATTACGCAATCGCCAAGTCTATGACGTCGATGTACGCACAGTGTGTGTAAGGATAATTTGCGTTCAAAAACAAAATTAAAACGTGTACCTTTCAAATCGTTGCCGCGGTGAAATCTTTTGTCGCGTTGACCGTAATGCCGATGACTGATGTCTTACTTGTATACACCACTTACAATAACATTTCTCACTGACGATTGCGATAGACCGCAATATTACCAAACACAGAGTATATATTTATAATATTTTAAAGGGAAGAAATGACTATTAGCATGAAAATGAGGTTACTGTCTGAACATTTATATATAGAGTCTGTAGATAATTTGAAAAAAGCGTAGTCGTGAATTTTCACAATATTTTTATATAATTCTGATAGACATTGATTTCATCGTTTCGTTTTCATAATTCATAAGATCACGATTCACTTTCGATTAAATGATCCATTTTTTTTGTTTCATTCATGCATGAAAAATACCATGGTACTTTATTTTATTGTATATCCTAATTTTATATACATATACATTATACACAAAATACGTTTATTACATAATTATCAAATTATCTATTTTACGGTCCGATAAGATTTTAGTTTATTATCAGTTACTGCATAACAATTCAAATTAAATATTAAAAATATAATTAGTACGAGAATAGTAAATACGTATTTACGTAAAACTTTTTTTTATTCCACTCGAGCTTTACATTTGTTTAGAGTAATTTTATTTTTTATCAATAGCATTTTGTAATTGTAATAATTTATTGCATTAAAAAAAAATAAATATATAACAAGTTTCCGTGTTTTTCAGTCGAATGCGTAACTGCAACATAGTGCAAAAACCGTAACTGTACAGAATATTAACATAAAGAAATCGTGTATACTCGTATCTTTTTATTTCTTATCAATTTTTTTAAGCATAGGAACATATCTATGAATAATGATTTTGAAAGTGCAACGTATTAGTACAGACGCATATACGAAACGTTACCAGTCTCGTACATATAAGTTTTATAGAGAAAAGAATATTAGATACAATCATAATTTGTAGCTATGGTGTAAAAAACACGTGTATATATACATATGGTGATAGTTTAAATTAGCATTATCGTGCAATACGTATTGTAAATTTAACAAAACGTACGTGTTACATATGTAATAACAAAATTAATTACTATACACAACGATTCTTAGAGGAAAAATCACAATTATAAAATGTATAAATATAGTCATAGAAACAATTTTATCTGTAATAGTGTAAAATTAACAACAATATTTTCCTTATTGATATATACTTTTTTTATTTTCAGGTAAGTGCAAACAGAAATAATCAACGAAAAAAAAAGGAAAAAATTGAATTCCTATACCGCGAGATTCTTCGGTATACAACTATACAAGTATATGCGTAAGTTACATACGTTCAATATAATCTTTCGCGTCAGCCGAAAAATTTTTATTAATAACTCGCTGCGAGGTTAAATAATTATCGAGCCGAATATATGTACCAAGTGGTTTGGTAAATCCCTAACATTGTTATTACGTCTCGCACGTGTATAGATACACGTATACATATACGTATACACGCAGACGCGCTCGTTTTTACGATGCTCCAATAATCCAAGAGTCGCGCTTAACGCGCTGATGATAAACATTCCTCTTGTATATAGGCAATTTTCGTATTTATTAATAGCTTTTATATTTAACCAGTTTGTTAGAATGATTCGATGTCAACTTTTTTCTTTTATTTACTCAATTATTGCATTGTGTATCCAGATTTAGGTGGATACATACGTACGCGGATTATATTCTTTAACGTCATTAGAATATTATTCGTATATGTACGTCATTAACTGTGTAGTTAATAGGATAATAGAAGGAGACATTGTTTAATTAAATGGGATGTGTATATCATTTGTAAAAAAATAATTATGATTATAATATTTTAAAGACGTTTTAAAGTATTATTGAAATTTAATGATAAACAATTACTGTTATAGAATTCATCATAGTTTCTCGTGTATTCAGATTAGATATAAATATCTAATAAGCATCAAATTGTTCGTAAATGGACCGTTAATGAGTATATGAAATATAAAACTACTTTTTTTTTATATGTTGCATCAATTTCTATCCTACGTGTAGTTTATTAGAGCGACTACAATGAGGGTCTATAAGCATTGGTAATTATTTTAATAATGCGAAGAGGTGTTTATGCATGCACTTAAATATTATTCAACGAAACGAGAAAGGAAGTAGTTTTCGATTTTGAAATTGATATGCTGTACATTGAGCGCGTTAAGCTGACTACCAAATGAAGTGTTCAGGTGATTCTAATCACGGTTTATCAGGAATTTGTTATTTTTTTATATCTTAACCGTTTTAAACTTTAATATACCGTCGCATATCTAATTACTATACTTTATATTCAATACAGGACATGTTGATTATCTTTTTTAAAGATTGTAGGTTTATTTCTGATTTTCAATTTATTATTTTTTATATTTTGTGTGTAACTTAAATATAAAAATGATTAAGAATTGGGTGATGACCAACAATTGGGTATAGGTAACGGTACTTGAAAATTATAAAAAAGTGTGATATTGATCGTTAAAAAATTAATAGTAATAACAATTTGAACTCAAATAAGTCAATGAAATTAAAAATTTTTAGGGAGGAGGGTATAGAAAAAATGTATTTTTCCTTTTGCATTTTTAAATATGTTGATTACGATGTTCAATCAAATGTAAAGTCAACAAGATTATATGTTCAAGAGTTATTAGTTGAATTATGAATGTAATACCGGCAATTGTACCGGATTACCATTATCTTAAGTCTTAGATTATTTTATTACCGTTCTCACTCGTCGTTTGATTTAAAATGTGTGTTATTCTTAAACGTACTTCAATACCTTTCACCATCAATAAACGTGTAAACATTTTGTAATTTTACATAATAAAAAAATAAGCTGAAAAAAAGTATTTTAAAACACATTTTTTTTCTTAATTTGTAGAGGTGTGTAATTACAATGGTAATGAAATGTATAAATTATTGGAATACAAATTATTTACAATTCTTTGTTTCGATTTATTCTAACAACATAATTAAGTATCGCTTTTTTTCTTTAAATTTAATATCCTTGAGAATGTGAATACTTTCCGTAACACAATTATTGTGCATTGTACTTTACGTAATGTTAAAAAAAAATATTACTTCTCAATACGTTGCCGATTGTTTGTCATTTCGAGAGATTTTTTTTAACTGATCATAAAATTTTATACAGCACCATTTTTATTGCCGATTTTCGTTTGAGCGGTGCAATTTTTTTTAAATTCCGATTCTTAAAGAATAATTTATCGTTAGCAATAAAACGTTGATATTTTTTTTTTCAAAACGTTACTGTATTCAGTTAATTCTAACAGGATGTGGAATTGGCAAAAATCAGTTGCTTAACTGTATAGTGTTCTTTAACTGGAATCATTGAAAAGAACTAAAAAAAAAGCATCTGCAAGTGCGTCAAGAGAATCCTAATCAGAAAACCATTATTCGCTCTAAATAGAAACTACCGTTTCATATAATAGGAACATTTTTCTAAGTGCAAAAAAAAAGATATACGTTATACACTTTAAAAACTAATTACCTAACGAGTAGACGTTGTCCATGTTAAATAAGCTCGAATAACAGAATTCGTGTGACTATACAAGTAAAATATATACGTAGATCGTAATCAGTATTTTGTCTCGATATTATCGGGAAAGATCGAAGAAAGGGAGAAAAAGAAAAGATGTCTTGATTATTTCTGATAAACCAGTGACCTTCACAGTCGGATCACGGCGCGCTTTTTTTTTATCACCACTGGTAAAGCGAACAATGCCGTTATGACTTTTGTCCTCACCTCGACGGTAATCGCGAGAAGGACATACGGATCGAGCTGTCAAGTTTCACCTGTTCGAATTATTTTTCCTTCTGCGGGCTTTTTTCTCTTAGCTTCTATCGTTAAAGTAGAGCTTTAAAGTACTAAAAATTAGTTGATAGAGATTTGCACATATAAGTTTTAGTATTACGTGTGTGTGATATGAATTTTTAAACTATTTGTCGTGACTTCTTTAAAAGGAGATGTAATACTCAAAAATTATTAAGTCAATTTTTTTAAATTAAAGTTCACTTTTCTGGAATAATGACTCTGTCATGTTTTTTTCACTTGTTCTTAATATATTCTACAGATTTGTTTAATACTTCTTATGCTCACATAACTTAAAATTCATTATTTATTACTAATTAATTCAATTTAAAATTAATTAATTCGTAAAGATTGTTATATTTACTTAGGAAAGTCCGTACTGGTAGCTTTACAAATCCACCATCCGAAAATAGCGAGCAGTGGCGCTGCCTTCAGATAGGCTGAGTTCATATTCGACAACAATTATGGACATTTAAAGAAAATAGAGTTTTTACCACATAAAATCATAGTTGAGCGCCATAGTTACTCATGTAATGAATAATTACATCAGTAGCTATGGCGCTTATAATTCATCAATTGTTTATAGATACAAAATTATAGATAAAAAATTCCTAATAAATACTTAAATTATCTTATAGATAAAAAACTCTAACAAATTTGTATCAAAAATTATATTTAATGCTCTGCAGATAAAATTGATAGAACTCGTGATAACTTTATAATATTTAATGAGTTAATGTTTGAGTTAACATTTATAATGTATACCAAAAGTTTGATTTGATTTAAAACTTTCACCCAAGCGATTAATATCACAGAATTAAAGAATTCAAAAATAAAAAAACCGCAGGTGCAGTTAGATGTCTAATAGGTGCTAGCGCGCATTATATACTTGTGTTGGTTGCGCTACCGCGCACCTTGATTTATTTTGGTACAATGAGTTAATTTTTAATAAAAAAATTTACTGCACATGTTTGTATAAATATTTTATTTTATTTAACGCAGAGAATTTAAAAAAATTTTATCGGAATTTAAAAATTATTTTTACGTGTCCTTTGTCTTTATATATAATAATGTATTAACCCTCATGCACGTAAATTATATTGAAAAATTACTACTTCGAAAGGTTAACAACCGCAACAAAAATAAAATTTCAAAACGTGCACCTTTTGATTTACAACGACGAACCTTGAAAGTTTTTGATTACTCATATTCAAGGAAAATAAAATAAATAACACATAATTGAAGGGACAATGTAACGAAATGTACAATTTTCGAAATAAAATACCATCCGATATTTTCACGATGATTGATTTGAATTCGTTCTCGGAGCGAAATATAAGGAAATGCAATTAATCCTGTTGAATTTTATTACATTTCGCATCTGGTATATGGGTATATGTAAGAAATAAAGTATTACGAAGGAGTCAAAAAAAAATATTGATTGTCGTAGACGCAGACGAAAATATTGATATTCGTACGTATACCTTTCAAGGTTTTATCGATTCGAAGCGCGGAAGAGCAACAATTATATAGAAGTGCGCCCCAAGATTAAACTTACCGATATACAAGGGAGGTGAGGTTAAATGCCTTTTTCTCTCTTTTTTATCTCTCGCGTGAACTTTTTTTTTCAACGTGTAATGTATTTAATCAAGTTTAAGTAATTATTTAAGTACAACATATATCACTCATGTGCTTTTGTATAATCGGGAGTATATTTTTATTTTCATTTTTTTAATAATTGCATCGGTTACATATATAATTGGCAATATTTAACATTTTCCTCTCAATAATTATACAAAAATACCTACAAATGAAACCAGATTTAACCCACCGTTTTTACCAGTGGACACGCAGAATCAAAATCTTATTAAAGTTAAAAAATAAATTATTTATGTAATACATCAAACATCTTATTATGATAATTATGCAAAAATAATGAGTGTAAACTTTATCATTCATTTAAATGATATATGGTCATCATTAATAAGGCATTTTCGTCACTTTTTTATATAGATATTTAGTTTTTTTACTCAACATTGTGATTACATTGTGTGATAAATATTAAGAAAACGACCGGTTTACCAGGTACGAAAATTTTCACTGTTACTTAAAAAAAAAGAAAGAATCGTGTAATTAAAAGTAATCGTTCCTTGTATAATTGACTTTTCGTTGCTTACGAGTAATAATTGCCTTATAAAAATGTACAATATGGATTTCAATGAATTTTCGAAGGTTTTCCTTTGTTCGTTACGTTCAGTGAACTCTAATTATATATATAAAGAGATTCAGTAATAACGTAAAGGTTAATGCGATACACACTTTTACTTTGCAATTTTAAGGAGGCAAATTCAATTATTCGAACGTCGCGTGTGTGTGAGTCCTAATGGCCTGATATTAATAAAATGTTCCTTCAGGTCCTTGATATTCGGGTTTAAAAACACACGAAATCGACTGCGTTTAGGCCACGAAATTTGATCAAAAATAGTCGTTAAGCTAAAGTAGTACACCCTCAGGTTTTATGCCAAATCAATGTTTCTGGATATTACACAAAATTTCTTGTGAAGATAGTTTATTATTAAAAATAAATAAGAAATAAGAATCTACCTATTCCAAGATTCAAAAAAACTGTTAGCAAAAAAAATAGTTATATCAAAGCTATAGGTTTGTTTAATAAGCTACCAATTAGTCTAAAAGAATTAAATAAGAAAAACAAAAAGATAAAATTGAAAGACTGGATAGTTAATAATATTTAAAAAATCTATTCAAATTTTATTTATAAATTGAATCTTAATTATGATTGTTTTTGTTTAATGTTGCCTTAGTGATTTTATGAGTTTAGTAGCCTCTTTATGGATGTTATATATTATATATTGAAAGAATTTAACTATGTCATTTTAGTATGTAAGTATTATGTAATTTTAGTATATAAGTCTTAGATATTTTAGTATCTTGCCAGTTTCACCAACAGATATTTGCATTATATCTCTGTGGGGAATTCTATGTAATTCTAAGGAATTCTATGTATTTCTGATACTGGTTAATAAATAAATAAATAAATAAATAAATAAATTTATAAATAAATGCTAATTTTATAATATAAAAATGATGAAACATAATAATTAAAATAATTAAAATAGGTAATATTGTTTTTCTTTTAAACATAAACATTAAATTGTTAAAATTGTTAAATTATAAGGATGCATATTTTACATTAAACCAAAAATTTTTTAATCTTAATGATGCTAGTATAAAACTTGATTGAACTGTATAAGAATGAATTAACAAAATGAATCCTTGATACCATAGTAAATGTGAGCTAAAAAAAGCACAAGTCTATATATAAATATATAAAAGGCACATAATGAATGTACTTCCGAAAGTATCATCAAAATATAGCCAAGAGCTCTTTCAACTAGTTCCTAATTCTATATATATATATACGTATGTATATACAATATAGACGTATACAATTCCCAAAGGAGGTTGTCATCGCGTGTCGTCCAAGTGCACCGATGGGGTTAGCACGCGCGTAAACCGGCGCACCCATTTATCGACGGGGTCGAGGAGCCCCGCAAAGGATTTCTCGTCCTTCGTAAAGGATAAGGTCGCGCGTGTCGTCCTCGCGTCTCTCTTTCTCTCTTTCGCGTATATCAGAGATTCATTAGTCTGAGGAGTGCCGAGGGCACCTCGTAAGATGCAATACGATTCTTTTATATGTATATACCTTTTTTTTTCGTTTTTTTTTCTTTCTCTTTAGGAAATGGTGTGTATGCTACACACACGGACGACGTACCTGTCGAGGTTGTAATTTCATTTGAGAAAAATTCCATTTTCGACCTTGTCGTGAAAATGTAAGGTGTCTTGCGTATTTAAATATTATCCTTTCTTTTTGACATCTCGAGTATTGACAGGTGAGTTTTTTTAGTGCAACACGTGTTGATTCGTCGAAGAGGATCTGTATAACTAATCGGTGGAGATATCTGGTAATAATTATTTTTGTAATACATTGTCACAATGACTAACTATTTTTTCGATATTAGTTGAAACGAAGTTATCTTACACCTGATGAACAATACGCAATTTATGTAAAATCAGTTGTTTTTTTTTTATGATTAACGCGAATGACTCAACTGAAAACCGTTAAAACTATAGACATAACACATAAATGTCACGCGTAATGCAATTAAAAATTGACCATTTCGATACTTCGTTTATTTATTATTCTTTTTTTCATTTCCATTACATTGATCATTTTCTATGATTTAAACGCGTACTTAACGTTTCATTGTATGAATAATTTTGCATCTTATCTGAATACAATTGGTACGTGGGTATGAACATTTTATACTCTTTGTACGAAATCCTCGGATGGATTTTCGTGTTAATACGCGTTATGTAAGAAAAAATTGCCAAAAATGTTGTATGCTAGTATGTAGTTCGATATATTACGGTACGATCGAGTTATGTTATTAAGATTGATATTGGCAACAGAAAATTGAAAGCAGACACGGTATTTTTGAATTAGTGTCAGGTTCCATCAATACCTATACATTTTTCAATAATGCTTAACAAATTGAGCTGTACATCTACATATTGAATACTTGAAGATTTATTACTATTAATTTACATAATTTAGTTTGCGGAAGCTTAGTGTACCGATACGTTAGAGGTACCTCTTTTTTTGTTAAACTCCTGGTTCAAACAAAGGCCAATCGACCAATTTTGAAATTACCTATCCAAGTGTAAGATTGATAGCTTCTTCAACTGTCGGCCCGTTGGACATAAAAAAACGATACTTTACAAACAATGGAATACGATTTTCCGTAGAAAGGTAAAAATTTGGAGACGATTTTTTACGCTTAGAAAATGCTAGAAAATCTAAGATATTCTTGATGACTATTGGACATGCAGCGGACGTTTCATTACACACGTAGATCAAATCTATTTTCCGGATTTGGTAATTTTAATAAATGCGAGAGAATTACTAATAGAAAAAGTAACGAGCTTCTGGATTCTTAATTATTTATTGTATTACATTTCAATGTTGTTACTCGCGATAATCAATTCCAATCTCAATTCTAAGTGTCTTATAAATGTTATCATATAGTACAATACCGTATTAAATCTTGTATCCAGAATATATGCCACGTTTGTTTTTTAATCTTTTTCCTCATTTTATAATTATGGTTAAGTAGAAATCTTAATGTTGTGTATACAAATAATAAAACAAAACCTTACTGTAATTATTATTGTATTTTTTGGAAGATAATTCCCATTTTTAATTCCAATTTCGGAAGATAAAGATAACTATATATTATTTAAAATCGGCACTATAAGTAATTCATTTCAAGATAAAAAGCGTTAATTGATTTTAAAGTTGACAGTAAAAACTGTTTTTTTTCTACAATTAAAATAGTAGGAAACTAATTTTAAAATGTATTTTAGTATTTCATTAAGAGGAAAAAACGAACATGTCATCTTTCTAAATAGGAAATATTGTTAAGTATAATGGTTGAGTTATATTGTAAATTACAATTGCAATTATTGCAAAAATGTTGTTAATTTTTCGTATATAAATCCAACATTTAAAATAAATATATTTTGCAATTGATGTGTACAGAAGGAAGAAAAGCCTAAGTGTACGAGAAAGATTTATATGGTTATTCATAATTTTCAGTGATACAACGCTACCTTTAAGGAGACATATGGTTGCATGGTTAGTTGCTGTCTTAGTACTTAAATTCATATTGTTATAATATTGGTGTTTCCTTTTTAATCGAAATAATTCTTATTCTTTATATAAAAGACCATTTGAATTTTCAAATAAGTGCAATTATCAATGCGATATCGAAGAAAAAAAAACACTGGTAAATGAAGTATATCGCATTATCATAAATATATGAACAACATTTATAGCTGGATAAAACGATATATGTTTTCTTAAATATTTCATATTTTTTATTTTGATAAAGTAATGTAATTCAATAACAGTTGATTATGAAAAAAAACGTGCGGTATTTTAATTAATAACAAACTTTCATACATGCTCACGAATACCATTCTTTTAGTATATTTTGTTCAGTATTGAGTAATAATAAAACAATTCACGATATTCTTAATTTACTCGTGTTATTTAAACTTCCCTTTCTTCATTGATATTTTCTTTACAAATTTCCAAAGTAAACAATTTATTTGTTTATGTGTCTACATGTCATGTATAAAAATGTATTAAACAACGCAAAATAATGTATATCTATTGCAAAGTTACGTCTCGGCTGTATTGGGGATGTTAATTATTTTTTTTTATCCGAAAGAAAATGCGATGAAACTGATACATTATTCAATAGTACAATCTATTTTTTGATATTTCGATCTACATTCCAGGAAATTGAAATTAATTGTATTGATTGACATCTCTTATATAATTTATCAACCAAAGTCGTAATAAATGACACTTGCGTAAATACGATAATTTGAATTATTTACAACGTAAAATTAATTATAATGTATAATGAAACTGTGCTCAAAAAAGTTCAACGCTCAGATGTAAACTAATTAAATATATTTTCTATATATAAATGTAACTTCCATACTGATTTAATCAACTGTCGATTAGAAATAGACAGCTCTGATAGGTTGTTATAATAATGTAATGTAGTTTAATTAAAAGTAAAAATAAGAATCTGCGTGCAGCGAATTATTGGCATAACCGATCGATCATCGAACGACACCTACTGAAAAAAAATATTACATAATAATAATTATTATATTTTATGCATCATCGGTATAAAGTCATACCCAATTGACACATACGTGACGTAATTTATAACAATACACAATCTCATTTTCACCGTAAAATTGTAATATACATAAATAATCGTACCGCAAAAGCTTCCCTCGTTATATACAAATCGAAAAAAAAAGAACCAATTGACCAATGTTATAAATAATAGAGAAAGAAAACGTTAACCTCAACTCTACAGAGAATGATAAAAACAAGTTATGCTCAGTTAGAAAATATGATCGCGCGTACACCGAATATTCATTCAATTACGTCCAGTTAGCGGGAGTCGCCAGTAAAATGAAAAATTACTCGAGCGCTCTTGCGCGTGCTATATAGAGAGACAGAGGGAGAGCGAGAGAGATCGAGAGATCGAGAGAGAGAGAGAGAGAGAGATCCCCTCTTCAAAGTCCCCACTACTGTAGACGACACCTGCGCGAGAAAAGGACCGCGGTGGTATAGTGGTGGTGGCGGCGCGAAAACTACGCCGACACTACCTGTTCAACCTGCGCGTCACGCACACGTGCCCACCTGAGCTTCCAGCTATGACGGAGGGCCGTTTCCCTCGATCGAACGTACCACCTGATTTTTCGAGCTTTCGCGATAACGGGGGAAACGGTGGCTGCAGATAAGGAGCCGCTGCTCCTTCTTTTCTCGACTCAGTCAACCGGTGACGACGATACCATTCGGAGTTACACATTTTCAGTGATTTAAAGTGGATTACTTTTCTTATTGTGCAATGGTGATCGGTCGATAGTGTTTTGGTGACAACTCAATTTTCATCCTCGGGGAAATTCAGGTTTTCTTTTTTATTTCGTGTGTGTGCACAAGGATGATAACGCTTAGGAATACGTAAACCGGTCTTTGACGTCCTTCGCTAAACGTATCGTCGAGCTTTCTGACGCGAATTCCGCTTAGTGCGATAAATTCTTTTAAATAATATTTCTTCATTTATTTTTATTCGTCATCCAGTGATGCTGCATTGTTACACCGATTTCTGATAACTCCTTGGATTGTTTTTGAACGACGTCGTTTCGAAATTTGTGACAGTTTCCTTAATCGGTATGTAGCTAAAGAATGTCCTGCAAAATGTGAACAAAGTCGAGCGATAATGTGTGGTGTAAGATTTTTAGTGTTCTAACCAATTTATTCAATATAACTAGATTGAATTAGTTTTGTCCGACGGGACTGACAAAAATTTAATTCGAATTGTTAAATTAAAATATCAAAGTATTGATAAAAAAAATTTTCGAACAATCGGTCAAAAGTAACATTAATATTCGATGATTAATTTTCAAAAAATGAAGAATTTGAATAAAATTTGATGCGATATTCTGTTATAAAAAAAATGTTAAACTTTTGGCCAGCACCGAAATTTCTTAAAAATTTTTGACCAAATATCAAAATTGTCGACTACAATTGATATAACGAAAGATCGTCCGAAGTAGAGAGAAAAACGAAGAAGCGGTTTAGAAACAGTCGGTCCGGTCGCTCTGAAGCGACTGCGCACGCCAGACAGTCTGTGCCGCCACACGTGAGGATCTGAAAAAGAAAAAAGAAAAAAACGCGACTTGCTTGTATATAGCTTATACCAGAGGTAGTGGTGGTTCGAGTAAGCGAGACACGGCGATCGCCCCACTCAGGGGCGAAGATTTTTCACGGAATACATATCCAACCTGTGCGCTCTTTTCAAGCACATTGTCATCCGGGCCTTGCGATGAAACGTACTTGAGAGTGTATATATATATAGTATATATCAACTTGATCCTGCGGGGTGTTTACAGTCAACTTGTAACCTGCAGGGTATGAGCCTAAGGATCGGTGTCACTGAAATGGATCCTAAAGATCGTTACGTCGTTGATGGGATCGGTGAGTTTAATTTAATTTACTTATTTTTATTTTATTTCTAAAAGTATTGGTTTTACTACTGATGGATGCTGTTTTATTGGTCATTTATCGATATTATTTTCTAGAAGGTGTGAGTTTTATCTAATTATGGGAGTTCACACATCCAATAGAAAGACATGCGTTCCAGAAGAGATCGATTAAAAATAAAATTTTAATATAACTAAATTAATTTATTTTAAATATAAATAACACCATAAGGAGGCTATTTTTATACAAACCTTTCAAAAATATTATTTATAATTTTTTATGAAGTTTAAGGAAATTGGTATATTAAAATGTCGAATTGATAGAAATTTAAAATAAAAAATTTTTAATTTAAACATTCATTGATCATATTAAATAAAAATTATAATATTATACATATAATATTATTTAAAAAAAATAACACTTTTGGAAATTTATCATTGATGAGCCTATTTACATATAAAAATTGTACTCACGTATCGTGTATATATAAATTAAGTAAATAAACGATCTACAAAATTACTATCTGAAAATTCTAATGTTCACTTAAAGAGAACAAAGTAAGCAATTGCTCAAACTTTTTATAACTTTGAGATATAACCTTGATACTAGACAAAAACAGTGTCATGTTTTAGTTTGTAAATCTATATTTAAAAAATATATCGCATATTTGTTATAAACATCAACAAAGTCGCACTTAAGATTTATTTTTACCATATAAAAATATTATTTTTTTTTAAACAATCCTGACTCCTCATAATAAAAAACTATAATGTATAATTTATTCATAATGCAAAATTATTAATAGAATACCATTTGATTGTAGAACGCTTAAAGATAGAAACAAAAAATAATAATATTGAATTATATAAGTTTTCCTTATAAATTAAGATTATCTTTATCGTTTGTAGTTCGCTTTCTGACAGTTAATCTAAGGAAGTGATTAAAGGAGATTTTTTTTTACTTCACACATGAAAACCTAATGATAATTGACTCTTAAGTAATACCATTGTTTCCTACATCTCTAAAGATGGAATTAAATTTAACCTTTTCTATGAATATTTCTTCGATTGATGCATACAAATATTTCACTTCCTCAAATTCATTGCGAATAAGATGCAACAATTCGTATTACCGTTAAAATAATGCTATACCTCGTAACTGCAAAATAAATAACGTTATAGACTGGAAAAATTGCGAAAATCCAATGAATTAATAAATTTTTTTTTATTCGCGCGTTATTACACCTTGGATGAAAGAGACTCCAAAATAATGCAAAGTCACTGATTACACATGCATTAAAAAAGATTTGACTTTGAAACTGGTGTGATCGATCTTTCCACAAAACGCATTTCAGATTCAAATCCTGTTACAGATTCGTCTAAGTTTTTGTTCTTACGATTATTTAATCATTTTTTTCCCGTCTAACTGTGCGCATGCATGTATACGATTTATGCAACATGTGCCGTATATATATATATATATACATACCATGCACGGGTATACCTTTGATCAAATCCTATTATTTTCTCTTACCGAGTTGATTTATTCTCTTCATACTTCTCGACATTGACTCTTTCGCGATTTTATATTTGACATGTTTATACCAACTTGCGAGTGTTTCCTAGTCAAAGGAAATTTATCGTTCGATTAATTTGTCGTCGTGTTAATTTATATGCGCCATGTTGAACATTGACGTATTTTTTTTAAGGAAATGCACGCGCATATGTGTATATACTTTTATTTAATGTTGTTTTAGAAATAAGTAAATACGTATGATTTGTTCGCAATTATTTTTTTCTTCTTCTATTACGAAGCGGAGATTAACGTCAATCATGAACCTGAAATTAATTTCATTAGTGGCGTATTATTGTCATAGTCAATGATCTAATCAATGTTTGTCTCGTATTATTCTTTTTTTTTTTTATTCTGATTTACGCGATGTTGGTTATTTTGCACAAAAATTGATACACGAGCCCTGAATGGTACCTTTAAATGACTCACCGAGACAAACTAGTTATTGTGCAAAAATTCGTTTTTTTTTTGTTCAGGATGTAGACTTGTCGACAATGCGAATAATTTCATATTCCTTCATTGTGTTGAATTTTTTTTTTGCGCGATGAAATCGACTAACTACTATATACACGCTGCATCCTGCTTGTAGTGAAGATAGAATCTCGAAATTAATATTTTTTTTTTTAATTTAAACGTTAAAGTTTTAGTATTGTTTATTTCCGTAAGTGAATAATGGAATTTCAGTATATGTCATTAATTATAATTTTCATTAATATAAATTTAATATAAACAGTGAATTACGACTTTCACTTTTATAAATACTTTGAGATTAGATAGGTATATACGTAAAAAATTATACATACCCATCATTCGATACAATATACATCAGGAATTTAAAGTTAAAAGCGAGTAATAATATTACGTAATTACTATTAATATTGCTTACCACTGTCTAAACAAAGTTGGTCCTCCACTCATCAAAAGTCGAAGGAGGAGAAAAAAAATCGGGTTTACGGATCGTCGCGTGACTCGGTAGAAAACCGCAAGAAACGGCAGCACCGGCAGTCTGATTGACAAGCTCGAAGAGGGAGGAGAGGACGAAAACCCGGGGGCCGAATATCGATGGCGCGCTTTGATCAATGCGCGTATATACGGGGGAGAACTGGTTCTCTTTAGTAGATCCCATCGCTCGAGTTTTTTTTAATGAATTTCGAGCGATGCAATTTTGTGAATTCCGGACCGATCGCGCGGTGCAAAAACCTCCGGCGTACCGGCTATTACCCTCACGCTATACGGAGAGCAACGACTGCACTCTGACGGTGTACCTCTCTCTCTCTCTCTCTCTCGTCTCTTTTTTTATCACGCGGTTACACGGGGCTAAAGTACGAGCGCTACCCCGATTCCATTTGATCAAGTGTATCTTTTTCTTTATCGTTCATTATAGTTAGTATACATTGTTTTGATGTAGCAGATGCAACTATTCCTTTTTATATACAATGTTTGGTATGTATAACACTTCGAAAATTATTTATACACTTAAATAACTTTTCTTGATACATAGTTTAAAATTATCCATTTGTTTTCCAGTAAATTATTTTATACGTATATAACTTCATTTAGCAATAATCATAATCACGACAATCAGTTGCGTGGTAATTGAACAGTTATATACGTATGATTAGTAAAAATAAGTGTGATTTACAATTATTTATTCTTTATATATTATATAAATAGAATAATTCATAATTATTCTTAATAAAATTATTCGTAATTATCTTTCATTAATATTCATATATTTTTCCATTGATAAAACATAAAATATACATTCCTGAATGTATTAATTTTAATGATTATCGTTAATTATAATTAAATTATTGTTTTATGTTAATGGCTAATAACGTAAACCTAAGAATGCTTAATTTGGAACATTCCATTACTATTTTTATAAACAGTAATTTGACGCGTCAAACCTCCAAAAAAAAAAAAATTTTTTTTGCACTTATTCAAAAATTAAATATATGATGAATTATTATTGAACAAAATGTTGTCAAGATCGAGTTTATACTTTTAATTATCTCAATGCATTTCCTAGTGATAATCCCATAACTCTTGCCTTGGGCAAAAAAAAATGATGTCTATGGACATTACGCGCGTTTTGGTGGCCTTCGATACCTCCGCCCGTGTATATAGCTTCCTTGTGAGGTGAGCGCGCTTCCATCATTACTGTTATTAAAATCGCCTGCGCTCGCTCAGCCTTCGCAGAAACGTTTGACTTAGACTCAAGGAGTGAATGCACGCCCGTGGAATGTTTTGCGATCTTTTTATCTCTCGTTTTAGATGGTTGGATTCTTTTTTTTTCCTCTCTTGTTTTTTCTTTTACGGTTTATCTCTTTTCAATACTTTGTTTACTGTATTTTCTATAGAGATGAGTGTGCAAGTTTTTCAATGCGATTTTACTTAAATTAGTGAATACGCGTTGTAATTTGGGGTATACACATTTTTGTCCATCGTGAGGATAAATATATGTGCTCAGTGCTGCATAAGTTGTTTCAATGATACAGTAGAAAAAAATAACTTTTTGGTAACGGGTGTAGATAAATTGGTCTTGGCATAAGATT
Organism: Theocolax elegans; assembly: GCA_026168455.1. NCBI lineage: Eukaryota > Metazoa > Arthropoda > Insecta > Hymenoptera > Cerocephalidae > Theocolax > Theocolax elegans. Next base: position 66,670,619 of record CM047429.1, read on the forward strand.
ATGAATATTTAGATTTTTATAAAATTTTAATATATTTTATTAAAAAAACATTAAAATATAAAAAATATTTTCATGTTTATTAGATCAAGTATCCGTTTAAAGCAAATAAAGATCATTCAATTATTAAACAATAATTTAATTAATTCAATAAAATATTATTTCTTCAACTGCATATCAATTTTTTTGCGTAATTTTATTAAAATAAACAATGATAATATCTATTGAAATAAATATACGTAACTTTGTAATATTTATCGGTAACACATCTATACTCGTTGGTGTATCAAAATTACTATAATTTTCAAATCCAAAATTACGACAATTATATAGTAAACCATTGCAGTTATTTTTTTTTTCTAGTACATAGTGTTTTTCGCACAGTTGCAGCAATTTTTCTATACGCAAAGTATGCCACCGATTTACACAAGTACATACACGTTTTCTTCGTAAAAAATTTCCGTCGGTATATAAAGTGATATACTTAAAAAAAAGAAGACGGATCGACGTAAACGTTTTACTTCGTATTCCAATTTTCAAAGCGTATACGTTTTCAATACGTTTGAATCTTACATATGGTTTAACGAACGCTTAATGAAATATATTATCGATGTCGTTAGTCAAATTATCTACACCTTTATGAACATATAATTGTCGATATTCAGAAAAATGTCTAGCGGTTCAATTTTCTAACTTCAACGAAGATACATATAAGCGATTGCTTGAAGATATTTAAGTAAAGTAGATTTACAAAAAATCAGTTAAAACATTTTTTTCAATTAATTGTATAATTCTATATTCAAATTAATAAAAAAATATATTATCTGATATACATATAGCAATGAAGATTTCCTAAGAGACCTTTCGTTAAGAAGGAAAACCGATTGGAAACTTATTACCATATTTCTTTGTAACAATAAAATTAGTCAAGATAAAAAATGTTCAAAAAATTTTCTCCACTTGTCACGCACTTACTAATACGTTTTCTTGACCAAATCGTACTTCATATTTATTTCAAGTGACAATATTGTGCGTAATTTCCCCTGTTACGGCTCGAGTTATTATGACTGTCTTCCGCGACGCGCATTGTTTTCTTATTATGTCACCGAGTAAGTGTAGATAGGATTCACCTGCATGTACGCAAATTTACAAAACGTTCGAACACGTACTAAACTATAATATCACTGGATATATTTGTCAATGTTCTCCTTTATTAAGACGTATTTTTTGTTTTTTTTTATTTCAGTGAAATTTGGTTTTTTTATTTCAAATTTTCTCCGTTCATTGATATACATTGTTGTGAAATTGAAAATTACACGATCAGTGATATTAACATCTTCGTCTGTTTTAAATTAAATCTAAACGTGACTGAGTTTATTTATTTTTTAATGCGTTTGTCATGAAAAATATTATATTTGTAAATAAAACTTAAATTTGTTATACATTTTGTATAAAGTGTTAAGAAATTTAATACTTTTATTTCATTTTTGTAAATAATTAATTGTAAGAAATACCTTTATTAAAACTTTTTTAATTGATTCTCATCATTTTAAATTTTACTAATCGATTGTTTACTATAGCAAATGATGAAAGAAAAAGTATATTGTACATAATTTAATCTATCAATATACACGTATAATAATAATAATCTCAACAACACCTGATTCATCATTCAATTTATTAGTCTAGTTTGAACACTTTCAATGTACAACCAATAAACTGTTTCGTTCTCTCTCTCGTTCTCTCACAAAACGCATCGTCGTAAAATTTACTTTTGAACAAAAAAAAGTGGTACTTACTCCAATTTAGTAATAAGAATGACACTGTTGTGCGAACCTTGAAAATGACGATTCTGCTCCTTACGTCGTTTTCGATTCACGTGTTCATTGCGGCCAATGTATCAGCGGCGCTTGAAAGCCTCATTGGAAGCACGTGTTGCACTTCACATTCACGGTCGCGTTCACCGACTCGTCACGAGCGGAAGGCGCGCCGCGTTGTAATCTCGGACGATGTACAGCGCGAAAATTTTTTTTCTTCTTCAATGCATTAAATGTGCGGGACTTTTTATTGTTTACCTTGGCTCATTTAGTCTTATCGGCGACTACTTTTTTGTAGATATGTTGTTGTGTTGCGTCGTTTGTTACAAATCTATTTCATACACTTTCGAAATTTTTCCAATGTTTCAACTTGATGAACTTTGTTTCGCGTGTCGATGTTGCAAACGGTGTAGTACGTTAACACTGTATACAATGCAATAATCGTATTTATTATCAATATTGCATAATAAGTATAAATGCAACGTATTTGTATCAACAAAAATTGTTTAAACATTTCTACTGTGCAACTTAGTAATTATTGCGACTATGACATCTAAAATTGTGCGCGAACATTAATATAAAATGATCAAATGTAATTGAGTAATCATAGTGCGATGTAATAACATTTAATATTTGTTTATCTAGAAATTGCAATGATTAATCTGAAATTCTCGCATTGTGAACCTCACGAATGTTATTGCTGAGTAACGCTGAACCAGCGTCTACGTTAACTTTCATATTTTTTTATACGGCGGTTCCTTTTAATTTTTACCACTATATACTCCAACAATGTATACATATATATATATACACCTAAATTTTGTTTGTTCGTTTTAAAACGTTCTCAGAAATCTACCGGATACAAAAAATCTTCTCAAGTATATATGACCTCATCGTTTCGTTAAATGTGTGATTTTTTTTGCACCGATTTTATTATATAAATTGACGACACATTTATGATAATTCGAGACGGGTTGACGACCGTTAATGATACCGATTTCATTTTTATATAGTCTTTAATGCTTCCTCTTCGAGTTTATATTTTATTTTTTTTACGTATTTTATAGTAATACCTGTGATCAAAATTTCCGTGACGTTATACAGGTAATTAAATTTTCTACGAGTCAAAATATGTTATACAATCGAAATTTTAAAAACCTTGAAAAATCAAATCGAGGAAGTGAAGAATTGTAAGGGCAGTTTATATAGGTGAATACATATTTTTTCTTTTTACAATTGTGTAAACAATATTATGCAAAAATTCTCACTGTAATCGTCACGCTCGGTATGATTATAAAAGGAAGTTTTAGCTTGTCGCGGAAAAGTCGCGCGAAAAAAAAAGGAAGAATACAATGAAAATTTTCGCAAGTTTATCTCTTCCGTGGCTTGTTCGATCATACTCTTATTTCGTTTCCGATTGCGCAATCTTTGTAATATGCGTTGAAAAAAAAACACACACCTGTAAATCTCCGTAACGAGGCGAATGCGCCACATTTGTTTCCTACACGGCATTCGCAAAATTACGTGGCGATAGATTGCAATCACTGGTAAGTAATGTATACATTGTTGTTGTTGCGTTTGTTTACGCCTGGAACTAATAGCTTTTGAAAATATGAATAATCATTGCCGTGACAACCAAATTAATATAAAATACAATTTTTTGTTCGTCTACTGTTTGTTAATGAATTAATTTGACGTGGCTTGTTAATTTTTATTACTTTCGATTTCAAATTTTTTAATTTAATTAATAAACAACTAAAGATTATAAACGGAATAATTTTTCGTATATTAAAAATAGGTTTCATAATGAAACAAGGCGAAACAGATATATTTTTCGGTCAAGATCGCACGCTTAGATTAACGTGCAATAGCCAGTGTCTAACTCTATTTGGTGTATCAAAATAAAAATCTCGGTAAAGCTTTGTTTCATAATGAGGAGATAAGTAAAACATTTACCTTATTGCTTTTGTAACATAGATTTATTATATTTGCGTGACACGGTTATAATAAGTTTGTTACGTCTTGTAATTGAGAGATAGATTATTATCCTTCAATATAAATTTATTTGCTTGAATTTAATTTCCTAAAGCCACAAAGTTTAGCTTTGACTTTGACTTAGACGTTTTTAAGTTCACGAACAATGTCATCGAGAATAAACAATGTAAGGAACGTCATTTAATTTGTTTGAAAAAGAAAAAGTGGGATTTGATTATTTTTCTAGTAGTATAATAAAATTTTTAATTGCTAATTGTTCAAATCGAAAATGGTATTATTTAGAATTCACGACTTTGTCTCTTATCTTTGTTTAACTTATCTCGTCAAAGTTAAATACTAAATTTAATCACCATATCGTTTTGTCCATGTTGTGCACCGTTTTTTACTATATTAAAGTACTTTTATAGTAATCAGAAGAAAATGATCGTAATGTTACGTAAAATTTGCAAGAAACCGAGAAAATTTTCTCATATTTAAGCACTATCAATCAAAAAGGTTATGTAATTTTTTTATCAACGCGCACATAGTTTTTCGTAAATTGCGAAACACTAATAATTCGATAATTAAAATTTTACTCGTCATTTTGATTATCAACTTGTTATTCAATCTTGTAAAGCAATGTTATTTTTTTTCTTACATCGAATGTTTGCGAGTATTCCCTTACGCACTATTGTAATATTTACTAGGAAATTTCTCTATAATTGTGCACTTGCATTTTATGCAGGAATGTGATACTTCGCTATTTACTATTTACCGATTATCCGTCTTTTTCCTCGATTTCGGTCGATAATGTGTCGATTGATTAATACTATGTAAGTCAATGATTATTTATGACGTTTTTGTTGACACGTCACGAAAGGATTCTTTGATTTTTAATTGGCATTTCGTTGATGAATCATACGGATTTTTTTTGTGAAAATGTCTACCGTTTATAATTGATTTGTTTAAAATTAAAATTTAATTTCTAGTGATTAGATGCAAAAAGTTAATGTTTCTAAATCTTATCTTTTTTAATTACTCGTTGATCCACTCAACATTATTTAAGCAAAAGTATCAATAAATTCTAACCGACTTGTTCAAACAATTAGATATCTACCAATTATGTTAATTTTCACTAATTACACGTAAGTGTAATAGGATAATTTTATGAAACGATTATAATGATTTTGTTCTTAAATTTTTAAAATTCCTTTTGTAACAAGTTATCTGCAAAAACGATCGAGCGTTTGATAAAAATTTTTTAATTAACGTTTAAACATAGTATAATATTGTGGAAAGAAAAAGGTGTAATTCGATTTCCAACCATCAAAGTACGTTGACTTGATTGCTATTACACTCGATATACTACTGTTCGTTCTTGGTTTTGGTTAAAAGAGTCATAAAAGAAGAGACATTGAATATATAATAGAAACCATTTGATTCCATCTGCATCTCTCGAATCTATGTCACCTTGCTTTTGTTAGTCTTGGATGATGTCGTTTTCATCAAGGTATTAAATACATATATGTTGTTGAAAGGTTATTATAACGCGTTTGGTTATTTCACTATCGAATATTTTTACAGGGACTGATGTATTCTTCTTAAACATATTCATACAAATGTACATACAAGTTGATATTCAGTTCAATGTTATATTGTAATTTATAGTGCTCGAGATTGTCTGAATTTAATTTTATTATTAGATCCGCTTATCTCGATACAATTTGCTTCGTTTGTGTTTTTTTTATTCAAAGATAAGGCGCATTCTTCGTAATTTCTGGAACACAACGTGTATAGAGAGGCGTGGAATTAACGTGCAAAATTAATTGGTACAATCAATTGTCCAAAACATCGATGATTGTAATAGTAAAAATATAAAAATCTTAAAAATAAATATAAAATCCAAATATTTTGCGGAATGTAGTTTAAGATATATAATTGAAACGATTTATGTCAAATAGATGACTACATTCCAATCCAAAGTATCTTACTTCACAATAGTCTGGTGTACGTATGCAATAAAGTCAGCTAAGCGGTGGTTCAACAATTTCTCCGGAGTATCGTTTTACCACGAATTAACGACTTCATCAATTTGCAATCAATAATCATTTTTCTCTGCTACCTTCGCTTTCTCGACCACGCGATTCAGGCACTATAATTTTGTTTTACTATAAAAATTAAATTAATTTAACAATGAAATTTCAATGCTCTGTGTATATACAACTTTAAAAAATTACCATAATAATATACGCTTGATTTTGAGCAAGTATAAACTAGCTAACTATACACGTAGTTTATTAAAAAAAAAGAATATTTCCGCATATTATTTTACGACTGACCTCAAGTATAAAAACACATGTTATCGTACATAATAAACTATTATAAATATATATATTATTTTTCAACCGTAGGCTATCTATCATTAAGCGATATTTTTAAAAACAAACTTAGTATCAAAAATATAGTAAAGAAAAAAAAAAGAATCTGAATTTTTGAATGAAAAATTAGCAAAAAAATAAGGAAAAAATATCTTATTTTGTCCAGTCACTGTATGTAATCTACTTTTATATTTTATCGTTATGCATATACAGCAATGATGAATGCAAGGTTATACATTGTAGCTGAAATCGCTTTTATATTTACTTACAGTTTGTCAATTATTCATCTACAAGTCCACACATTTTCTTTATTTTAAATTTTAATTATCCTATATTACATGAGTGTCTCTATGCTCTGCACGCATCATTGTTTCAAGGGCTCTTTTAACATAAAACGGTGATAATGAACTTTTAAATTTATCCTGATGCGATTATTAGTAATTTCTGGTCGTTTACATGGACGTATACATTTTTCCAGTATAGTTATAAAAATAGATTTATTTTTAGCCCGGTTAGCAATTAATGTAAATGGCGCTTTATCATGCATTATTGGCGAGCGTTTAGTGAATACATGAAATTGCACACACACACACACACACACATACATATGTATACACTCACGTGTCCTAAGTAATGTATATAATATTTTGATAATTTGTTCATGTACATCCAAAAACTTCTTGCGTGAAAATTATTATCAGTAGTGGTATATATACAAGCATATTATTACATTCTACAATTTATTATTATGTGTGGATGTATATATATTAATTTGTTAAATTATCGAGTTAAATAAAATTTCAATCGTAAAATATATGTGTAACTGGAAAATGTTTATATATTTACATTCATCATGGATCCTTACATTTTCTCGTAGCCAGTGCACAGTTTATTGTGTATTATCACTTCTCGAGTGCAATGCAAATAACCGTGGGATAGCGATCGATTTGAGATTAATCTGTTGGATCATAGTCAAAACGACCTTCGGTACGTACTACGATGCTTATAAGTAACCTTTTTTTCAAAAATGATCATTTTTGGGAGATTACGCATTTTTAACAGTACTTTTCGGTATTGTAACTTGCATTTGATGCACATCAATTACGACTTTAATAATATTTATCTTAAGAACAAAGTAACACTCGACTAATTAAAAAAGTACATATACTCGATGCAGATACTAATCATTTTATCGTTAGGAACTTTAATACCATAGATTTATGCAATAATAAAGAGTTGTATTAAGACGAGATTTTTTTATGTCTGTAAGAAATGTTTTAATTAAAACTAACCGATGAATAATAGCTTACGTCACGATACATTGACGATTCATGTTATAATTTTGTCAACTGTTTCATCGAAAAATTTTTTTTATAAGAAAGAAAAATGACTATAACATGACTTTCAAACGTTTTTTTTTAAATTGATAGCATTATGCACCTACACAATTCATCTTATAAGCATGTACCAGGTTGTTCGTGACGTTCTTTATCGACTTTGGTAAAATGAGTTTCATTGTAAAAAGTATTATCGCATGTATAAAAATGAAGAGAAAATTTTTACTCGATTACTCACATATATATATATATATATATATATATATATATATATATGTAAAATGATGTACCGAGTGCGGATGTTGAGGCACAAAATATAAAGCTTTAAAATGAAGCTGCAGAGGTATTAAAAAGTATTTGCAGAATTTAAGTAAGATTATTTTATATACACCATGTGTACAAATATTATCTGGTACTTTGTGTAAAAGAAGTTATCATGTACTGAGTCGTAAATGATTAAATTTAAATATAAAAGTGATTTTGCTACAATCGATCGTAAAATAATTTTTTATTTTATATTGTTCAACGACAAATGATTTAATTACTTCAAGAATTTTATTGAAAATGTCTTTGCTATATCTATGCGATTTTCAATTAACCGTGATATATGAATGTGTCGTAGTGTAATAAATATTATTAAAAACCTCTCGTCTGTTTTATATTGGTAACATAACTATGTTAACATAAATTAATTAAATAACACATACAAACATACACGTGTATATAAGTGCAACGTAAAGCAATAGACGATATTCTGGATAATTTCCATCACTAAATTAACTTCGTAATAAAGTTAATAAGAAAATTTACTGTGCGCATTGAAGAATGGCATTTGAATAAGTCGTTGAAACGATTTGTTATTAACTTAGTTCAGGCTGTGTTGATCGTCGAGGAAATTTACAGCGCGCGTCACACGCACACTCTCGGAGACGTATGTATATATACATATATATACCCATATATACAAGTGAGAGTCATTTGGAGATTAAGTAGAGGAAATTTTGTATAGGATTATTCAAGCGGTGAATGTATAAGTAACCATGTCGGAGGACTTTTTATTTTTAAAAGCCCCCACTCGATGACAGCTAATCGGACAATCACTGCGTCAATATATAGATGGCACTTTATTTGCAGATAAATGCTATAATAAACCTACTTATGAAATAACCAAGATTTTCTGTTAATTACTGAAAAAAAATCATAAATATTTTTCTTTATCTAGGTTATGTTTACTATTCAGGGAGGATCGGTGTGCTAGAAAAAGAAAATTCGTATACGTGTGGATACATATATGAGAATACCGTAGAAACGTGTTGATTCGCTATACGCCCGTAAAATGCATCTTCATTAACAAAGATACGAGTTTTATAAATAGTAACTGTTACGCGTACGTATATATACGAGAGAAAATTACGCGCGATTACTTAATGTTAATAATAATATTTGAGAAAAGTGCTTTAAATTAATCGTCTCAGCGGCTTACAATGCGATTATCTGCGTATATTTTTTTGACAATCAAATTTTTATAGTAGGATACGGATGGAGGAAAAAAATGTGTACACGTGGCGAACATTAAGTAGAGCCTTGATCCTGAAAGAAAAAGTTAAAAACCTCTATCTCTCTCTCTCTCTTTCTCTCGTGGTATCGGCTCTTCCTTCTTCTTCGCAAGTTCAGGGTCGTTATGCTCAGTCTGCCAGGTCGTACAAATTTAATTTTTCGCGCTTTATGATTACGCAGTTTTTAGGGTACAGAGGTATATATGTATATTTAATGATTTATGCTTGATCAATTGTCCTTTAGTTAGAAATTATTTTATGACATATTAAGTTTCCTTTGTTCTTTTTTTTTCTTTCGTTTCGTAAAATTCAACCGACGAGAAGCTATGGTTTTAACCATTTTAATTGTTTCAGATGAGAAAGTTACATTGTAGATGTATCAACGTATTATTATTGCGTTATAAATTGGATTAATAGAGATAATCAAATAGATTTTATTACTGCATTGAATATAATTATTAATAGAATTTTAACAGCGAGATATTTGTCTAATTTCTATTGGAATTTTTTGGTACGAGATATTATTTTGTAGATTTTATTCGTCTGACAGTTTAATTTACAATGTTTCATTAAATTGTAACCTAGTTTTCTAAGTTGCATTTTTCATTGGTATCCTGTTCGCGCAAATAAAAAGTATCGAAACTATAGCTGTGAAAAATTTATTTATAATATTTCATTTTATGTGTGAATTCTTTCCAAATAGAAATTAAATTATTTATTTTATATTACATAATATTGTTATATTGCATAAAATTGTACTACATTTTTGGGATATTAATGAAAAATGCTTTCGTGTAAAGAATTGCATTTGAAATATCAAACTAACTAAATTAAAAAAAAATGTTCAAATTTTTAGGTATTTAAATATTAAATTACAATACAAGATATAAATATTTGTTCTCATCGGTCTACTACCAGTAGGAATTTAATACTCTAGCGACGCTTCCGGTGCAAGGTCGTCGACTCGGAAATAATTCCGGCCGCGTACGGAATACTTGCGATTGTCATCCAACAAACGTTTGCCGCGTGTTTTCATTGAAACAATTACTTACCGATGTAACAAACAATCTCCTATACAAACAATTGTTCGTATATTTTTTTAAAAGGCAATCGAAACAATTGCACGATATTCGAGTGAAATATATAAATATATATAGTTGTAAAAGTTAGTTTAAACGCATTTTCACGCGCATGCGTTTTGTTATGCGCGTGAATTCACTCGATTACCTTGACAATGGACGCAGCTCATTGGCCTTTGCATGATAAGAGTAAATTAAGCCAACGTGTTTAAGCAAATTTTTCTTTTATTTTCAGCCAGGCTCGCTTGATTCTTACACATTTACATAGAAATATTAGGAGGAAAATTTACATTTTTTTTCTTTTTTTTTTTAAATTATCACTAAGTTAAATATATAAATTTGCTTTACGTATATATTGTTGTACAGTCGATACGTTAAGATACATTCTATGCATTTAATATTTAACTGATATCGTCTTGTTTTCTATTCGCTTTGTTTATTATTGTTATCTGATTAATTCTCTTTATATCGTATAACGCAAAAATTAATTTTAACTGAAAATCTAAACTCGATGTGTCATCGAAAAAAGGATTACTATACATAAAGAACGGATAACATACAATTAAAATAGAAGGAGTAAAAATAGACACTACAGAGTATGTGTAAAAATTGAAGTTGAACACTTTAACGTTCAAACTATAAAATGATTCAAATAATTATATCGACGTAAAAGGTAAAAAAGAATTTTCGACATTCTAAAAATATTACATTTGTTATTTTGAAACTTTTAAATATTCAATACATAAAAACTATAAAATCAAACTAAACAAAAAAAAATGGTAAAAATCAATTCGAATATAAATGCAGTTAAATTAAACAAAAAAATTTATTGAAAAGACAACATATACGGTATATGTATTAATAATGTCATATTTTTTATAATTGAGCAATACTTTTCATAGGTTAAACACGGAATATTGTTAGTTTTAACAATAAATTTGCTCTATCTGTATTACGTAAGATCGATACCTGCAGTCGGCTACTTATAAGTAAAATTCAAGTTCAAGTAAAAATTATATATTTCAAAAAATGTCGAATTTATTAATTTTTACGAACTAATATAATAAAATTTATATAAATAATAGTTGAAATTTCGGACGTATTATTAACATCCTCTTTTCAAAAGAAAAAATTTTCTGAAAATCTTCACATATAGATGTACACGACTGTCAATAAATTTTGTTCAACAAAATATGTCAATAAATTATGACATTTGACGAGCTATGAATTAAACATCATTTCTCCCGAAAAAATGTAAACATAATGTTTTTTTGAAAATTACTACGATAATTTTTATCAGTACAACTGTGCGATAAAGTAAAGCTGCTGGCTCGTATGGAAAAGCACACAGTTTGGATATTAGAGCAAAATCCATGATCAAAGAACAATAAATAGTGTATACATAATAAATCCAAACGAAACACAAAATATAATGTGTATGTACAATAAGTATCGAAAATCGAAGAAAAATAAAGGATTGTATAATAATTCTATATTATCGCGACAAACTCGTGGTGAAACTTTAAATACACACTATAAAAATAAAGCACGTGTCTTCAATGTTTTTGTCACAACGTATACCGTGTTATAATGTGCAATAAAAAAACAACGCGTAGGTCAATTAGCCGCTTGAATAGAGAATACATGCGCTTCTTTGCGTCACGGTGTCCCACACTGAAGACAAACAGATATATACCCCTTCGTAAAAGTGTACATCCTATATGTGTAGCGATTTTTCCCTGATCGAACTTTCTCAGCGTCACTAAAACGCAAACTTGCTGTATATAAAACGATAATGAGAGAGAAGAAGAGAAATGACTGACGTCGCTCATCGTTTTTTTTACGTAACAAGTTGTATGGGTGAGTCGAGATATATCCTCTTTCTGATGTCCTGTTGCCGCGTCACTCCCGGAATCGACGACATCAAACGATACACCTATAACTTGTGGGTGAAAATCAATTATGGAACGTCACGTGCTGTGTGTACTATAGTGCAAAGATTTTTTTTATATGTTAGATTTTTTATTAATTTTAATATTGTATCGTTAATTAATTTTTTGCTAAGAATTTTTATGTATAATTCAGTAGATTGCCGATGATCTACGATGTTACAATCTCTCGATTTAAAATTTAAATACATATTTAAATATATTTTTAATAAAGAAGAACCTATATATAACTAATAATGTGTATATTGCATAATCTTGTTAAAATGAAGTTTGTGTCACGTTATAAAATATGGAGTATCTAAAATTGAAAAAAAAAACTATACCGAAATATACTTAATCAAGGTTCATCGTATTGTTGCATAAGACCATATATATGTAAAACATGTAGAATCGAAAAGTAATCTTCAAATTGTAAGTAAGAAAATTAATTTGTATTAATCAAGTTTGATCGTGTTATTATTATGTGTAATACGCGATTAAATCAGCTCGTTAAAATTTATTCATCAAAATAAATGCGATAATAATTATCGACGCATTAAAAAAAAATTAAGTAAAGATTTACTTAAAATATATGTCTGATAGAATATGTTTATATTTATCCAATCGTGAAATATTGTTGATTGATAACTTTCCGATCGTAGGTCAGTAACTTCTCGTAATGCGCAAATAGATTTTCTACATCTTAATAAGTAAACTTTAAAAATTAATATACGGGTTCTGTCAATCGCAAAGAATGAGAGATATTTACTAAAAATTAATGAGATATCGATCCCGAGAAACTAAAAAAAAAAATAAATTTTGAGATCCGAGTTTAACATTACGTAACCTTGCGAATTTTTCACGCGCGTGTCTCAATTCGGCACAAGTCAAATCAGCAAGCTTATTACCTAACCCTAGTGACCAAGAGTTAATGCCTGTCTTTCATGGTATGTGTACGTATATGTGTGTGTATATATATATATATAAGCGTATGGTCTCGATGGGCAATTATTACATGAAAACTCAACGGAAGCCCGCAATTTGTCATGCGTATATATATATATGTTTCTCGCATACCAAGCAATTTCACTTCCAAGGTTCTTTATTGGGTATCGCGAAATTCACATATATCGACCTCTTTTCTTCCTTTCGTTCGATTTTCTTCTTGTGGGTACACATGCGTATACTTATGTGTTTACCTCTTTTACGCGTATATATATACACACGTACGAAATTTAATTATTCACGCGGTGTGATAATTTACGGTGGTAATCGTCGTGGCCGCAGTTTTTTTTATTCGCGCATATTGTAACGAGGTATAAATATTATTAAATTCAATATGTACACTTTAACTATTGAAATTATGTAATTGTGAAAGGTCGACGAGGTAATAAGCGTATTATTATTAATTTCATTGTACACGCGTGTATACGTTTGTTATTTTTATTGGTAATTGTGCATTATTAACAGTTGCTAGAATTACGATAAATATATATTTTGAATAATTAATTTGAATTAAAAAAATATTTATCGAAGCTATTATATTTTTAATGATATCAAAAAATTCACCATTTTTCTATACAATCAAACTCTACTTTGTTAATAATTTTATATAGATTCTTATTATAATTAATCAAAATAGAAGCACAGGTGTACTTATTCTATTTTTAGAGAAAGAAAAACTTTGTAAACGTACGATTCTCTAAAGTTACATTTTTAATTAAAAGTTACAGATAAAGAAACACACACATATTTGTACAATAGAAATTACGAATAATACATCGGTTGAATCAACACAAATTTTAGAACAATAATAATTGTTTGCACGTTCGTTTGTAAGTGTACATATGCACGTGTATGTGTGTGTATGTATTAAATAAAAGGTAAAGGTATGTCATTATTGTACGTCGAAAAGATTTAACCACAGTGCTGATCGGTAATTGATAATTACGTGGCATTGGAGTGTACACGGTGCAATTTAACCAAGTCAAACGTACAGAACAGTCATAACACCGACAAAAAGTAAATTATCGCGCGCGCTTTGGTTTTCAAGGATCAGCGATTTTTCCGGACCGATAGCTTTTGATATATACCTGACCATAATATAACCTTCCGCTTATTATTAAATCGTTTCATTGAAAATCCGATGTTTAGGTGTACATGTGTCTATTCCGCTTTAATTAGTTTTACATATTTTACATATTTATTTGTAGTAAAATATTTGTTAATTGCATGTTCAGTATTTACAAGTATATATAAAATGAAAGGAGCGTTTAATTTATTTATAGAAATAACTTTATTGCAAAGTTACAGTTGTTAATTTAGTAATTTTCATTACTAGTATACGCTCCACGTAATTTAAATAAAAGAGAATGATTTATTTCTTAAGTTAAAACATATATACAATAATTTAAACATCTCAAGCATGTTTAGTACTTTTAACAGTAGATATATCCAGTACACAGATTTTCCTGTAAATAGCTTGGCCTTCACGTAGCTTCTTATATATACGCTTACGTCGTTGTGTCATTTGCAGTGCTCGTCTTTCATGGTTCAAAAATTGCTGCCAAAATTTGAAGCCGAGCAACGGCGTATATGATGATTTCTTTTTGGAAATTTGTCAAAAAAAGTGACCTTCTTATTTTCTTATTAAAATCTATGTGTGTTTAACGAGATTGTTCAGTTTGAACGTACAAGTCCATCTGAACTGAAGCAGAATCTTCAAAAATTTAAAACAAAAAGAAGCCGCGTAATTTGGTGTAGCTTTGTGTCCTGCTTCACGTCTACCGGAACTGGTCAGGTCGCATTATTTCGTGTCGCGCGATGTTCATTCCGCGAAGAATCCCCTCCTGAACGAGGAAGGGAGAAGTCGCATTGCTGCTGCTAAACGGGTTCACCCACTTTTCCATCAACCTTCCTTTGCTTTCCTTTTGCTCGTTCAAATCACACGAATTTTGGAGTTTTCCATTAAAGATTTACGATATGGAATCGTAATAACACCTGTTAGTAATTTCGCTAAAATCTTATTCATCTTTATCTATGAGAATAATAAAACTATTTTTTTTTTATTCTTTTTGTGTGAAATATTTCCTGTTAACATAGTTGAACAACAATCGTTTAAAATTGATATTAAAACTAAAGAAATTGGAATTTTTATTAAAAAAATTGTAAAAATGTTTTATTAATACAGTCGTAGTATATTCTTTCGTTCAGTGTTTTTCTGTGGTACTGTTTAGACAGCTGATGGATTATACACAAGCACGTGAACTTTTCGTTTCGATTTCACGAACGATCCGCATCTTGTATTAATTTTACGGTAGCTGAAACGCGTGAAATTAACTTAATTATTGTGAACTTTCAATCATGGTTTAAATATATCGTCTATTTGTCTATCAGGTATTTTACGCACATAAATGAATAGATATCTCGAAAAATTCTATTTTAGAAGAAACATTATTAAAGCAAATAAATAATTAACAGTAACAATCAAAACACTATATTTTAAATTACACTAAATTATCTTTTTCGTGTCATAGAAATCGCTCGAGTACGAAATAATCATTTGTATACGGACAATGACGTTATATTTGTTGGGAGAAAAAGGAAATTGTTCACGTTAACGATGATGACTTATCGTTTTCTCATATTGTAATGATTCCTTAATCTCTTCAGACATAAGCTGATTGTTTTTTTTTCTTTTTTCGACTACCGGATATTGAGACTTGTTTTTTTTTCACGATAAACTTTTTTTTTAGATTAGCGAGCGCGAATAAATGTTTTAAAAGATAAAATAACAATGGAACAATTTTATTTATTTATGTAAATGTTAATTTAACGGAAAAGGTAACAAACTTTTAATTACCTTTTATTTTTAATTTATAATGTCTTGACACGTGGAATTAAAGATTGCGAGCTAATTAAAGCAATGTGTGAAACCACTCGTTGAATTAAGTTTTTGCCAACTCTGTTATTATTAATTGATAGTTTCGAATAATTTTAACAATAGCTAAAGTTATGACGAGTATAGGTATAAGATGTACCCTGTAATTTGATTATCCCGTTGTACATAAATGTTAGACATTAATTTTAGATTATACCGTAAATGTATATACACATGTTATTTAGTGTACATTCGATCACGAGTGATACTAAAATAAACCAGACGATTCTTTGCTGAATGTGTTGAAACAAAAATGAAGAAAGTTGTACGTCTTACTCTTATCGGATTTATTACATACTCGTGACACTGTGAAATTTTAGAAGTACCGTAAATAATTGCAAATCAATACGGAAATTTACGTTTCTTTTTATTTAAATTCTTTTTTGTTTTTTAACTTTATTAGCTCGCCTAAAAGCATTTTTTCCCTGTTCTTATAGTGTATTTGGTATATTTATTCAGACAATTTTTTTTTATTTGATTTCTTTTCGTCATTTCCAATCCACGCCAATGTATAAATCAAATGTTATTAAATGCAGACAAAATTAAAAAAAGACTGTTTAAATGAAAGTTAATCGAATAATTAAAGAGATATAATTTGGAATCGTAAATATTTTTATTATTAAAAAGCGATTGATTGAATTAGAAAGTAGATTAAAAAAGTTGACGAAATTTAAAGAAATGGTTGATTTTTTAATAAATTATTCAGGAAAAACTAATCAAGCAATGTATAACAAACTCCTATAAAAAATTCATCATACTTAAGAAAATTAAATGCGTAAGTTATGCTATTTGTGGATTAGTTGTTCTATCAGAGTAGTGTTCTATTTATTCATACAAGGATAGTAGAAGATGTTGGCGGAGATATAAACACTAAACAAGTAAATTAAAACAAAATGAATTAATCAATCAATGTAACTTAAATCTAACATTACTAAATCTTTTACGAAAAGAGTTTTTCCATTTCAGTCAACGCGTAATAAGATTAATGATTTTTGATTATTTGGTCATTTTTGGCTAGAATAGAGTAATGTAACCAATTAAAAAAATGGCTAATATTAAAAAATAATGTCATAAACATTTAATATTGTTCTACACTAATTTTCGGTAGGTATAACATGCAGTGACAACAAGTACCATCTTTGAAATTTTAAGTACTTATATGTGTAATATTTATGAAAATTATAATAAAATTTTTTTTTATATTCTACTCGATCCACAGCCAGAAGAAAGTTTACAAAGCTGATACAGTGCGGCGTTGCAGTAGTTTTCCGCAGTAATCGCAAGTCTCACGTGTTATTTTTACTTCGTTTGCCTCTCTAATGCTATACATCAAGATTCGAGACTGTCTTCATCTCTATAATCAATGTTCCTTTTACGTAACCATTATCGCGTGTATTCGTATATACATATACATGTACACTTGCTGACAGGTTCTTATCGGTTGAAGAACTTGTTACCGTTGGCTTGTCCGCAAATTTTTTTTTTGCTCAGTCTAAAATTATTGCAAATTCAAAATACAGAGATTAGTTAAAAATGTGTCGGATGAATCAGGAGATATCGAAATATCTTTAAATGTACACTTCTTTTTTTTTGTAATATAGTTTAGAACGACATTTACAAAGTATATTATTTTATATAACGATCAAATTTCCTTATGTACCTAATAAAATGTACAAATTATGTTTAAATGGTAACCATAAAGCACAATGAAATAAATTTCGATCAAGCTATTTATACGAGTACTAAAAATTATTTACTCGAAATTGGATATTTTAATTCAAATCTGATTTTGCGAAACTTATTTTTAACACGGGCTATTTTAAGAATATGTTATTCTTGTCGTTACAATGAGAACTCCAAGTGAAATTAAATATATCTAATTGTAAAACGCTACATTAATGCAATACAATTTTATTAGTTGTAAAATATCGAACAGTTTTATGTAATTGATGTATCGATAACAAATCAAATTATATATATATGTACGTTAGACTTTAATATATTTTAATCGAATATAAATATATACATATATATATATAAATGGCGACAATAATCTGTAAAACTTCACCGGATAATTAATTATGCCCGCGTGATTCTCTTTGTGTTGATGGTGAGCAGTAAATCAAAGACTGATCGAACGATAAGCGTATAATACGTTTACTGCCACCTGATCGTCTCGTGGAGTATATATATCATATAGCAGCTTGCAAATACATGAATATTACCTCTTATCTTTATACGCAGAGACAAATTACCTTTTGAATATTTATCTAATACAATACTTATTTTTTTACAAATTATTGCTGGAAGGATAACGTTAGACTTTTTCAGTTTAAATATTTTCATAGCCCTATATTTATTATATAAATTTTCATATTATAGTTGTACTGAAAATGGAGATAAAATTTGCGAGAATTAATAAAAAATTCAATCTCCTAAATGATAAAAGTGAAATGTCGGGTACTTGGGCCTCGAGGAAGGTGAGACGCGTCTGGACTGATAAGTCGTATGTGTTCGCATATAACGACCTTCGTCGAGGTTCATGTCGCGTGTTTTATGGCCTTGGCCGTCGCTCGGTAATTTATTAATTTATAGACACCGGAAATCCCAGTACGAGAGTTGACGGAAACTGTAACACTGCAGTTTTAAAACGTAACGTCTACGTATATATGCGTTTTAATATATTACGGACCGTTTTCGTATTTAAACGTTCGAAAATATGCGTATCAGAACAAAAGAGAAATGAATCGCGCCCCTTTAATTTGATAGGGCGAGCCAATGAACCCGACGTTTTATGGTGGTGCCATTCGCAATTTAGTAGAGTTAGGAAATGACAGCACACGAACCGGCTTGACTAGACGGATGTTTCATTATCGGTCGTTTCTTTATTTTTCTGTTTCATTATCACCCTTCTTTTCGTCTGCACGTCTTTACGAGTAGACTGATATTATATAGATATACGGCAATGTGAATAAAAAGGCAGTTCGTTTCTTTTTACGTATACTTTGAAATATTCTAACCTGTCGATTTTTCTGTAGTTAGAAATTTTTTTAAACAAATTTTACTTTCTACCATTCTTGTGCATTCGTGTAATATTCCATTGTTATCGACGGATTCTCTCTCTCTTTCTCTCTTTTTTTAAAGATGACGTCTAGAATCCAGCGAAAGAAAAAAAAGCGAGTCAAGTCTCGCGACTCGTGCGAAAAGTCGCGTGCGAAGCTTTTGTATGTATATTTGCGAGCGGTGTCACGTGCCGAGCTCTCACTTTCACTCCAAGATCCATTCACTGTCGACTTTGCTGACAAAGTCGTCAACACCCATAACAAATAGTGTCGTCACGTGCAAATTTCCTTTTTGTGCATCTCATTTAGCAAATAGTCATTTTCTATTTTTCATGATTAACCGTGGATTATTTGCTGAGCATAGAATAAAGTTCTTAGTTCTGAGCTTTTTGAAATTTTACTACAATTATGTATCTTAAATGTGAATTTTAAGGTTGTTAAGTACATTAACAGATTCGTACTTTGTAGTGATGTCAAAGCCAGTAAAGAAATTTAATTGTCGAGTTCGATATTTTTAAATTTTCATTTATATCGTAAATTGTACATACATTACTTTTATATAAATCAGTGTATTAAATTTAACTCAATTATTAATCATTATAAATAAATTAATACGGTAAATTCGCCATCTTAATGTTAATTTTACGTAAAAAAACCAATATGTAATCCAAATCTACTGTTAATTTATGAAAACTCTAATTATATTAATTATTTTAAAATTACGAGGTATATATATCTTTATATAGGTGAGGGAATTTCGAAACAACGAATATAATGAAAGATAAATATAATTAATTGAAATTTTATAGAGTGGCAGATTACGACTGTACGCAAGGTAATTATTGCATTACTTTCGCAATATATTGATATATATTTTATATTATAATGAAAATTCAAACATTTCAAGCGCGGGAAATATGAATCCTTGATTATCTTTGATATTACTTTAACGATTACAATAATCTATAAAATTTTTATCTGGTTTATCATAATACATTATAGTAAAGGTTACCGCGCATTTCGTAAATTAATCCTTTGAGTCAAGCAACGCAGTGAAAATAAATTTTATTAAGAATACTATAGTGAATATCTATTGGTGCATGCACGCATTAATTAAGTAAATTTATTGTTTTTAATATACCTTAATAGCTTAATTACATTTTTTACAATAAATTAAATGTTTCATTTCTCAGGTCAATGTCGTATAATAACTTGTATATACAATTATGTTGCGTAAATAAAGTTTTTTCGTATAATTTTTATTTTTTATAATCTGAATTGTATTTTTTTATAAAAATAAATACACACCTTGTTTAAACATTTCTTGTAGGTATATATATGTAGTTAATGCATCACTTAACAATAATTAACTACCCTAGTAATCTCAAGTTAATACATAAATAAAATACATTTAACAAGCTGCTTAACGTCCATTCCACAATTTTTTATCGTCTCGTACAGTAATTTTACATAAAGTATATAACATTCTATACAACAATCAGCTAGGAAACTACTTCGCCTACGCACTTTCAATTTTTGAACCTTGGAAAATTTTAACAAGCATATATACCATTTTTAATTATTCAATAAATTTTCCAATTAACGAAGCGCATAACCGATCTAGATACACTAATGTATATCTTTACCGAATCGTATAGAGAACATTCGAGATTTATCTTGTTCCTCGGACGATGCGACACACGAGGAAATGCGGTCCTGAATGCAGTTATATTTTGTACTCTTTGTTTATACGCCTCTCTCCATATATAAAGTGACAAGGCCACGAGATTGATCGGTTTTGCCTTGTCATTGAGTTCGGTTCTTTTTCTTATTATACCCCATCGTCTCGGGTGGTTCTTCGGAAGAAAAAAGATTGCTCGTATTCATTGTTTACTCATTTCACCTGTTTGTCCAATTTATATAGACTATCGCGAGATGCATGCGCAATTTCTTCGATTGCTGCATTATAAAGCTTTCTTCTGTTTTTTTTGTATTTAATAATTAGATATACGTTGCGCATCGCGTTTTACGATTTATTTATCGTGTCGCGTCAATAGTACTCGTACTCCATCATTCAAAGTAGTGAAAATACTAAAAGAAAACAACTCGTTTCAAGGTGCTAACGTGCCAACCAACATACCTTAAGCTCATTGGAATTCCGCATTACATTCGGATACAATTTTTCCGGTCACTTTTTAAGTACACGTCATATATTCTTATCGTCTTATCTGATGCTGAATTATTCTGACCCGTTATTATCAGTTTTAACTTCCATTGAGAAACGATCGTATTTCGAAAAATAAGAAAAAAAAGTAAGAAACGCACGTCGAGCAATTGCGTAATATATATCTATATAACAATAACATTTTATTATTATAGATAAAATAGAGGCAATCTTATAAGTCGCATGTCTAAGGTGGATTATGACGTAAATGGTCTGATATATAGATTTCTTTTTGATGACAATGTAATTTATTATTTTTTATTCCGGTATGTGTACAAATGGATTAACATTTTTTTCTTCAATTACAAGTAAATGTTTGCATAGTTTATTAAATTTACATTACATATGCAATTTGAATGTTCACACATTATTTGGTGGTTAAAGATTATAGGGTTACGGTAAACTTTGTAAAAGCTCTTCCCTTTTCGTATCTTGATGAGCTGTCGTAAAAAAGTAATGACCTTTTTATTACATCTTTATTATATTTAAAAATAAAACTTAATAAAATTACTCGGTAAATATCTACGAGTTTGAGTTTACTTTTGTATTCTAAGTCGACGTATATACCATTGTATTTGAGTTTAAAAATCAAGACAATTTAATATTATCTTTGATTTATTGTATAAAATCTTGTCAATAAAATATGTTTTACGCGCACTTTAAATTTCACACGTGTACACGAGTTCCTCGTAAAAAAATATTTGTAATCATTTTCATAACTCCGTTCACCATAGGAAAAACGAACCAATCTTATCTAATAATAGAATTTTTTTTCCTTCATAATATTTTAAACGCACGAATGTATTGTACCCAGGAAAATTGAGGAAAATATAACAAATAACAAATATAATTATCAATATTAAATTCTGGATTTTTTTTCCGCGATGTGAAAAAGTCGCAAACAAACGAAAAGAACGATCGAAAATTGCACAATATACCCATAGACGTTGAATAATAAACAAAGAAAACCTACAAACCATTATAAAAGTATATGGTTAACGAAACGTTTCTCCGTGTGTCGATCGATTTCACAACTCGCCGGAAAATCACAAACAAATCTTACGTTGGTTTTTCTTTCTTCTTTTCTTCTCTATCCGATTGGGTCGCATAATTGCGAAGTTGATAATATATATACATATAAACTCGAAGTATACGTATCGCTTTCTCCGATCGTTATCGGGGCACCGTAATGGGCACGAATTCAACAAAGTCAACACCCTCGTTGCGAATACTAAATACTTTGCTTTTCGCTTTCATAGTACAAGCATTGAATTCACGAACGAGTTTCAGTTTCGTTTTGATTAGCCTACGTTTAAAAAGATTTTTATTGACCATCGTACGTTAGGAATAATGAGACGTTTGGTTTTGCGTGTATATAGACGACTGCTCCTTTTTTGCGTGTGTAGATATTGAATGAAAAGGTCTTGTTGATATGCTAATAATTCGAGGGAATAATTGCCGAGTTTTGTTGCGTGTTTACGAAAGTCAGTGAAAGTTATTGTTAGTGTGTATACGAAAAAACTTTTGCTATTGCGAATTGTATGTGAGAATTCGAGCTCGAGCTTGTTTTTATCAGTGAATTTTATTTCCGTGATGAAGAGTAGATCGTTTTTATTCCAGATTCAAATTTATTTACGTGTTTACTGCGGTTACACTGTGTTAACCTTCTCCTGCACAGTGTTGCATTCCTTAATTAATTCGAATCTTTATAATTTATGCAATTAGCAGTGTAAACAAATATGCAGTAACAATTTTAACGAATTCTTCAATCGGTCGATGTGGATTTAAATTTAAATTGACTGTGAAAAAAGCAAGAGTTAATATACTACAATAGTAACCAGTAATCAAAATAAGTTCATAAAAATCTGTACGACGCATATACATCTTTTATGAGAACTAAGAAATATTTTCATTTTATCATGCTTATGCTGAAACGACTTACAAAAATAAATAAAAGAAAATTCACGGACTCTTTCAAAATTTAACATCTTTGTTATTTTATGAGCGGGAGGGAGACTTTTTGTTTTTTACTCGTACAACGAGTCACTCGAAAACACCGCAAAAAAGGTGAAGTTAAAAACGGTGTGAAAAACATTTTGTTTTCTTTTACGACGAATTCATCGATTTTTAAAATAATACATATTTAAATACCATCGGAGAAAAAACGAGACGTGGAAATTTACAACAGCGAAATGCCAATGGTTGATCCACCCGCGATGTCCTACTTAATTATATAGAAATTTCCATTACTTCATCGAGTTGTCTATCGACCGATAAGTGAGCTCTTCAATCGTGATCTAGACGTACCTCAGACTAAGAGGCGGCGAGTTTACGGTAGAAAAAGAAAAGAAAATTAATTCGTGAAATACGATATGGTTGTGATGTCTTGAACTCGCCGCAAAAACGTCTACCGATCGTCTGGCTAGCTTCCAATCTTCTAAATACGTCTCGACGCTTATTTTTAATTTTTTATATGGTTGAAATTACAAAAAAATTTAATTTTCTAAAAAATATACTTTTTAATAATTTTATTCACGGATACATAGTTAATAAATTGTCGATACTAATCGAAGACGATAATAATTGTACGTTCCTATAACTATATTTAATATAGCACAATATTACGGAAGATACAAGAAAAAACGTGATTCAAATGTGATATTTCAAGAATTGGAAATTTATATGACCATCTACTCGTAAAATAGTGTAATCATCGTAAACATTAATAGATATAGTTTATAAATATGAGCTCAAGTGGGAAAGATATATGTACGTGTTGACCAATTTATTAAATGAAATCTATGTGTGCTGGAAAATTTATGTTACACTTCTTCAATGATGTATAGTAGATAATTAATATAATCAAATTATTTTAAATGTGTCACCGTAGTAAAAATTATAATATTCGAATCGAAATATTATAACAATAATCATTACTAATGTAAATATTAAATTTTACATTTTCTAAACAAGTTGAGAAATAACAAAAATAATTTATTTCAATAATATTCATATACTAAATAAAGCTATGAAATTAATTTATTTTAAGATCTTAGTACATAAAATGGAAAGAAATTGTATTAAATTTATATACCTTTTGTTTGTAATCAAAATAACACTTCAATGACTGTACAATAAGTTCTAAAAATTTCTAGCTCGTCGTGACCAAAAAGCTTGGTTACGTCGTCGAACGCGTCGTTCGTGACGTAGTTCGAGATCGTTTAAAACTGCGTCTCGACGGCACCTGCGTCGCGTCACAAGACATTCTCTCAAAGCTGCTTTTTCGAAGACAGACGAAATTCCCGGAAATTCCATTTGTTTCGAGGGTCTTAAACGCGCCGTTGTTCGGTTAGATGCAAAAATTTTGGCACGTCTCTAGGTATTTCATCAAGTTCAAAGTCTCGGGCGATATAAATTTTGCGATCAGCGCGATTGTAACTTCTATGCAGAACGAGATTTCGCTTAAATAATTACATTCTCATATGAATGCGAATGCCAAAATTTTTGAAATAATAAATATAATTTACAAATAGTCGATTAATTATAATGTTTGGAAATTTACAAACGTAATTTAACGATCAAACGAAATATTTAAAAAAATGTATATTAATCAATAAGCATAGGGATATTGTTTTATAAAATATTGAGAAGTGAAAAATAATAGCAATCTCGACGGAACAGATATTGAATTATTTCTGGAATGTATTTTAGATTAGTTATACAGGTAAATTCCACTAAAATCGATATCTATATAATAATGCACATAAACTATAAAGAAAGACGTTCGTTTCAACTTGATTATTATCATTCAAATGATTATCTCGCGTAAAATAACGAAGAAAAATATTACCTTACTACATTTTCATGATTTGCCTCGAAGGTCCCTTGATCGTTAACTAAAATATACAATGTCCCCTTTATCAGTTATCGGATACTGATTTTCAAGACTCGACATTCTTTAGGACGACTGATTGCGCAAGATGAGCAACGTATGCGCCTTTGCTAAAACAACGAGCAAACACACCGGGTTTGTGTACCAAGAAAATTTAAACGATCGACCTGAAAAACTCCATATTCATTCAGCTCGCATAGTTTCAATTCGAATGGGATTGTCAAATGTATCTAAGCAAAATATTTACAGACACGAGAAATTTCTCACACCGGAGCGTTTCGATAAGATTTTACGAGCTGATATGGAATTATTTATTTATAACAGTTCTATTATTAGCATATTATACATATGTAACATATTATGTATTTTTAAAGTTCCTGTTACTGAATCGTAAGTAACGCACTTTTTCCAATTTATTATTTTGAATTATTTAACGTTACAACGTCATTCCGGGCGAACACGCGTGCACACAAATTTAATATGTCATTTCCAGTAATTCGATTCGAAATATAAATGAATTCAATCCAGTTGACGTAAAGAAAACAATTCGCAACGATATTTTCTTGTAAATCGCATCAATCTGTCGCATTCGAAAGAACGCGCGAATCCGGCGATCTTACACACGCGAGAACTTATGAAATATACATAACGAAAGCAACAGCATTACGCGGACGAGTAATTCAATGGAATCTTGAAGAATAAAATGAGAAATTACAGAAAAATAAACATATCAAATGTTAGTTACGTGATATCTTGAATTCCTAAAAGTTACGTAAAATTAGAATTCGAATGACGTGTATGACTTTTATATCGAAATTTAATATATAAAAAAAAAATTGTAAAAATATAAATTGTCATTTCCATATTTGTGCATTGGATTATCGAACATGGTAAATAAATAAATATGTCGAGATTGGATGATTTCCAAAGTTCCTTCAGCCAAAAACCAATCAAGACTCTTTTATTTAACTTGAACTCCCTTTTTGTCTCTGTCGTATACAGTCCCTCTGCCAAACGCTACGTTGTTTGTTATGCTTGGGGAAAACCAACTCGCTAAGAGATATAAATTATTCTCTCGGTAGAAGCAAAAGATTTTTTAGTTGAGATTATTCGCTATTTACTTTGCCTTTAAAATGTAACTGCGAAAATATTTGTTGGATATACGTTTGAATATTACAATATCAGTCTGTGTATTATGTTACGAAAATAAAATGTAAATTTACTACGTACTCGATCGGTTTAATTATTTTAATTAAGGTCTATCTAAGTAAGCATAGGAATTTTTATAGATTATTTGTACAAATTTCAAATTGCATACTTAAACATCTACACGCAGAAAAATATATTGATAGACTGACAAAAAATAAACAAAATATTATAGTTTACGATTAAGTATTAAACGGATATTCTCGGAAAAATTATATATTTTCCTAAAAATTTTACTATGCTTTCTAGAAATTTAGTGTGATTTCGTTACTGATGACTATGGTAATTTTTAATAATATACATTTTTCTCCGCGTAGTTGATCAGAAGCAATTATTGTTTGTACAACAAAAAGTACTCTCTTAATGATCTATTGAATTTCACTCATCGTTATATTTACTACATTAATACGCACGAAGTATCCCTCTGTACATTAAAAAAAAGACTCATCAACTCTTTTAAAAGCTCGAGATTTCTGACTTTTATCACGGGTGAATTACGCGAAATCACATAGTCGTTTATAAATTTTTTTATTTGGATAATGATCATCCTTGTACTAGATGTACCGAGAGTACCTCGAGGCAACTGGTATAATAATCAAGAATGTGCGTGTGTATATACGTGTATAAGTAAAATGTCTCTCAAAAACGTCGACTTTCGCAGTTGCGCGCTTTTAATTTGCCGGTCGGCCATCGTCTTGGTTTTCCGCTTCCTTGTACCTTGACAACTACTGTATCTTATCCTTTAACTTTTCTATCGAGTCTTAACTACCTGACTGCATAACGTTATCAACGTAAGCGTAATTACACGTACTTTAAATAAAAATATCTGAGGTAATTGGAAAACAAAAAATTGCGCGATATTAGTTCTTCGTATGTCAAAAAGTTGAACGTACCAAATGGACAGTGAGCGTCTATAGTCCGCAAAAAAAAAGAGGTAACTGAGTCATCGGGAAATCTTTGTACATGCTGACAACAAACTCATCGTTTTCACGTCGAGGTAATAAACATATTTTTGTTTACATCATTGTAAATTTCACGTGCTGCAAGGTCTCTCCGACGGTTGATTATTTCAATTCTATTTCAATTTGATATGCAGGAATCGATAATAACGCGTCGAGGTGTCACTCAAACTACGCGAAACGTTTCATTTTATGCGCACAGCTTTCATTTTCCCGTATGCAGATCACGTAATTGTCGCATTTCCATTTATCCTCTATAGTAGTTCTTAAGATCGCTCGTTAACGACAATCCGAAATTTTATGGTTACATATTCGTATATGATATAGTAGTTTTTTTAACGTTACCTGTCAATGTTGCAAGAAAAATAATAAAAAAAAAAACGAATATATGAGATAAAGCATCGTAAAAATGTTTGCATTGCAAATAAAACATCTCAAGTGTGTAATGTTTTTAAAGTTAATTTTTCTTTCTTTCGTGAGATCGTGTTTAAACAAAAATCAATAAACACGATACGCACATTTGAACAATCTTTATATTCATTCATAATTTTGCGATAATTGATTACTCACCTTATAATAAGAAATTTCGATCATCAACAATGTTATTAATTTTATACGTAAAAAATGTGATATCACTGTTTATGAAGAGCTTACAAATCTAAATAGCATCTTTTTGATTATTATAATGACATTTTCGTTATTATACACAGAACGGATATTAAAAATGTACAAAAGGTCAAAACAATAAAATATCATCGTTAAAATGTCTTTTTTCGACAATGTTTTTTGAAGCGCACCTTGTTAATCAGATCAAATTGAAAATCGTAAGGTGGATTTTGCATACCTCTAACAACAAGACCACGAAGAAAGAGGATTTCTTTCACAGCTGCCGTGAATAATTACGACGTTAGACCTGATAATACCAACAAGTCGTCAAGAAAGTTGCGCAAACGCTAATCTTGAACATTAGACCCACAAGTTGGCCTTTTTGGAATTTTCTAATTTACCTTTTTTCTCTTTTGTGTCGAAATTACGCGACAAAATGCAGATAAGATTCAAGAAAAAAATTTGTTTAAATTATTGTGGCGTGTGCGTAGTTGCGAAAAAAAAGTGGAAAACTGCTTTTTTAACTTTATAATAGGCTATAATGCAGTATGTAGTTGCGGTTCGAAAAAATTAAGAATTTATAAAAGTCGAGAAAAATAATAATTACATTTATGCGATTAACAGTTATTTAAGATAATTATTATCTCGGAAGATTGTCATGTAAAATTAGAATAAAGTTGTAAAAAAAACTATACGTTATTAAATAATAAAAAAATACTAATGACAAATAAATTATTATACTAGACACAGTTTATCAACAAATTGTCGATTAAAAACATATTGTAGGCACTATAAATAAAATTTCAAGAATAATACATTACAAACATAAAAGTTTCATTAGTTTAATTACACGGACGGATATGTTGTCGAGTAAAAATTGGGGAAACAAATGCCTGCTCCACAACTATTTGTAGATACGTACATACGTATAGTCGACAAGAATGAAGTCCGAATACCTGATAAGTAAACAATGCAGTAGCATATATAATAAATCAGAGGTACGTCATTACAATCCAATCCCTTCTGAGAAACTATGAAATTGTTAATTCCACAGGATATTCGAACGTCACGGACTTTCCAATTTTACTCTTACTTATACCTTATAAGACAGACAGAGAAAAACACATAAATCTTGAGAGTGCAGTATTTCTAATCAAATCACAATAGATTAATACATCGCAAATGAAAAAGACAATCTTGTTTATTTTCTTTGCTTCCATCGGTGTACAGGGATCGTTTTTTTTTGTAATTAATGAGCATTATCGATAATAGACATCGTTTAAGGTTAAGGTCGCTCTTGATTAAAAAAGACGGAAACTACATTCGTTTATATATGCTTCCCGTATATAGCTATTAGTTTAGAGTCAGGGTCGATAATACATTCGATCGGTCATTTTCAATTAATCCAACTCGCACGAGGGTCTGTACGTATATACACTTTTAAATTTGTGACGATAATCATCAATACAAGTATAAAATTTAATTTATTGTTAAACGTAGTTTAGGTAAAGTTTAACGAAAACTCGTTAGAAAATGTATATCAATAAGCCATTTAAAATTTATGTAACGATATACACTATGTTCTCGAAAACCTGCAATTAACGTGACTATTATCATTAACAACTTCCTGTCTAGCATCTACGATGTGTGCATGATTTATTTTTACATTATACATAACACAAAAAAAAATTAATAAACACCAATAGAAATATGTTTTAAATAAATACCGTATATTTGTTTGAATACAATAAGAAAAAAAGTAGGCCGATAAGTAGTGTACTTAAAACTTATTCATCATCACAAATACGATAAAGTATAATAAACAATTTAATGAATAATGCGTGCACTACCCTTGTAATAATGCAATAATAAACATGTATACATATCTATATATATATATATATATATACACACACCGTACATACCGATATCTAGATTGAGAGCTCTCGCGTTAATTGGTAATCGTATTTTTCTGGGAAAATGACGCGTAACCGATGGATCATTTTTTATTGCGCTTCGTTCGATCGCTCAGTGGAGCAAACTTGTAACAATGACCCGTTGACACCGAAACTTACTTTTGTACCTTATCTATTCGCACGCTCCGATCGTTCGAATCATCTCCCTTCTTCTCTCGCATTAATTACCGATTTATCAGTATTATTTTAATTATATTTTATCCTTTCCAGATTTAATAAACTATCGAGAATCACTTATTACAATCGATAGTTTTCTTCTACAATATTCGACGATGGGAAACGATCGACTAACGACTTCCCGTCAAAATTACCGGAATTAAGTGAAATCATCCTATTGGAAAGTCCCGAAAATTATTTCGCGCAAAGTCATTGAATATGCGATAACAATTGAATTATCGGGCAATATCGATCGGTTATCAATAATCGGTATGCGTACGCGTCGTAGGGGGTTTTAATATAAAATTAAAAAAGAAAAAGAATCCGTTCGTGTATATTTACAAATCGTATCACGTACGTGTGTGTATATGATACATTGTAATCGATTTTGCATTTTTACCTCGCGCGCGATATTTATTTAAATTGGATATGTGAAATTTTTAAAACTGCCTTTGATACATAAAGATGTAAAAAAAAATGAATTTGAGATATCTGATGTAAGATGTAAGATTCGCATTGAATTTTTACATTAAATGCATATACGAGAAACGTATGGTTAATTGTTGAATCAGTTGTTGTAAATGAAATTTAAGTAAAAGCCAATGGATTGATGAGAAGTTACGTTGCATATTCGTAACTAACCGAATGGTGTCTTAATTTAAAGTTAAATGAACTCGGGAATAAGAAAAAAAATGCGCGTTTTCTTATAAATTAAATGGAATCCACGACATATTATCTTGATAAAGAGTAATATTTATCTTCATTTATCCGGTTTAGACTGGTAACAAAAAAATTTAAATTCTATTGTAAATATTCCGTAGAAACCGAGTCGTATACCACATGTTTACTTATCGTATCAAAATATATTCTTTTGTACATATATGTACGATTTCATTTTAACAACTTCGAATATAGAACAAACACGATTTGTTTACCGTCAATTTCGACAATTGCCTCGTGTATATCAAAAGTATATGCGTGTGGATGTATGTCTAAAAAAAGCGATCTAATAATAATTTTATAATGTAATATAACTTACGATGTACCGTGTTTAAAATAAAAAAAAAACAATCGTTAAAAAGTATATAAAAAATGATTTACTTTTCGTTTGCATTATAAATAAAAAAAAACATATAAAAGTTTGGAACGAGCCCCTTTACAAGGATAAGAGCGTCTTTTACACGATAACGATCTAATCGTCTTGAATTGAAAGCGATAAGTCCATAAAAGAATAATATTCGAGTCAAAGACTCGCAGTACGCCGATCGCGCTCGACACTTCGTCCAAGTTTTCCCTCCCCCGCCGATCGAACACAAAGTGTAGCTACGCTTTCTTTTCTAGTTCTATTACAAGTAATGAATTTTAGTGAAGTTTTGAAATTATAGTTCAGTGCTGTGAATTATATTAAGTGATATGATCGATACGGAACGAGCCGCGGTATGCTTTGACATATTCGTACACACACCGGTATTAAAAATAGCGAATATCGCCGAAATATTATTGGTTACTTTATGACAGTAACCTAATTAGTCAGTTAAGAAAATCCACCAATGGGAATCGATGATATATTATCAATGAGTACCGAACCGGGGGAAACACTTTGAAAGAGTCCAACCCACCAAACAGCAAATGAAACGACTCTTGTGCTCATCAGGGAAAATCCCTTGCGAACCTCCCCCTTCTTTCACAAATCCAAGCAGAAAACGAGTTTGCACGTGTTTGGCAGGGATACCCAAGCTAAGAAGTTACATTTCAAAAGAAAATCAGTCGATGCGTCGAGTGCAAAACTCGTTGAGTGTGCAGTGTGTGTACTGAAAATGACATTTTGGTGATATAAAGTGTTTGTATTCGTTGACTCCTCGTATTTTTTGTTTGATTAAATACGTGGACGTTCAAGTGAAGAGAAAATTTCTACAAGCTCGTACGCGTCGACGTTCGACGTTCAAAGTTTCGAGAATTTTTTTGGCTAAAATATCTGCAGTAGAGATTTAAAAGCTTCACCAAGATGTACGAACAGTCGGTGTACACATCTGCGATCGGTATGTAAAACAGAAGTTATTTCGTTCCGTTGACACTGCAATCCTAATCGTAATAAACATTGACGAATAGTTTAAAATAATTTTCACTTTATTGAGATAAATATCAAAGTTAAAATTAGTTGTTTTATTTAATTATTGTTTAAAAAAGTTTTAGATGTACAATAATTTAATATAAAATTGATTTAATAAATAATTTAATGAAAAATAATTCAATAAAAAAATATTTTTAGGAATATTTTTGCAAACAAACTGTGCTTCTATATACATTTAAGAGTAGTATTATCATAATTGTCTTATTTTATCATAATTTATGTTTACCTATCTCTTATTAACTAGGTTATTTCTAGTTATAAGTATAAGAAAATTTTAATTCGAGTATATCTTGTGGCAAACTGTTTTTTCAAATTTACCGTATAACGCAAACAAAACGATTATTTTTTTGCTCTTAGTGTATTGTTTAGCGCAGTGATCGATTCAATGTTACTTATTGTTGTTGATCGTCCTCCAATTTAACACGTTTATACGGAGACGCAGACCATGAGCCAAAGAGTTCACAGCCTTCTTCAAATGTTTTTACATCGTATACGTTCATTTTCTTCTTTCTATGGAAAATCATTATCAATCGATTTTCTAATACGTGATAAAGTACACATGTTTTTAATTTACTGATTAATTACGAAGGTACTGACTCTTTTGTAATCAAGTGTTTTTCATTACGTTGATTTAGTTTAAGTATCGATGTACTTTTGTGTCGCTGATAATAAATCGTTGTGTTAGATTTTGATTTTATCATCAATTGTCTCGATCGCGTATCAATTTTCTAGTTTTGTATCAAAATTAACGAGGATTAAACAATTTAATAGGTAGTACGCATACAATCGAAATGTACCGTTCAATTTAAAAAAATTTTATTAATAAACAATTTAAATTTTATTTTATACTAAATTATAAATTTTATAAAGTAGTACAGTAATCATTTTTGGTTAAACGGCTAGTTTTTCACTAAAAAATCGTTTCATTTATTCTTTAATTTCTGCTAGGAAATGTGAAGGACAAAAATAATTATAATTTTTTTTATCTTATTGATACATAAGCTGTATCTTGGGTATTACTGGATTGTGTTTTATTATTTTAAAGTATATTATCGTACTTCGGTTAATAATCCTGTCAGATATTAATCAGACAAATTTATAGTATAAGATTTTATTATTAGTGTCGTAAAAAGTCCATGATTATCATTATTTTATTTTCGATATTGTATATGTATAATCGTTCGATAGATTTTTTACTGATTATATAATCGTACGTAGTATATAATAAAGATATATATAACGAATAATAAAAGTTTCATTGATTGTTTATATATATATATATTACATTAATTAATCTTAAAATGTGTTGTGACTACCTACTGTATCGTTATATAGATTTAAATGATTAAATTGTATGATAATGTAATGGTTACCTTATAAGCCTGTATACCGAATCTCGGCAGGTGTGAATATTTTTTGAAACTGAAATTAGAATGTGTACAATATGAATATTACACTTTTGAAAAGAGTAAAATTTCAGACAGTAATATTAGATTTTATTATTGTAAAAAAAATTAAATTAAAAAAATATTACTTTTAAAGAGCAAAAAAGTAATAAAGTTGTAAAAAGTATTTTTAACCTCAAAATGTAAAAAGAGTATAACGTCATTTAAGACATCTACATGATAAACAGATTCGAATGTGCAGTATTAAATGTAAGTATTTAATACTTTTTAAAATCATTACCTTAATTCCTACATTTTGGATTTTTGAAAAGTGTTAAGTTGTCGATTCATTATACATTTTACCATCATCCGATAAAAAATCAAATAAAGGATCGCAATAATTGTATTCTACTAATATAAAGAATCTGCAGTTAAATGCAAACTAAAGGAGCTCGTGAACATTGTATACCTACCCACAAATAAGAATGATTCGTTTTTTTCCACTGCACGCACAAATCCGCACGAAATGTCACAAGACGACACATGCTCTGCAAATTATGTAATCATTAGTTTGTGTATTACTTCGATTACTTTTCGTCGAATTCAGCAAAAAATGTTTGTTACCATCCGAAAATAATACATCATAATAATTTAATGTAAAACAGCAACAAAAAGTGCAATATAAAACTTGCATCGATGTTTTTGTAAAATGTTTTTATTATATGAATGAATCACAGTTTCGTAGAGCTCTGACCAAAACAAGTTTAATGCCTTATACGTTAATGTAAATTTTAGTTAAAATGAAAGAAAAGAACTATTACGACTTGCCAAGTAGAATAGCTATATAATTCATATCCTAATAGAATTTTTTTTAAAGGAAGAGTTTACTGTCAAACAATTCCAATCATTGGCTTATTTTCTATGTATCTAACGTTACGTGATATTTCACCTTTAAAAATTGATATATTTATAATTTTTATTCGCATCAGTGGGATATAAATTAATAAACTGAAACAGAAATTAAATGATTTTATACATAGATCTCTATGAAGTTATTAGTATTTTACTGACAGCAATTAGAAAGTCCGTAAATCCATTTTAATATCAATTTCATGCAAATTATTAAAGTCGTGCTAATTACGTTAACACGTACACATGTCAATCTAATGATATTCGACAGAATTTTATAGGTAAAAAAACTTGTGTTCTCTATTTTATTAGGTTTATTAAGTTAACATACAAGTTTGATATAATTTGAATAAAAAATATTTCATATTCTTACTTCTTGTGAGAATTTGAGAATTGTGAGGAAATAGTAATGGTATAGATATATGTGTGCGTTGTATGTCATATAGATTTAGCATTATCATGGCACTTGAGTGATAGAACTCGCGTATACGCTTTCTCTCCTTTTTTTTTTCTCTTTTGGATCTCCGCGCACGTTAGATATGTATTATCAGTTATGTCACCGTACTTTCGATCTAGACGATTAACTTTACGATTTGAAGATTAGTTAATTTTTTCTTATCTCTATCGATATATGTACCGGCATAATTAAAAGTGAAACGTTGATAGAAGATCTACGCGCGTGTGTTTATTGTTTAGTATACCATTATGTTTATAAAATCAATAATTTATTTATTTATGAAATTGTTTGACTTTACAATTTCGTACTCAATTGTGAGTGATATGAAAATCCGTAGAATTATCTTTTATGTCAGTTTGATAAAAATCAGTATTCTATGTAGTTGCTTCATTTTATATCTCTATAGGCCTAATTAGATAACTATGCGTTTTTAATGATATATAAATTAGAAGTATGATGTACCGACTGCAATATGGTTACAAATGATAAATAAGATCGATAAAATCTGATTAATTTATTTGTTTTTGGAACAAAGAATTATTATTTCCATTTGTTAAATAATTAATAGAAAAATAGATAGAAAGCAATAATAGTAAAGTTAATTTATGTGACTTCATATTAAACTTACATGGATATTTTTCTGTTACAGCCCTGTCCACAGCGCCTGAAGATGTCGGGGAAGGAATTCAATCTCCAGATAATGACACGAGTGAGTAATTTATAATGCATATTATTAAAACTTCTTTTGAAAATACGTTATTTAATTTACACTAATATTTTGCTACGATAACACATTTAATTTAAAAAAAATTGTTTAAAATGCTAATTATTTTTTCTCATCGGTATTACATTAAACAAATGTCTTAAAAATGGTATTTGTCGTTAATTATATCATTAAAAATAAAATTATCACTGTAAAATTTCATAGCGGTTGATTATCGACGCAAAATATGACGAAAGTGTAGAACTATGTAGAAGAAAGCTTTTTTCGTTAGTCTGCACATGCGAATTATAATTAGCATCCATTTGTAAACAGTTCGACGAATCACAAAAAACACAATGTGTATGTATATCGAATCAAAGTATCTTATTTATATTGCTTATCGACAATCGGTAATGCAGGAATTTATAATTCTTTACCGACGTGCAATTGTATACCATATAAGGAAAGGTATTTGACTTTATCGCGTGAGTTGTATGTTCAAGTGGAGGTAATGCAGATTGCTACCTTCGCAATAGTATCGAACACCTGTTGTTGATAACGGCGCTGCTTACCTGTTGATTCCCTGTATACCTGCGAATCGACACCTGACAGGTGTCACTCGAACTCTCGCTTAAGATTATCGGCTATTGCTTACGACACTATTTTAATCAATTTATTTACAAATATTTGGACAGTTCTCAAATTAATTAAAATATATAAATCAATCTAGATTAATTTTAAATCATTTAAATAAAGCAAAATTATACTCATAATAATTCTACCTTCGAAGTATGATAATAATGATAATAAAGTAAGCTTCTATGAAAATATCGTGAATAAAAAATAACTGTAAGAATTATAGAAGCACATTTTAATCAAAGTTAAAAATTAAATCGCAATCATTTTCATCACTCATAAAAACTGTTTAATATTGAATGAATCAAACGAAAAAAATTACAATATCAGCATTGGCGTCACGCAGTACGTCTCAATTTTTTTCATTCTCACACATCAATCGTGAGACCCCCGCAAAACGAAAAGAATAAGAAGAAGAAAAAAATAGATCGAGCTCGCAATGTCGCCGTAAAATATATATCGGTATTAAATGACGAGGTTCAATTGACGGTTAACCCACCCGAGTGGCAATCAACATTAGTTTATGCCGCCAGCTGCTTCCTGAATTTAAAAACGCGAGCGATCCTATTCGATACGTGACGAGCGTCTTATAAAGATGCGCACAATCGTATCTTTATATTAGATCTATTGGGATGAAGGATATTGAATTTCACAAAGTTATCATTCACTTCGACATTCAAAAGTGTTTAAAGAAACGTGTATTTTATTAATAAATTGAATTAACGTATTTATTTCTATTGGTATATTAAAATTATTAAAAAAAGTTCATTTCAGTGTAATAATACGTGGATTTAAAATTTTTTTTAAATTATATTACGCAAAAACATTGAATAATTGTCTTTAATCGTAAGAAAAAATAATTAGGAAAATACAATGTTTTTGCGGATCATAGTGATCGGTTCCTCCTAGTAAATATTTACATCAAGCATCATCAGACAATTAGCGTCGAGGAAATGACGATGATAGAAAAATATCGCGACTTTGTGTAATCATCGACGTACGGCTTTGTTTCACGTAAATATTTTTTTTAATTAAAGCGTAACAGACGCATCACTATTACTCTATACCTGTATCGTCAGATATATGCCAACGAAAAATATCGACGAATATACTATCAGTTGGATAATTTTATCATCGTACGGCTTGCGCGTCCTCGCGTTGATCCTACGCAATTGATATAATCAATTCCATGGCAATTACTATCGATAATTTTTTTCAATTGCGAATTTGCATATCAATGCAGGATTAGATGGAATCTCTTGTACAATTCGTCCATATAAGTTTTTCCCGTTCACGAGGAATTAATCATTGTACTGAGTCGAGTAATTAAAGACAATTAGCCCTTGACTTCTTCATATATCGCGTCATATCCTTTCGCATACGTTTGAGAAAAAGAAGTTGACGTCACTCGCGCAATGCACAGTCTTGAATTTTTCTTTTCATAGCGAAAAGTTCGTTGACGCATTTGTTGCACAGCGTAATTCGATATACCGATGATTATTACGTTTGCCCTTTTCGGTTAAAAAAATAAGTTGCTTTGCATATATGTAATGTATCTTAACCAAATTCTACAATAATTTTGATATTTGCATGGACGTTATAGCTTAATATCAAATATTTCCTTCGACACAGTGTTATTTTGTATACCCATTGCTTTTACGTATGCACTGTATTATCCTGAATTGCGAGCCGTGTATAATTCACCACCGCAAATTCAATCACTATACTTTATTTATCTTTGCATTGCAGGTATTACATGTAATAACAATGTTACAAACATTCTACATCTTACATTAAAATTACCTCTTTCGTAAGACGTATTCGTATACGTGTATAAATGGAGAGATATAAAGGCATGTCCTTTCGCTGTATCTCAGAGAA
Organism: Theocolax elegans; assembly: GCA_026168455.1. NCBI lineage: Eukaryota > Metazoa > Arthropoda > Insecta > Hymenoptera > Cerocephalidae > Theocolax > Theocolax elegans. The sequence continues at coordinate 66,708,808 of CM047429.1, forward strand.
ATTTCTTAAAAGAGAAATTTTATTCAATTGAAAAATATACATGTTCCGAAAGTGCAATGGAATTAATAAAATTGTATACATAAAACGAACATACTTCAAAATTTCGAAAGTGATCGAGAAATATTTAAACAAAGAAAAAGTGCATTATTCGTGTTTGACTGTTGAAAGTTATATTTTTATGTCGATATCGGTATATGTATGAAATAAGCTCGAATCAGAATCCTATGTATAGATGGGGTAAAATTTTAGTAAAATCGTTTCGGTTACCAAGCAGTCGGTCAATATCTTTCAGCTGATTTACAATGGACCTTTGTTGTATAGGGTCTGCACGACATAGCAACGAGTATATATACATCTCGGGATGTATAAGGATATATATATATGTATGTATACATGTACACATGTATATAACGGTTGGTGGCCTCGGAATCGCCTAGCAACAAGTTGGGTGAGTCTGGGCGCCACCGATCTGCTTGGATCGTCGTCGATTTCGTTTTTTCTTCTTGCTGCGTGCTCGCGTCCTCGTCTTCGGTTGTAATATGCGACATCGCCTGCTATTACATTTGTGATGCAACTAAGTGGATCTACTATTGCAATTGTCATACATTGTCATTTATCTTGAGAACCCGAGACAAGGTGGACGAATGATGTTCAAATAGGGTAGCTACTCTACGAGGCATTAAAGTTATAATCGCTAAATGTTTCAGTATATCATTGAATAGTTTAAAAATAACGTATACAAGAATTTAATTGTTTCAATATTGATTATTATAGTTAAATGTCCGGATAAATAAATCAACCGATTTTTAAAGTAAAACCAGACGCTTGGATAGTTTAGCATAAAATTGCAATAATAATTGAAGAAAATTGTCAGGTTTTACTAGGGTAGATCACGAAAGTATTTGAAATATATATATACACGCATAATCCATGTTGATTTGAATTATGAGATTGACCTCCTTCACCGCGTATATATCATTTCACTTAATTTTAATTGTAAAACCATTTTCTCCATTTGTTTCAATGCATTGCAATTGAGACACGAAATTGTTTTATTAAATTTTTTCTTTCTCACCGTCACGAACCGAATTAATTAGAATGTATCAAATACATCTTATTCAATCTATCAACGCTCGATCGTGTTATACGAAACGCAATACTTACTCGCAGAGTCTTCGATCGTTAGTACACCATTTATTATTATTAAAATGAATTTTCAAATTCTACATTACCAATCCATCGAAACGTTGATATATATATATATATATAAATATAAAGGAGAAGTGGAAGATATTGATATGCGCAATTTAGCATTTTGTTATTCAATGCCGACAAATTGCGGGTAGCCTCGAATTTGGATAAAGTTATCGCGTCTTCGGCGAATGAAAAAAACCCGCGTGATCGGGTGACACTGATGGGTTTGTCGCGAACCATCGTCCGTGAAATAGTATATCTTTAAGGTTTATCAAAGCGCGAGAGAGAATGAAAAGTGAGCCTCGTGACAACTCGGTTCAAGGGTGAACGTTTTACGCGGTTACAACTCGCGTGTGTAATAGATGCTGATGACCTCAGATCAGCCTTTTTCTGCGATACAACAAATTTTAAACTCGATTCTCCTCGTTTAAATTAACGTAACTCCTTCGATATTTACATCATGTTGCGCGTATTCCGATTAATTATACAATAATTGATAATAACGAAGTCGTTAAGACGATTTCTTTTGATGGATCGAGAGCCCGCGATCGATTGTTGTAATGATTTATATTGATTGGTTATTCCTCGTATATGCTGCACTCTTATTTGATTACATTATTTTACATTCGGTGGGAAATTGACCGAGTTTTTATATAGGTGTCGCGTGACATCAACCGTACGTTTCTCATTGCTCGAAAAGACATTTATATATATGTATGTATATATCAACACCCTAGATTGCTTATGCCATCGTACACACTATTTCTTATTCTATTTTGATCTAGAAACACTCTTTGTACAATACTCTTTGATTGAAAATTGTAGATACTGCAAGTTCCTATTAATGAATCTAGGATAAAGTTATTCAAGATACGCGGAAAATACATTCATAACCAATTTCTAAATTATTACTTGAGAAGATGTCGGAGACAATTTAAAATTCAAATTTCCCATTATTGAAATCTATAGATTTTCTAAGTATTATTTAAAAAAAGAGGATGAATTTTGACTATAATAAAGAGATGAGAATAATAATCTATCATTCTATAAATTTAAAAATAATTGTTAATTTTTAATTAATTCTCTATTAATTGTTAAACATTTATTAATTAGACAAACATAATAATAATTATCCATAATAATTGAATTAATGGTTTAAAATATTTTAACTAATGCATTTTAAAAATAATTCATCTAATATGAACGATAAGAAACATAATTAACTTAATTTCGAAAATGCGACAGATTGTGTCGAAGTCACGAGACAATGTATTATATATGTTTTCATAATAAATAATAAATTACGTTATTATATAAGTAAAAGTTGTAAATTTCTCAGCGCGGTAAATTTAAATATTTAATGAAACCCTTACCAATAAATTTAATAAATTGATAAAAATAAAACATTTTAATGTTGTCAGGATTGATGGAAAGGTACAATATATATAATGGTGAATACCGGAAGAGTAAGTACTATTCGAGTATGGGAGAGCCTACATATACCGGTAGTAACCGGAATCTTTGCAGGTATATGTACTTCAGCCACTTCTTGTATTATGCCCTCGTATGTCGCTCGATCGGACGAGAAATCGATTGCGTTAACAAACTGTGGTAAACTGCGCAGCAAATGTAAATGATAATTGAACAGGTCAGGTAGAACACTTTGTGCATTATTATTATTTTGTTAATCGTAAATTGCAAAGGGTTTTTTTAAATAAAAATCTAGTGATTATTAAAAAATTTTTTCTCCGTGTATATTAAAGTATGGGATAAATATTAAATCTTTCAAAATTAATTGGAAAAAGAGCTAATGCGCATTAAATCTATTAAATAATAAAATTAGTTTTGTTATCTAAAAATTAATTTTATTTCTATGTCCACAAAATTAATTTTAATGAATTAATTGATATGAGTGTTGATAAAACATTATATAATCGAATTAAATAATTATTTATTGAGTAAACTTTATTTAAATAAATATCATTTATTTACTTCTTTATATGAAGCGGGTTTGAGTCAATTTTTATGATAAACTAATCATAACTTTCAATTAGCTGAAAATTGTTAAATGAAAAAGTCAAATGAAAATTATGATTAGTTCACTAAAATTAACTTATACCTTCCTCAAATAATTTAACTGCATAGACGATTACGAAAATTAAATGTAGTAAATATTCATTTACACCTATAGGAAGTAAAGTATTTATTTACGTTAATTAAATATTTTATCAATTATCTGCAAATAAATTTTTTTAGTGTTTTGTTACTTCTGTATAATTAATAGCAATTGCGGATAAAAATTATTCTAAATATAGATTCATTTATTTCTCGGTTAGAAATCTATTAGTTATTAAACTTTACACAATTCCTATGTGTATACAAAACATGAAAGAGGAAGTGCGTTTTTTTTTCGCGCGTGCCTCCGCGGCATTGAGCAATAAAATGACATATCTGCAGATTTGCGTGTGTATACCATAAGTTTCTCCTTATAAAGTCTATCGATCTTTTGCGTCATTCAAAACAAGGAGGCTAATCAAAAATCTGAGGACTAGACGCGATCATGTTTATAAAGGCCGGGGGCGTTCTCCTCCAAGGTTTTCTCTCTTAACGTCGAGGTTCACATTCACCGGAAGAGAAAAACCGTGGGGCACTTCGATCGTCGATAGTCTACGGATAATTACAATCGCGTGTCAAAAAACAAAATCGTATAAGATTCTTCATTGGGGTCTGAATTATTTGGCAACTTTTCGATCGGGAGTTGTTTGTTTTGAATTAAAGTTAAATCTCTCGATCTTGCTTTTTTTTCGTGTGTATACGACGCAATTCTTCGTCAAATACTGCTAATAAATTGACCTATTAGGAGTTTGACTTTGCTCAAGGAAGTGTTGTTTGCGGTAGCTCGCATTCCATTTGGAATTTCATACTCATCTTTTTGTTGCAAATTTGCAATGATTTTATACTACAGTGAATAAAACGAACAAATATTTGAAAAATTAATTGTTGTAGAAAGGAAGAAAATGTGTGTATAAAGAATCACTAGTGGTGATTTTCGTAACAGGTTACATATATTATAATTGAGTTACCGAAAGGGCCTGCGATTATTATTACCGGAATATATGTTCATAACATCTAATTTTGTTATTAGATCGTTACGCTTATGTATATATATATATATATATATACACAACAAGTTACATGAACAAAATAGTACGCAAATGTCGTATATTAATACTTGATTAATCTACATTGTGCAGACCATTATATAGCCGATTAGTCTAAATTAAAATATCAAACGTAATTATACTAATTGACTAATATATTTTTTTATGTCGACATCTATAATTATACACCCAGTCGTGGTCACCTACATTACGTGCTTACTATTTATATGTTTTCTAATGGAATTATTACGGAAAATATTATTTTATTATTATACATTTAGTAGAAACATAAAAAGTTTTTCATCTATTATGATTCAAATATAATTATATGAATAAACTTTAACAGTTCTTAACTTAAAAGTTCATTGAAAATAGTTTATGCATAGCTGTATAGAAAAATAACCTTATGTTTAGATTTCTTTTATTATTCAGTGCTCCAAAAAAGCTACCAGGTGAATGTCCCTAAATGTGCCTAATTTTAGAAATCATATAATATTTAATAAATTATGAAGAAATAATTTATTTTTTACTGAAAGATACATCTGCAGAAATACGATGCGCAATTATTAATAAATATCGAAACCTCTCAAACCGTCACAATGGAAACTTTTAATTTCGCAAACACTTGAAACTCAAGGTTTGCATATACATATACATTTGTCGAGGTATACGCACCTTAAATTAAATCGGCATGCTCGCACATACACACGAGCTTCCGGTAATTGACATTGTAGTTCGAATACCCAGGGTGTACGAAACGGGGCAGGAGGGGAGGCTCGCTAGTTGGGTATCGAGCGGCTAAGCATCGTCAAAAGCTACGGTCAAGGAATATTCGCGAATCGTACAATACATAAATATTCGTACGCGGTATCGACCGCGAGAGCGTCCGCGACATTGCACTTCATCCTGGACGATTCAAGGACTGCGCTCGTCAATTATTGCCTTTCTTGCCGTTCGATCTTCCCCACTCAATGCTCGTTAAGTACGTCGGGTGGATTAATGCACGCGAGCCTTTAATAATTTATCACTCGTGTACGATTTTATTGCTTTTGCTTTTTCGGGATACGTTCTTTATATATATATATATATCTATACGCGAGTTATTATTTTGTCTTTCGATGAAAGAATTTATTTTTATTTTATTTTTAACGATTTATTTATTGTTTCTTTATGACTTGTTGCGTACCGTCTAATGATGTGTCGGGAATTTTCTCTTGTACGGCTGTTATACAATGTTGGTAAAATGTCATATATGTATAAAAGTAAATTAATTTTGAAATTTATGTAATTTATTTTTTGTTAATCAATGTTAGTTTTTTTATAATTGACGTTGATTTGAACAATTATTATTACAGTGGCATGCGAGTGTTTAGAATAAAAATGTGAAACAGCGACAATGTCAACTACTCGCGAAACGCGGAATATCTTAATTTGAAAGAATTTAGACCGAGTGCTGCGTATAAGTTGTACGCGAAACGTAGTTTGCGAGTAGAGCAATTAAAGAAAAACTTTTGAAAGCGCAGTGAAAGCTTTTTATCAACGCAAAACATAAATTAACATTAAATACACACATCATGTAAAAACACGAGAAATATTAAATTATCTAAATAATTGTCATATAAGTTTTTATGAGTCATACTCAAAAAGTATACAATTTAAAAAAAAGCAATGATATACTTGAATAAAAAAAAATTTTCTTTCTATTATATACGCAGTTACTCGGACGAATTGCATTGTCCGAAACATTAATTAACATCGACTAAGTAACGATAATATATTTATTTCTGTATTAGGAATCACAAGATTTTTTAATAACGATTTATAACATAAGATAGTCAGTTAATGTATATATAATTCTTCTGTTTACCGACTAGTGTCGTGTTAGCCAACACTTATTCAATAGCGAATCGCCAAAAACGAGCGGTTTCGTATTAATTAACAAGAGTTTATTTCGATTCGCCAAAAAGGAAGCGTACCCAATGCCAAACTATAAACAAATGCGAGTCTCTCGCATATTTGCCTTGCTGCTGAATTAGAAATAGTAGTATATTATACATATCAACCGATAAGGTGAATGATCGAATATTTATTTAGGAATTGTATTCAATTTTATTTTTCAATATTTATTTTCTTTTGTACGTTGTGTTTTTTAAACTTGTTAATTATTAGCGTTGTTTATAATACTTAAGTTAAAATATTTCAATTTTTTTTATTTTAACACCAAGATATAGTGTGGTACTCAAAATTTGAAGCTTTTGTTTAGCATTTATTTAGGATTTTCATACTTAAACTGACAAAAATGGTTCGATATAAATTACTATAGTCAACAAATACTCACATATCTATAGTGCAAAAATTGTCGTATAAATATTAATATACTACAAAATATAGTTGAAATTATGATAATCAAGGATTTGTCCCAACATTATTATGAAATACAGTAATTTTTAACGTACCATTTTTCTCAGTGAATATTATCTTTTTACATATATATATAATAAATTGAATTAAATTTTCTTTTAACATTTTAACGACAAAAAATTAGCTAAGAGTAGGTGCACGTATTGAGTATATCAACTACGTTAAATACTATACTACATTTTACGTATATTACTGGAGTGTACATCAACTAGCAAAAGTTACATATACGAGTCTATAGTCTATAGCAACATTCCAGTCGCGTGATTCCGCGCTTTATCAATTCTATGTAAACGCGTAAGCATCCACACTTGTGCTGGATGTCTCAATTAAATCAGCTGGGGAGAGGTTCACCAGGGATCAAGGCGCATGATGCAATCTTACACATGTATGCGACTTGTGCGCGGGAAAAATATATTGACACATGTATGACGACCCCCAGCGATCCGAGAGATCAATTATTAATTTTTATTGCGCTATATCTTCTATAAACGATATTGTTGGAAAAATATTTGTCAACTGGTCAAGCTATCTATACAACATTTTTTCACATTAGGTGCGCATAGGAATATTTTAGAGGTTATTAAAAAAAGATATGATTCGTTTGACTGATATACGGTAATTGCATTTTGATGAAAAACGTAGATTAAAATGGTTATTTTTAGGCACGTTAAATATGATAAGCTTATTTTAAGATAATGCACTGGGAGACGTTCATACATCTACTTATATATAGAATTGCCTCGTGTATTATATTCTTATAAAAGATTCGACAACCGAGCAAAAGAAAAATATGATGTATGTCCGTTAATATCGTATTATATCGTAATTCAAATGATATCTTTGACCAATTAAATTATTAAACGAGATTAGTATTTTTTTTTGCTGCATCGAAGAGAGATGAATTTATATGTCAAGGCTAATGCTCGGTTTTTTTTGTAATTATTTGTGGCACACTCTACCTTTAACGTGTCAGGATCGAGCATCAGAATTTACTTAACCCGTAATAATTGCATAACCAAGAGTTGTTAAGACGTAAAGTTATGTAGTTTTACGACCCACATTCAAAGAGGTGTGTGATGCATTTTCCTCGTTTCTTGCTCAAGAGATGCACTATAAAAACTCATACACACGCTAAAATTAATACCGAGAAAGATTTATCATTTCCGCTCTTAATGTAGATGCTGAACATTTCACGTATGCATGTACATTCCAATATGTTACTTGACTTATTACTTCTGATTTGACGTTAGGAAATGTAATACCCTTAACGATCGTTAATATATACATATATATATATATCACAAACTCAACGAGAAAATCATTACTTTTTAATATGCAAAATTATATAGACCTTATATCCACATTTTTATCAAAAATTAACGAAAAGAAATAGTCTTGAGACGACAAAAACATGATTACGAACTCGATGTATCATCGAAATTCGCTGGCCATTAGCAATTTTGCTTAATTTAACGTGGAGGTCAACGCTCATTGATAAAATCGTCGGTACCGACATTATCCAACTTTTAACGTAATACATTGAAGCACTTAAACTAATCGAGCATATAGATATGTTTTTTTTTTGACTCGCCGGTTTACAAAATGTCATATCTAATGAACTATCGTTTTCACGCTTCTACGACCGCAAAACATGATTGCAACATTTTATCTCGAAAGCTCCTCGTCGTCTTCGAGCAAAAAGATGAATAAACATTTTATAAGTAACGTAGAGATATCCACGTGTGTAAACCTTGACGCGATTCTAATACTCTATAACCTAATATTCACCGAAGAAAGAAGGTAGTGAAGAAGCCGTCGAAGTGTGTATATGCATCGATATATTTATATATACATGCACATTTTTTTTTCATCATCTTAAACGAGATACGCGCGTGCCCTGCATTCCACGAGCGTATATGAAATATTCATCACGGTACTTTTTAAAATGTGTTAGTAGTAAACCATACGGTTGCACTTGTATATATATATATTTTCCCCCATCCCACGCTACGACAAAGTGCCGTTTTTTCAAGGTGTTAAAGATTTTATGGTATTTTGTATTCGCTGTTGTTTGTCAACATATTTTATACATGTGCGACCTTAAATATTTTATTGTTTGGAAATATTGTTGGCAGTGTGTAAAACCGCTGTTAAACAGCTAACGCGATGAAAGATGACATCATTTTTCTTTAAAATGTTTTATTGTATTTATATAAGTAATGTACAATTTGTAAAATAAAAAATATAAAATTATTCATTAATTATGTTTCATAAACTTCGCGTAATAATATGTGTATCATAAGGTTATGTTCCTTGACTCATTTGCTATGATTTATTTATTTACGATGTGTGCGGTATGTATAAAATATTAAAATCATCAGAAACATGTGTGATTTAGTCATCACCGTTTATGTTAATTAAAGTACTCTCGTAAACATAATTAAACTTATAAATAATGAAACGACTAAATTATTTATATGTGAGAATAATATACTATATATACCTGTATTTATATTGTAGTTTGTTTTCTTTTTTTGACACTGCATATTTTATGTATATCCTGTATAAATTATACACTTTTAAGTTAGGAATTCTGAAATAGATTCTAAAAAATATTTTTAACGATATTTAGGTATATTCATACATTTTAAGCTGAACATCCGTAGCATATTTCATTAAAAAAAATTAAAAAATCTTATTTTCTTAAATTTGTGTAACTTTTTAGCTATTTAACCTTATATTCAAAAAATAATTGGTAATAAATATATATTTACTCTTAACTAGTAATTGATAAAATTAAATCTATACGCGCCGTTTCCTATTATCGTAAGCATGTGCATTATATAAAATTTAGCAGATTTATAAACAATTTTCCTCGGTATTTCTAGCAATTCATCAATATTGATCGAGTTAACGTAATTAAAGGAAAATATAATAATTTATTACAAAATCCATTGCTATTTTAGGGAATGCCCAGAAAAGTTAAAAATTATTTATTTTTGTATTTTCCTTCAAAAGCTAGTAATTAAATGTTGGAGTTATTACTTAAGCGGAAATAACCTCAACGCGGCATTGCACATGTGTACTCGCACACGAGTACCACGTGGACAATAAATAAAACCACGCGGAAAAGATTAAACTAATTGTAAAAAAAAGTTATATAAAAAATCATAAATTCATTTGAAACGACATAAATTATAAATTTATTTAAAATATCGTTCCGTCGTTTTGCGATAAAAAATTATATCTTATTGCAAAAAAAAAAAAAAATACTGAACGTTCGTTTCGCACTGTGCAGTAAACTCGTATGTAATATATTGCAAATCGAATGTCTATGGTTGTATAAGAAAAAAAAGTATCGAGGAGCAATATCAAGGTGACCAAAAAAGAAAAAGTAGGTCAAACTAGAAGTGGGTTTACACCCCCTATAGGAAGGGAGATTCTTCGGTAGCGAAGATATCGGGGTGACCGAATCTCCTAACGTCAGAGCGAAAGCCCGATTGTGGTGCGTGCACTATATATAAATCTTCTCCCCCTTCGCAAACAAATATACAGCAAGAGCCGTGTGCGGCAGTTGGCAAAGTGGAACATCCGTACCCTTGTTCGCGATGCACCGGTCTCCGTCTCGTGTACGTTGAGACGACGGGGTCAGCTTATAGGAGGGGCCGAGATCGTCGTCGTCGCACCGCATCTCGTGCGTCAGAGGCCCACCCTAATAGCCAGCTATTTTAACGTGCCCTGGATACGTCCGGATTTTATTCGCGGGGGAGAGAACGAAATTAGGGAAGGAAAAATATAACTAACGCACACACAGAACTTGGTAGCTCCAGGGCTTTAACTTCGTTATTTCAACTATAACGGTCGATTGCATTTTTATTTTATACCCTCAACTAAATGAATCGCTTCTCGTGTATACACACATGCGGGAATACCTTGTTGTTTATACATATATGCAATATTTGTCAGTTACAATCGTTGTGATTGCACAGCTAAATTGACTATCATTGCGAGGGAACACGGTAATCTGTTGAAAAAGTCAACGGAGGGTCATACTTGTATTATTCACCAAAAATCGACTTTATACGCGACGTAGTTGCATAGTGACAAAATGCACGCCAGTTCTAATTTTCCACAGCTTTAGGTATGTAACGTTAATTGCCGCTACGAAACTACGATATAGACCAAAAAGAACCGACTTATATACCTCGGTTTCACTGCAGATTTCGTGTCTAAGTCAATATAATGTTAAATTCTAGTATGTTCCAGAGATATTTAGACTCCAGTGGGAAAAAGTGGAGAAGAGGAAACTATCCATTGTTATACTTACCTAAAGCGTTCAAATGACCGAATTATTTCAAAACGATCCTACAAAATAATACTGCCCAATTTAAAATTAGCCGAAACGATGCTTTATACTTATATACACTTAGCTATTTTCGACCAAATGATCGTTTGGTATACAAAAACGATAATTTTGCGCTCTTAACGAAATACAGCGTCTCTATAAATAAATAAGTAAATATAAATAAATAAATAAGAAACTCGGAAAACAATATTATAATATCGGTGGTATAGAAATTTCTTAATCAATGGTCGATCGATAATTCTAATACACAGATGTATAGTATATATTAATAGAATAATGATTTCTCCTTATACCAACTTCAAAAATAACCAGCAGGGACAATCGATGTTGAACTTGGATGCGCTTGAAAGCATTATCATTAACGACATTAATAACGTTATCGTGACGCGCGCGTCTTTTTTTTTATTATTCTCCTCATCATTGTAATCTGATGAAAGTGATTGACTGAACATTCACTTTTTTTTTCTCTCTTTCTTTCTCTTTTCATAGTAAACAGAAAAGGAAGAAGAAATAAAACAACTACATGTGATGTGTACTGCAGAAAAGATTAACCATTTATTTTTATTTTACTGTTTCAGATTCCTTGCAATCGTTGTCGTATCTCGGTGAGTCTTTTTTTTGTTAAGACAAAAAAGGAGTAACCCCTTAACAAACTAAAACTAGAAAATATATATATTTATATTTACTTATACTAACCACGCACTTGGTAAATTATGATTGTACGCTATTAACCAAACTCATCATTTATTAACCTTAAGATTGAAGATACGATAGAGTTGAATTAATCATTCATCCGTCGTTTTTTTTTTTTCATATTTTATAACGTAGAATCAGTGTTAACCTTAGAACGGTGGGTGAAATTGCATGACAAATGGAATAAAATGTACAACTTGCGACGAATTATAAATACACTCGAATTTTACAAACCTGTGATGAAAAAGAAAGATATAAAGTAATCCTCCACCTGAAAATATAGAAATACTATGTAAACGCATGTAACCATTGATTATACACGCGATCACCACAGTGAATACGAGAAAAATAAATTTCACGTATAATAAAGCACAGCAAGTAATGACGACACAACATCGGCAGTTACAACAATTTAATATTTATTAAAACGCGCTGCAGGGAATATTCGATTTAGTTAATCACGTGGTACTTTGCGTTCGCGCGCGCATGGTGTATATAGATATATTGAGGGGCATATAGTGCTTTCCTAGCAAAACGTTCTCGAGTTGGCCCAGTTTCAAGCTCGGAGCGCGTTTGTCACGCGGATTAGCAATTTCATTGCCGCTTATATGCATCTGGGCTACTCTGCGAGGGAAGTGGGAGTTGAAGAAACACGGATGAAATTGCACGCGCGACCCAATTGCTACTTGAGGCCTCGGTCCTATCTATGTCTCTTTCTCTCGGTTCTTATCGCGCTTGGATCTTGCGTTGCCGATTCCAATATGATTGCATTTATACGTCCACTATGATCCAGTTGCTCGGGCTTTTTATTTCTCTACGTAGGTGGTTTGCGGTTGCGTTGCGAGATTTATCGTTTATTACGGGATGTATAAGATAACAATGAATTTCAAGACAGAACATTATTAACACCGGCTCGTTTTTAACGATGGCTTCGTAGATCGATGTACGTTAAAAATATCGGTTGAATATGATCGTTTTAAATAAGTCGTATAGTAACATTGTCGAGATCGTATTCTTGACTCGAATAAACATTCTTGACAAAATTAGAAATATACTACTCGTGCCTCATCGATCATAAATTAATCCTCGACGTTTGTTTTATTGAAAAGTAGGTAAATTTTTGAATTCCTAATAAGTTTGCTATTTCATAATTAATAATGTATTAAATACATTAATGACTCTTTGTAATTACAACGTTTATGTAAAACTATACAAGCGTGACAAATACTTTACGAGGAAACACACGATTGTTACATTACAATTATTCAATTAAATATTTATTCAAAATAAATCATTTCTCAGTCGAATAATATTATATATACTTAATTTGTATCGATAAGCCAACTTGTTTACTTTTTATACGTATTTACTATCTCAACAAAATAAAATACAAATATAAAAAAAGAATATATATATACATATATATTATTATTAAAACGAAACCTTAAACAATGCTAACGTAATCTAAATAAACTTTTAGTCGCCAGTATTAATCTTTAGAATTGATATTGCAAAGGAAAAAAAGACATTATCTCGACTCGTGTCATTGTTCTCAGTTGCACGTGCGCATTCGTAAGAAAATCGGCCACGTATCAGCGATAAATAATGCTATTGTAAGCTCGCTTCGAATATGTATATATATATATGGATTGATTTTTCGTGGCAGTCCTTCTAACTCCTTTAAAAAAAACGAAATGCTTGCAAGTTTCCTTTATTCCTTATACGTCATTACAAAATTCGCATATCGCGGCGATTAGTTTTGCGCACTTTCTATAAAATAATTAGGAAAGATCGTGTATGTTTACGCTACGCGCAAATGCTTATAATCTTACGTAATTTTTTTTTGTAACTCGTTGTTGTTGTTGTTGTTCTAGATAACTTGTTTATTATTTTCTATGGGTTATAAATCATACGACGTATATGTTTTTAATAACAAGTTCTTCGCACTCTAATGAGATCGGTGTAATTATTTGTTGTACGTTCGTTACTAATGTACGAATATACGCTTTTAGCATTTGTGGACGCACGTGCGTAAGTTAAATTGAGCGAACGTAGCAGTTCTTTTGTAAATGTAGGTTTCGTTTGCGTTCTCGGAAATTAAAAAAAGAAAAAGAAAAAAGCTCAGATTGTGAAAAGTTCTACACGAGTATACAACGAAACTTGTGAGTGACACGTGCTCGAGCACTAAGCGGTTAATGCACGAGAATATCGTCGTTAACACGCGCGTGCGATTCGTACACCTTCGTTTTCTATATCTGACCACATAGGTATATATATGTAATATACTCTTTGCTTAAGGTTAATATTTGCCACGTCTATTCGTGAAAGGTAAAGGAGAAGCTCGATTATTTGGATTTGGACGGTTTGCAAACGAAATGAGCCTTTATTGTAGGAATTGTCAACTGATTTTTCCTTATATTAGGATTTGGTAAACAAGATTATTTTTGTTATGGAAAATAATGGGAACGAAGATATACCTGCTCGATTTATTACCATATCTGTATATACTTATTCTAAAAGTACAAACGCTTTTGTAAGGTAAAAATTATTAATTTTGATCATTAAAGAAAAAGATTTTCACTTATGGGCTTTAAGGAAACGTAGGATTGGAGAAAGGTAAGATATACACCTGATGGATAGCAAATCACGTGCTTGTCACATCAGGGCTATGAACTTTAATGTACTTAACGTCTGATCTTGGCAATTTCAAATTCACGTCACATGTTATTCGATACTCCACGTAAATCGAAAAAGTATAATTTTGCTGACGATCGTCTAAAACTTTTGCAATTAAATTACAAATATCGTGTAAACGATACGCGTGACACTCGTTACACATGAAATTTTATTTGCACGTCTTTGAATTCCACTATATATACCATTCGTTTTAGCCTCTACAATTTATTAAGTGAAATATATGATCTTTTTACATAAATATTCTTATATACGATCTTTTTGCAAATAATCCTTTTTTATTATTTATTGTCTCTCGAGAATAGTTTATTAGTATTCAGTACGTTTTGTCGTAACTCAAGTGATGTGCATCGTTTTCAATCCTCTCAGATGTGTGATCAATGTCTGCGCTTGAAAGCGAATCCTCTCCTCTCAACTCCAAATAAAATTTAACCTGTCATTGATTCCCAAATGACGTAAGCTCAACTTATGCAACCCTTTCGTCGTGTCAACTTGCTTGTTAATTTTACGTTATTTTTCTCTTCGTTAAGATGTTTATTGCATAATGCCTTATTTTACTTTATTCTTATCGTAATATAATCAGGATTAATACAGGCACGTAATGCCACCGAGGATTTTTTTTATTTAAAGGCACACTTTTTTATTAAAAAAATATAGTGCAAGAATAAATTTGAGTGCTGCTAGAGCTTAATATTTGAACCGAGAATTATCAAAGCTAAATTAAAATTTAAAATAACATTTTATTGAAGATAAAAGTTTTGAAAGCATTTTATCATCGCAAAGCGAAATTTTTCTTTCTAAACATGCGTATTATTTCAATTTATATTATTTAATTAAGATTATATATT
This sequence comes from Theocolax elegans, assembly GCA_026168455.1. Taxonomy (NCBI): domain Eukaryota; kingdom Metazoa; phylum Arthropoda; class Insecta; order Hymenoptera; family Cerocephalidae; genus Theocolax; species Theocolax elegans. The sequence continues at coordinate 66,724,185 of CM047429.1, forward strand.
AAACTTGAAATGTAATTGTTATTATAATCGAGTTTACCCGCCATTAAATGAAACCACCAATAATTAAAAATTTATCTTTATATTTAAACAAGGAAAGCAACTTTAATGTATAACGAGTTTTCTCAGAGTATTTGCACAATTTGTAAACTATATACGTAAAGAAAATTAAACACCTTATGAAAATGACATATCACTCATTAAATAATCAAATATTTGCAAATTTTGAATAATAATGCGTTTTGTACATTTTGAAATATATTCTAACTTGTGTTCAAAACTAACGACGCCTATTGAACGAATCATCGCACAAGCTGTTTACCTCGTACATTAATTGTATCATTGTTTTACCTAGGTACACGTGCACTTTTTTCTTTACGTTACTTTACTATAACGATAACTGATCAACAACAATTCGATGAGTTTAGGCAATTAGCCAGGTGTTATACGAGCACTGGCGCCATACCAGAACTGCCTGACGTTAACAACCCTAACTGGTCGATTTTTTCAACGTCACCTTGTCGTTGACAATGTTTTTGTTTTGACCGTGCACCCCTTTCAATCGCATAAATTAGCCGTCGTATTGAACTCGCGTATTAAAATAAATCAATTAAAAAATATTGTTCATTATTTGTATTGTAAAGTCATTAATTTACATACAATCGTGATAATTCATTAAATGGCCGATAAAAAGAATGAAACAATATTGTATTTAATCATTGTAAATAAAGTACAGGTTGATGTCACAAGATTATTGAAATAATATTAGTATTAGATTTCTCGAGTTACGAGATAATATTTGAAGTAATTAATAAAATGCAAATGCCGTGTCTCTTTGTACGCGATAACGATTCACACAAAAAAGATAATAATTCCCGATGACGCGCGTCTCTCTTGCAATGTGGATCTCGCGTTATGATTATTTAGTACTAAGCATTGAGTTTTTCATTTATTTTATTTCGATGTGTACTAAAATTAAGTAATTTAAGTGAACAGTTTGTATTTTTAAGTTTTTTTGATTGGGATTATCTAAAGACGACTTCTTATATTAAAAGCGGCTCGAACAATCGGAATCAAAAATTCTTCAAAAATAAGTGTACAAATAAATAAAAAAATATCATGTAGATACGATAAATTTTACACATAAACAGATTAGTCGCGAAAAAAAAAAATAATAATTATTTTGAAAAACTAAAAAATTGATCGCAATTTTATTTTATCAATCAATTATAAAATTATCTAATACTTTGTTAAGTTGTACAATACTTTCGTTTGAAAATCATTTGCAATCTTATCTAATCTATATAGACAAATGTCTCTTGAATAATAATGATACAACAATTAAGAAGATACATTAATTAACGATACCGCAGTTATTATTATTTGTTTTAATATTAAATGTATACATGATCAATGTTTAACCCAATATTTTACAAAATTATTTTCAAACATACATTTTGTATATTTTGCTATAGAAAGAGAAGCCAAATTGTTTCTGGCACAAACTACAGCGAATTTTCAAGGCTTGCTATTTATCAAGCATCGTGGTGTCGTTTGATTAATGTTATCTCAAAATCCGTCTGTGAAAATTCAGTATCATCAGCTTAAAAATTTACTACACAGTAGCCGGTACGTCTCATTTTTTTAAAACATGACGCATATTGTCTTTTTTTTATCGTCTTTGCGATACGACTTTTACCTTCCGTATAACCATAAAATACCGAATGTATGCAGACCGGAAGATTACGAGTTCGTGGAACGGTACATATACATATACATATAGGTATACGTTACCGATGATGATGCAGGTAAACTAATCGGTTAGAATTTACTTTACTTACATTTTTTCTACACTTTCATTTGCGTCAGTGTAAAATCAAGCTATAGCGTTCTAACGTGGTAATACTTTTCAAGATTCAAAATTGTATAAGGAATTATTATAGAGTAAGTACAAGTATATGGGTTATAATTATAGAAACGTTACATTGAGAAAAATTTTTAGTAAAAATTACAATACTGTCTAGTAAAAGAGTCACAGTCTGCCAAAAATGAGAAAAATTACTATACTTTATAGTAAAATTTACAAGAATTATAGTAAATTTTACTATAAAGTATAGTAATTTTTCTCATTTTTGGCAGTCTGTGACTTTTTTACTAGACAGTATTGTAATTTTTACTAAAAATTTTTCTCAGTGTACACATTATGCAGTGACTAAAACATTTCTTAATTTTGTTAAACTTATTGTATTATTAATAACTTTTATTTTAAGTTTTCTAGTTATTTTGTTTTTAGCCTAATTTTCATTATTCAACATGATGCCCTTACCGTTAGATATCTCAAGAATCACTTCGCTGAATAGACTGAAATTTTGACGCGGTAACAATAAAAATGATTCTAATCAATTTAAGTAGAACCTAGTTTAAAATGTTGTAGTGAAAATAATTTAAAAAATGATTACGAAAAGCTTTTAAAATTTATGTTAAAAATAACAATTTATTTGATCAAGTGATTGCCGAGATATCCTTCTGCGAGTGCATTGGTAAATTATGGTATACGACTGTCAATTAATTAAAATAACTATATTGCAAATAAATGAACTAAAAATTAGTTTGTCATCTTAAATAAAAATTTGTTTTTTTTTAATCTTATACTATCTTCAGCGTTGTTAATAAAAAAATGTTACGCATTCTTACGGGATGTCTATTTTCATACTATTCGAATGAAGACATTGTTAAATAAATTATCAAAAACAGCGTAGGTAATATATTTTTGCGTCACGCAATCACCAAATTTACTACTTGTTAGCGTCATCGATACCCCAATAAAAGTTTAAACTATACACAAGATGCGTACATACGTATATAACGTCGGTGTTCCCTTATACTCTGACGTCACTCATTGATCAGTGGATACACAATTTTCACCTGTTCACGTCACCTGTGTCTTAAAAGTCCTTCATAGATGTGTGATGTCTAAATATAGATGTAATAACAAGTAACGGATTTTGTATTAAAAAAATCATCACAAGACCGTTGATCGTATTAGTACGAGCTATGTTTAGGGTTACGGGTACAGTCGATAATGTTACACTAAATTTAGAAGAAGCATAAAATCTCTGCTTCCGCAATGCTGGGTAACTAAGGTGCGTTGAGATACCGATCGATTGACCATCGATTTGATTATCGAGTGAGAAGGTTGCTTTCGTTCCATCGTGGGAATTGGTGCGGAAGTCCTTAATAAAGATGTGCGTTGGTTTTTTTTTGCGACAACAACAATTTGTTACATCAAATCAATGCTAATTCTAATGTTGTATTCGTAGATTGTCCGCACGTGGCGAATGGGTCGATATCGTTGAATTCGATAATGTTTTTCATGAATTAACTTAGATTAAAAATTTTCGATTGCTCCGAGATATACGATAGTATAAGTAGTTTCAATATAATTTATGAATTGTTAAACACTCAATTATTATTATCAATATAATTAATTCATTCTCGTTAAATATTTAGATAGAGAAAAGTATATATCAAAGGATAGATATAAGCACGTACATACATTTTTAAAAAATCTAATCAACCATTATTCCGTATATTCGTCCTTAGAATCATTCTGAGCGAGATAGGAATCATAAATTAGAATATTACCTCTCTGTCACGGAAATTCTTAGCTGAAAATAAATGATAATATCAGACATACGGGTGTAATAAAATAAATGTTAATTGGTTATGAAATTCAAGGGCCAGGCCAGGCGAAGGTTACGATATGCCGTGACACAATTCCCTTCGAATACGACGACTTGCAAAAATGTTCGTTTTTATAATAACAAAAGGCTCTGGAGAGCGTGATCGTTAATTACTCGATAAGTTCAAGGCTTATGCGGCTTTTAATTTACATCTTATTATACACATACTTTTTACTTCGTTTATTTCTTCAAAGCACACCTGCGAGTCACTCGTTTTTTTTTTCTCCCTCTTCCTTTATTAAACGCGATTTTTATATAATAATTTATATATATACAATACACGTCCGTTCCGATGGAATGACTTGAGCTATCGTATGAATCGACTCGTTAATTTTTGAATGAAGAAGTGTTACAGATGATGCGATAGAATTGTATACATACAGATCGATTCAATTAACGGGAGATTAAGTTATGTAATGTCGCATGATGCATCGTATTGCACAACAGTAGCGTAATGAATAATATGCAATTATACAAATAATTGACATTCCACGTGCTATTAAAATTCTGGCCTTACATTCAATGTCAACGTGTGAATTGTGCGTTATTCCGTTTTCAAGTTTAACGTATTTCTTAATTGATTATCAAGATCCATTAGCGCTTATTAATTTGTTAGCGTAATACGTACCGAGGTCTGATTATTCGGATTATTAAGCGTGCTCGATTTCTTGAGCTTTTTCAATTTACGTTACTCCCTATATAGCCAACGATTGTTAATGATTATTGATCGTTATCTATTAGAGCGTATATGGTAATAATTTAAAATATTTGTACGATATACGAGACAGAAGAAGGAATAACGCTCGTCAAGTGTCTTCACCTATTGGAGAAGTGCCATTGACCTTGCCTAATCAAACCCGAGTAGCAAAACAATTTGATTGAAGTAGCAAATCGTTTTCAATGATGTAAACGAAGGCATTGAACCGACCGAGAATTTCTTGTTTGCTGTCTCGAGAACATTTTTTGAAAATTCTGCATCTTCGTTTCGAAAGATAGGTATATATACGTTTGTTACCGATTTTTCTTTCTTACCCTTGGGATGCACGAAGTGACAAAAATTTTTCACAATTTCGCGCAAAAGATCGTAATGCAAATAAACTCGTAAAGACATCGTTAAAGAGAAAAATTGCCACCCGGTGCGTGAAACATTATACGAACGATGATCGATAAAGCGGTAGGTGTTATGGTGGTACCTTACTCTCTCTCTCTCTCTCCAGTCTCTCGACTGAATTATTATGGTTATGATACCAAATACTTATACTTACGCGAGTTATATTTACGCTTACCCCATTAAGATTATTTGATGACTCGCAGGTATTCGATGTAATTCACAAATTATACGATATTTTAACGAGGATATATATAGATTATAAATTTCAATTATAATTATCCAGTTACACTCGTCTGCTATTTTCGACTTTCAATAGATGGAAATTGCCAGTTTGTCAATTAAGCGAAAAACCTATGTATGTTTTATTATATACATTTTGTTAGATCAGTGTATACGTATATTAAACATTTTATCGTGAATGTTTATACGGGCCAGATAATGAAAAATTTTTTTAAAAAATGTATCGTATTAAAAGAAGCTAACTCTTGGCGACGATAAGATTTATCGACGAAAAATTCCATCGTAACGGTCAAAGCGGCTGGCGCCTGGCTGATCGTCTCGGTCTTATCGAGTCTTTGCTAGTGTTCCTAACACTAAAAATATAATAGATCCGGTTAGAATTGACTGTAGTATCGTGACTAATATATAATATATATTTCTTTCCTATTTTATTATCAAATTATTGATAATTTTCAAAAGTGAAGATATACGCTTTTCTGTGATCGATGCTTATATACGTATATAATAGTTTTTATAGCTACATTCAAACTTCCTATAACAGATTTAATTTTGATAATGAAAAATTATTTTCGAAAACCAAATCTACATTGACATGACGAGTCCATATTTTTTCATAAGAATTACCGAGAAATTGACGGTAAAATGCTAATATTTTTTCTTGTACACTGGTTTCTCAATGAATAATAATTACATTTTCTAATAAATAATATTTGTAAAAAATAATTTTATAAATTATGACGATAATTAGTATTTAATAAAAATTTATGCTTTTCTGTAACAGTGATGTTTATTGATGTCAATGTACATTTTCGAGTACTGTAAAATTAAAAATATATTTACATGTTTATGGATATAAATTATACAAATCCATCCTTACGTAAAAACTACGAAGACGAGGCCGTAGCCCTATGCTTTATACACAGTAACCGACATTTCTGTTTTCCACTATTCTCCGAGAATTTTAATTTTTTTCACATCGTCTCTGCAGAGCGCCATTCTACAGACCATTGACTATGGCGCTCAGCTAAGAAAATTTGAAAAAAATAATAATTCTTAGAATATAGTACAGAACAGCGACGTTGACTGTTGACATCCGACCTCCCCTTAAATCAAAAGAAAGTATGTTTTCGCGGTTCTCTAAGTAATGAAAATATAAATCTGATATAAAATTTTATCGTTCAGTAATATATATATATAATAATATCAGTCTCTCCGAACTAAATGCTTTACTTTTAGAATAAAGCAGGCCTATCGTACTCTTTGTCCACTATGGTTGGTGGAATTTCCCAGAGCACGGCCTTTTAAAATAATTAAAGGCGTTTCGTCCTCGATCTCCAGCTTGGACTCCCTCAGTGAGGAACTGGAGATCTTACCTTAGACGCCTGTCGCAAGATGACCTGCGACGCCAGCAAGATGTTCTGCGGCTATATATATAGAAAAGAGACGACAATCTCTCCAACGAGTGTAGAGAGATAGTCGTCTCCCTCTGGTGGTGGGAAAAGCCACCAGCCAGAGCGCGAATTTTTAGACCGTATCGCGAGTTATTTGTTACAAAACATTTGGTTCGGAGAGACCGATATTATTATACATATACATATTACCGAACGTTAAAATTTTGTAACACATAACTCGCGATACGGTCTAAAAATTCGCGCTCTGGCTGGTGGCTTTTCCCACCACTAGAGGGAGACGACTATCTCTCTACACTCGTTGGAGAGATCGTCGTCTAATTTCTATATATATAGCCGCAGAACATCTTGCGACAGCGAACGCTCCCACCATCCCCGAATTGGCCGCCTCTCACGCGACAAATCTTAGAACCACCCTATTAAATCACTCCAATCCAAGCATCAAAGCCATCACAGATTACGCCCCCAAATCCTACGACAAAATTCCAAGGCCCTGCTATCTCGTCAGGTAACTCTCCCCCTCTACACAATTCACCTAGTTTCGCACCCAATGCGTCAGTGACCCAGTCTCTTCGACTAGGCCCACCCCTTTCCATCAGCCAAATTCAAACATAGGGATTAGAGCTAATTAGCTGGCATCCCACAACATGAGGTGGTGGTTTTTAGTCGGTAGGCGTCTAATTTAGATGAATCCGACACTACCCTACATTTGTAGGGTGTCTTTTGAAGATTTTTATCCTCCACCTCCCCTTTCAAAAAAAAAAAAAAAAAAAAAAAAAAAAAAAAAAAAAAAAAATCTTGCGACAGGCGTCTAAGGTCAGATCTTCAGTTCCTTACTGAGGAGTCCAAGCTGGAGATCGAGCCTCGAGGACGAAACGCCTTTAATTATTTTAAAAGGCCGTGCTTTGGGAAATTCTACCAACCATAGTGGACAAAGAGTACGATAGGCCTGCTTTATTCAAAAAGTAAAACATTTGGTTCGGAGAGACCGATATTATTATACATATACATATTACCGAACGTTAAAATTTTGTAAAAAAAAATTACACTCATAAGTATAAATCTTGCAAAACAATCAATTATAAAGTGAATGACAATATAATAAAGATTGTAACCGAACTAGTTGTAATTTATACGCATAATTTAGCTAATAATCCAGTTACTTGACATTTCAAATCTCCTTAAAACGTATTGTACTATAATTAAAAAAAAATTTGTAAATTAAATGCGACGAAAATATTAAATATTAAGAATATTAATCTTAGTATCTTAACAGACAGTCTTACGATAATTTCGACTTAAGCAGATTATTCCACTCAAAAAAAAAATAACTAAATAATCACCTGAATGTAAATAATTCCCGAGCTTTGCATTATCAACCAAACGGATAAAAAATCTAAAAATATATCGCTCGAATGAGCCCTAATACAGGATCATATAACGAGAGAACAAAAATGATGGTTAAACAAAGAATAAGTAAAAAGTGAACTCGCGGTATCTATAAATACTCTAAGAATAGGGTAATATACGTAAGTATAGAAAACGAGCTTCTCGGCCGAGTTCAGGGGCTTTTGTCCATGCTCCTGATAATGCATAAAAGGGAGGAGGGGAAGGGAAGAGGAGGAGGAGGGCTGGGGAGACCCAGATAAAACTGAAGCGTCTATATCTGGCTTGGATAATCTAGCGGCTCGGTCAATCCTCCGGGGACTCGTAACTATTTATAGAATCGCAGGTTGTACCTCCGAGATGTGTCCGTGTATGCGCGTGTGTGTGTGTGAGTGTGTGAGTGTACGTGTCTGTACGTACACTAAAGGAGAATTTACGCGATGGCAACTTTTCGTTTTATTTTCACCGAGAGGTAATTGCTTCGTGTAAGAGGGTTAAGGAACTTCGAGGGGATCAAACGCAAACGATTTCGTTCTATACTTGGAGCTTGTAATTTACGAGTGATACCAGTTATACTTATTTTCGTATCCTTGCCTGAACCTTTGAATTTTCAGTGTGATCTTGATGACGATGATGAAAGGTGTGCTGTGGATCGGTGCATTGCGGCTACCAGAAAAGGTGACTGACTGATATCGCCGCTGAAATAAACAATTGCACGCGATGCAACGCGTATAAACAATCCGGTTGTGTCGCCGACCTGAGCTTACAGGGAAACTGGTTCCGACGTTTTTGTTTTCCTTCCTGTTTTCTTCGAGATTCCTCAAGGTGATGCCATTTTCTTTGACTCCGTCGTTTACTCGAACTTTACGGAGCCGCCAGGGTGATCCGATGAATTGTTCGATGAAAATAAGTTTACTGCGTTTCGAGCATTGTTATTTATCATGTAACCTTTACGGTTTTATGATTTTATTTTTCAGGACAAATACCCTTGCTGAACTCGTGTATCAAAGACGCGTTGTTAATTTCCGATCGTAAAAGTGAAATAAAAGTTCATAAATATACGAGATCGGGAACCACTTGAGAAAACTGAGTCAAGTTTATAAGAAATGCAATAAAATTTTGGATGTTAGGAGTAAAAGCTAAACGTCTTACATAACAAACATGCGACTTTGACGCAAATCCAGAGTTGACGCTAGGTTAACAAATAACAATTAAATGACTCTATTGCGCAGTGAATTCAAGTGGAGAAACCCATTTTATATATCACGTTATATACCCACGGTCGAAATTTCGGCAATATTTTTGAAAATATAATCAACCTCTAAGCTTTTGCGTACCTAAAGAAAAGAAACCTTTCGTCAGGTTATAACTCCCTCTCCTCGATGAAAAAACGGTAAGACGATGCATTTAACGTGACGCCCTCGCAAAATGCTTATCGAAACCACTGTGCGCGTCGATTTATCAGAGACTATCGAGGCTACGATTGACGTCGTGCGGGGCTCCAAAAATAACGGCAAACCTCGCGGCGCATTGAAAATGTTGAAAAAGAAGCCGTCAAGCGGAGCTTTTAAACTAACTGACAAATGCGCCGAACTTTTACTTATATATATACAAAGTCGATAATCTAAGTGAAATCGGTATTCCTTGGAAAATCATATAGTTTGAGATTGATTTGTAGAAGCAATTGAATAGTGCAAGGGATTTGGCCAGTAAAAACGTTGATTTTAAATTTTATATGTCTTATTATTAATATTATTAATTTGTTGTCTTATAAACATTGAGAATATATAACCAATGAGTTATATATGCAGCCGTAATTCAGAAAGTTTATGGTACTACCAAGTGTAAAAATATCATTGTTGATATAGCCTGCATCGAGCCTCACCAAATAATTGTAATTATAAGATTGTTTAAAAGATTTATTTTCTTGATATTTTCTCACGTGGTGCAATATTTAAATATAAACATTGAATCGCTACTTGGTATATAATTACGCGTCACTAAAAATTTTATTTTTAAAATATAATTGCTACAACATTTTTATTCCTAAAATATTGACTCTTGCATAAAAATTACGTACTTTTATTGATTAAGTATTTATAGTTTAACGGCTTATACATATATATATATATATATGTATATATATATATTCCAGTGCACAATGGAAATTCCTTACAAATAGGTCCTTGTACCGCTTGACCGACTAAAATCAATTGAATAAAATGTTCTGAATGCAAAACCTCATAACCGCGTGAAAAACAATTAACGGGTTAAAATTAGCTTCTCCTCTCATTCGCGATCGGACTCGAAATTTGCCGCTCCCAAAGAAAAGCCACCCTACGCGATGTTTCGTAACTGGCCCAAGGACTCGCCACGTTTCCGCTCGAGTCTACTGCACGTGATAGCCACATGGCCGTGGAATACACCCGGACCGGTGTCGCCGCCACCGCCGCCCCTTGGCTTCCTATTTTCTACCGCGCCCACCAAACCTATCCACGACGGAAAGTTTCTTCTGTAACGAGAGTTCAAAGCAAACTTTCCACCCCCGACGTCTGGAGGAAACCTGCTGCAACGGGTAATCGCCACGTGAGACTCTCAGCACGTGAGGAATATTATGCGGAATTTGATTATTGTCGTATTGACTATTGTTCAGTGCTTGGCTATTCAAAATTCTCTGGTCCCTTATTCATTTATATATTGATTACAATTGTATTGTGAAAGAAAGTAATAATTGTTAAAAAATTTATTGCTTTTGATGATATGCCTCTATAATAAATTTTACATTACAATTTTAATATTTTAAACAATATAATCCTTGGGCTCAGTAATAAAGCACGATTTCAATATTATTTGATATTTTTGATCTCTACTTTATTTAAAATGTTCTAATAGCAAAAGTATGTAATAGATATTAAGTTTTTAAACAATTACTTAATTTGTCAATAATTTAAGAAACTATAACAACTATAACACAGTAATGCTTCGATTTGCAATTGAATAAAGACTCACCATTTGATAGTCATGATTAAGAGAACATCTAGTTCTTAACCTTCAATTTGGGCCTGATTAGGTTCATCGACGACGATTTATTGTCACTGTATATTGACTCGTATACATTTTTATTAGAACAATTTATTCATTCTGTTACGGCAATAGATATCTTTTACAATCTGTTAGTGAAACGTAAACAATTTTTTTTTCATTTTTCTTGTATATTTTATAATTTATGCAACTTTGATAAACAGTGAAAACAGTGTTGACACGTATTTAATCAGTTAATCCGCGAAAAAAAATGTTTATAATAACAAACAATTAGTCATTATCTTCGTTATTGTGTTAGTACTAAAATTTGCAATTTAAATTAATTATTAGATAATCACATGATTCTTATCAATTTAAATATTAGACCATTTGATAAATATCAAAACGTATAAAAACCGCGCGAAACGTGACTATATTATTTGTTTATTAGATAATTAGCATTACGTAAAGCAAAATTAAATGAATATTAATTTTTTCTTAATATTACATATTGTAATAAGCATATTTATTCTACAACCCATTAAATACTTACGTCGACGGATTTTAATTTAAAATTCATGAAAATTACATTTAGTTGTGTGATAACCTACATATATTAATTTTGCGTGACTAAATTTATCATTTGCCCCGATTGACAATCCGTTTCTTTTCTTTTACAAAATGTTTGCAAAAGTGTAGAATATATAATTATGTAAATATCTTCAAATATCAAATATTTATAGGCATTCCATATATAAAACTAATATTTTTACTAATTCAAATTCAAAAGCATATATTTTTTAAGCATATGCGATAGATCATTTTTGCAGGATATGTCTTATTAAACCATAAGTAATGATACATAAAAGTGTCGACGAAAAAAGTAGCTTCGTCCGGGAATCATTAATATCATACTGCAATGCTTATAAAAAATGTTAAAACTCGTCAATAAACAAATATTATCAAAACTCTGAATCGCAATGTGTATTGCATAGAGAGAAGGGCTCGCATCGATTTGCATTAAAAAATCAATTTTAAATTAATAATGGGTGGTAAGAAGAGATGTACCATCAAGAGGGGGAGAAATAAAGCGATCGCGTGGAGGGTGGATGATAATTCAGCATGTGTGTCGTGGGGTGCATCGTAAAAAGGTATATAATATGGCTTTCCTCCTCAGTTGGCGTAGTGGAAGAAAGTTAGCGTTGCTAGGCTACCACTGAGCCACCACGGATTTTACCCGTTGCACACCGGAAAAGTCCCAAGCCATGTGGCTTCTGTTCGTACTCGCCTTTCCCTTCCGTGGAACTTTTTCTATTTATTTTTAGACTCGATTTGTCTGATACTCTTGGAATTTTATACCAATTGATCTTCCCTTTTCTTTTTACTATCCTATTATTTATTATAATCATCAATACATCATAGGGATACATCATACATAATTTTTATGTTTCTCTGGTTATAGAATATTTCAATACTACATATCGATTCATTTTATACAGATATTCTCATTTGAAAAAGAAATTTAATAAACTATCACTGTCTTGATCAAAATAATCTTTATCGAGCTCAGAATAAAAAAAGGATATCATTTTCGTTAACTTTCTCATCAAAGCCTATACAGTATTAAATAACTCGCTCAACAAATTTTTCAACCGTTCACACGTTCCAATTTTCGAAACTATATGTATAGATATACGTGTATACGAAAAAAAAGATACCCCGGAAGTACATATAAAAATTCTCTTCATCTCCTTCTTCTCCTTTTCCCTTTTATCAATGCATATATAAGACCCAGTTAAAAGCAAATCCAAGAACAAACTCCTTTTTACCAAGCGATAAGATAAAGCACCGTGGCGTTAATCGATTTCAACGAACGCTAAGACACAAATCGTATAACTGAACTTTCACCGTTAAGTTCACCTCCAACAATAATTACCTCCCTCCATCGAAAAAAGAAATATATATATATATATATATATATATATATGTATATGTGTGTGCGTTAACAAGGAAAAGAGAAGAAGTATGAGTATAAGAAGACGAAACTGAAAAAAAAAAGAAGAACGTGGAATCCTGACGCACAGAGATCCCTAAGAAAGATTTTGCCAAGCCTTTATAAGGCAACTTTTTTCTTCAAATATAAGTTTGCGCCGGTTCCTTCACCTCTTTTTGCTCTCGGTTTTTTTTGTTATACGTGGTAACTTCTTAATTTGCACTGTAACCAACCAAAAGTGATTTGTCGGCATAAAAATTGAATGTTATTACATTTGAGGACCGAGTCAAATTTTGGAGCACATGGTGTACATATCGTAATTTGAAACATTGGAGATGGCAATAAAATATGATGACAAAAATGCTTCCTCAAAAACACCTATAAATTAAGAAAATATTGCAATATTTGCTCAATTTCTATCAATTTATTAGAGGAAGAAATACGAACTATCTCTTATTTTGCTTTATATCTACATTTTTTGGTTATGTATATATAGCCATATAAAATAGAACTATTATAAATTTTGCATACCGTTAGGTGTGTATATATAGAAACCCGTTATTAATATGCACATTCATTCAAGTTTTTTGCGATCGATTCACTGTTAATTTCTAAAGCTTATATTCGATCAGGTCAACAGTTTACTGATTGCAAAAGTGTAATATCGATTATTTTTGAAACGCTACATGATTTTACCAATTTTTAATTGTAATCATAAAACTATGAAATTATATTTTAGAAAAATCTAAAATATTATTCTTGATTGAATTTGTTGGCTACTCCATCCGTATTTGTATTCATCCTTCTGAAATTGAGAAAATCCCAGTATATCAAAATCTAAATACGCAGGAAAGCCACTTATTTCTCTTTTGGTACAACAGAGAGGGTCAGAATTTGCTTATATATTGAAAATATATATGATAATCAAAACACTACAAATTATGTTTTATATAACTTCGTACACACAATCGTTATGCATCAACAATTAATGTTCGTCAATTCGAACGTTTATTCGAATGTTACTAATCATAAAAATATGCAAAATAAGTTATTGATGTAACTACAAGAGAAACTATAAAACTTTTCATCTTTTAAGATGTTTCCACTTCTTTTTCCTTTTCTTAATGCAAATATCTATGAATTGTTATCTCGAAGACATTTCATACCATAACCAGCTGTAATAATATTATGTTTGTATACACCAGTGTTTTAATTCATTTAAATCTCCAAAAGATAAAGCGTGACGGTTTATTGCGCGGGCTTATATACATCCGTAAATCAATTGAATCGCGTGAAATTTATGCATTCGAATGTTTGTATACGTCGACGGTGTCATAATTACGTAAAAAATATTTGCATGTATTCAACGAGTCTGTTATGTTAAATCTATCCAAAGTCAAGGTGTGCGTGCAGATTTACACGTTTACTTTTGATGGTGCTTCACGTGCTATACTCAAAACAATGTCAATTTATCGCCGAATCAACAAGTTTAATATTATGTTAATAAACATTACTGCAATTTTTTTTTAAGAAGGCGTTTTACATCGCAGAACAAGTCTAGAGTATTAAAATATGTAATTACATCTTGTTTAAATTAGATTAAAGTGTAGCGTTTACGTTTTATCTACTATCGCTGTCTTCTGTTTACGTGAATAAAGAGAAAATGTAAAAAAAATAAAAAAAATGTATAACCTTTTTGAAATAAAAGTACTAGGTAGTTCCATGTTACTGGCGAATCATGCGGTAGTCGTTGCAGTATGATTTTACCCTGCACGCTTACTTCAGAATCGATGCGACTGTCGGAGTGGCAAGAAAATACACGTAAGAATATAAGGATTTAAGCATTTGCTGCTGCTTGCATCGTCAATTTTTTTTCTTTCTCATGTTTTTTTCCCTTAATCCGAACGAGCTCCTTATATGCTTTTATTTAAAAGAAAAAAAATGAAAGGAAATCGAGATGTTGAAAGTCGGACCCTCTTTTTTTCTTATTACCTGGTGCATATACACATGTTCATGGCTCAGGTATGTCAGCTAAGCGTCACATGCTCGCAGACTTAGAATAAAAAAATGAATATATTTTTTTTATCGAGGAATTTATTAAATAACTATTATCACACTTCGAGCAAAGGAGTAATAATTAAAAATGTACGTAAATTTGTAATAATGCAAACATCATTTTCTCATAAATTATGTAAATCCACAAGTTACGATAAATTTATAAAAAAAGAATTACATCTAACACGCTTAATTTTAATTCGAGCATTTATATACCTTCAAACTGGTCACATGTAATGAATCATCGAATCGCATCAAAACTGCATACTAGTTAAAAGTGAAAAAAGATTCGCGTGAGCAATCATCTACGGTGCTCGTGAGAGAACAAGAAAAATCTTAACGCATTTTCGGTACATAACCAAATTGAATACAAAAAATTGTTTTTTCTTTTATACCATAAAATAAAAATGTATTGACACGATTAATTCCTCATATATACGTATTATAAATTTTTCAACCTGCGCATAGATGATAAGAAATCGAATGCATCGAAAATGTTTCCTTGTGTCTGACTGATTGGGTAACCTTTAATTTTTTTTACTCGGAGATTCAGCAGCGATAACATTTTGTTGAGATTTTCAAGGTTTTCACTGTATACCAGTTTCCTCGATACTTTTATAATTAATCGTTGTTTTTATTGTTAAATTGAGTTAATTTAATCGTTTTATTAATGTATTATTTATTACTCGACTACAAATCGTTAATTATTTTTTTAGATTTATTCTTTAACTCGCGAGTGTATTTATTTATTATATTCTTGAGCGTACGTGTGTATACAATTATTTAGAGGTTATAATAATTATTTTTCCAAATGCTCTAGCTTAAAAAATAATAAACTTTTAGCAAACGAAACGATGCTAATATAAACCTTAAAAATAAAATAAACCCAAAAGGCAATGTGCAATATACAATATATACAACTATATACTATTCACTACGCATTCAAACTGCCTTCGTTTACTCGCCAACTGTTACAAACCACTCGTGCTCTCAAAGTCCTTTCGATTATAAAACTTTGGCTAATAATATCGAAGCTATTCCTCTTTAAAACTTGTGTTTATATTCATTCGATTTTTGTTTCTTTTTAAAGTTTCATTACAAAGCAAGAAGTGAACAAGATATCCTGAGCGTGCTAAATATTCTATAAAATAACATACTATTACGATTTAATAAATAATTTAAATAAATCTTATACTTGTAAATGTTAATTCTATTATAAATAATTCTTTTAAATAAATTAAAATTTTATGTGACACGTAAATATTCATGTGCACTTAGCAGTAAATAAAAAAATTAATTTATTTCCTCGGGTACAAAATTTTCTTTTATAATTTAGAAATTAAATTAAAATTATATACGCTGTATATATTTGTATTTTGAATTTATTATACAACGGTGTGTAAGCTTGATTTACCGTTAAAAGGAAAAAGGTTCTCAAAGACATAAAACTTGCATAGAAAAGTAAAAAAAGAAAAAAAGATTTATCGATTGCCAACAAACGAGCCACTGTAAAATGCATGTATGTTGTAATTTGTTATTACGAGGCATGGAATGAAAAAAAAAGATCTAAAGCTTTAAATATCTCTACTTCATACTTATCATTTTTACAGTTGAACGTAATTTATAACGTTTTTCTCTAGTTTCAAAACACTGTCGACGATAAGCAGAAACAATAGTTAAACTTTGTAAATAATTAAACGCAACTTTGAATTACCGTAATTGTGTAAGATTTCTTGAAATAAATAACCAAGAATAGTACATTTTATTGAGTTAATAAATTGTGTATTGGTAAAAGGCAAGTTTACACACTTCCTAGTACGTCTAATAGAAAACATTAACACGTGAGAGTGACGAATTTTTAGCATGTACAAATAAGCGTCCGACCACGTTGTTGTTCTTGACTTTACCGGTTCAATCTGCCGCGGGAACTTTTGAATCCAACTGCGTGATGTATCCTGTCTATATAGTTAGTGTTTTAAACATAAATAATTTATGAATTTAACAAATTTTCTATTACTTAATTTTATGTAAAGGAAATTAAATATAATGTAAGACGTTTCAAGGTATTTTATTATATGTATGTGTGCATATATATATATATATATATATATATATATATATATATTGTTGAATATATATTGTTATATATATATTGTTGAATATTCTTTCGTTTATTTGCTGTTTCTATTTTTCAAGTTATATCAATAAATTATGATTAATTAAATTATACATTATTTAAATTAATTTTAATCGATATGTTTCAATAACTAATTTATTATAAATATTTTCATCCCAGACACAAGCACTCTGTGATTAAATTTCGTGTTTCCCTGTAAATACAGGTAAAATATATATATATATATATTTATATTTGTACAATAACTTTCCTCGTATAATGAGACATTAATATTATATGTTATTCGAATTAACGTATGTATAAGAGCGCGGTGTCAATCAAACGCAAAATTGCTTTTAAAACGATAAGTAAAATCGCTTATGGGTAAAAAAGCGGTCTGGAAAAATCGAAATTTCTCGAGTAGTGTATAAAAGTCGCAAGCATCCCATCGCCAGATAAAATATTTATACGGTTTTTGCGGTGCTCGTTATTGTCGAGCCTTCGAATGCGCAGCACGCGTATACCTACAACGGAAATAGACAGCGGAGCCTCTTAGAGCACGATGGAACGTCTGGCAGACTTCGAACGACGACAGTTGAGCATTTCGGGGTCAGAATATAACTGCTAATAGAGGGTGGCGTTTATAGAAACAGGAAACTCAAATGACTGAACCATTTTCATTTAATTTAAATCGATCGTTATAGATAGATTATATTGAAATACTTGACGTATTGATAAAATTGAGTTAATTTAACCAAACAAAAATTTTGGCTCCTTTTCGTTATTTTCTTTGCAAAATCATTATTCTCCAACGAAATAGCTATTCGCAATAATATTTTAAGTAATTCTATTATTGTTTGAAAGAATTTTTTATCGACTCAGGAAAAGGGTATATTTTTGAGGGGCAAATAACAATAATGTGTTAAAAAATGTGCTTGTCTCGTTATTAATGTTTTAGGATAGTGTATACATAATTTTTTTTATGTATAATAAATACGGAAAAACCTGGTTTTCCTTCATAACAGGTATCGATACATCGATCCATGGTGCAATGCTAACTATATACATACTAGAACTCTAATATACAAGAGGTATGTAATAGAAATCTAAATTCATATTGGACTAGACGGAGATATAATAAACTGTTCGGTAGAAAAAATTTGACGGATCCAACATACTAAATTTTCAATTTTATAAATATCAAATTAAAAAAAATAGATAAAAAAATTTCACAAATCGTTCAAATGAAATCTTCTTGGGAACGCAACAAAAACTTATCATAAAATGTCTCGTTTACTTTACGTCCTTCCGCTCAACATAATTATATAATTCTTCAAATCTTTAAATACTATCAAAAAAAAAGGTGAAGCGAAGCATATACATCGGAACTAAGTTTGAGAAAAAGATAAATGCGTATACGATGTGGCTTGGCACACTCTTCATCATACGTTCACCGTATTCTTTTTTTTCCAACAGCTGAGAAGAGACGTATGGATTTAGCAACCGCTGTGTCTCGACGGGTTAGATGACGAAGCGACGAAACTTTTTTATACCGAGAAAGATCGGAAAACTAGTTCTTTCTGGATCTGAAGAAGTTCATAAAAAAGTCACGATTGAAATATCACTTATTTGTGAAATCGAAAATGTTTTAAGAAATTCATTTTTGTCGTCTATCATCTTCGTGGAAAATTTTCAGTTCTTTCTATGTTAAAACCGAGTAGTTTTTATTTTTTTATTCTATGTTAATTTAATGATTGGGGGAACGTATCAATCATGTTGTCTACGAATATAGGTAAATATCTAATAAAACTCGTTAATTATTGGTGTTACGAGGGATCGACACTAAGTGATAACATCTATAGAAGATTTAGGAAGCCGATTTGTGACAAAGAAATTTGTTTGATTGAAAAGTAACAAATAATTTTATTTCTAACAAGTAAAGCTCGAGCAGGGGGCCTTGAATTTACGCGTCAAAACTTAAGTTGTTAAGAATTGTGCACAATTTTACAGATAAAAAGATTCAATTTTACATCGTAGTATACAATTTATAATAAATGATAGTTGCAACTTATTGTATATTATGTAACAATCAAAAGAAATAAATTTCTTAATTCGCTACACTTTGTATACGTATACGCGTATTTAATATATTTTTCAAAGAATTGTATATATATAATAATTGAAAATGATGCAGCTACATTGAAATTGTAAAATCAAATGAATAGCGTTTCCAGCGTCGACCAAATTTGATAATATATAATTTTAATACGAAAATGTTAATAAATGGCTAGGTGCGGTATTATAGCTAAATTCCGGATAATTTTTCGAATAATCCGTATAATTTAAATAATATTTCAACATTCGGCCTAGAGGCTAATAGTATATGAGAAAATAGCAACAAGAACAAATCAATAACTCAAAAAGAAAGTATCTGGAAACAGTTGAACCTCGTAAAATTGCTGAGAACAACGACCCTAAACCTCTAAAATTGCACACCGGCTTCCCTCCCCCACGATACGAGCCTAAAACTGCAAAAGATCAAGAGGAAAAAAGTAAGAAAAAAAGGGACAAAAATGGAAAAGAAAAGAAACTAAGCGAGAATGTAACGAAGGCACGCGAAGAAGTTTGCGGTTCGAACACCAGACGCAAACGAAAGAGAAAGATAGATAGAGTGAGAGAGACAGAGAGAGAGAGAGAGAGAGAGAGAGAGTGGCTAGTGAAGGAGAGGGAGAGAGGGGGGGGGGGCAGGTGTTGGCCGTGAGTGCAACAGCTTCCACCGGGTCTCTCCTCCTTTTTGTCCAAGACTCGCTTTCATCCCCTGCCGTCGTCGTCGTCGTCGTCGTGTCGTCGAACTCGAAAGGCCGACGACTTTTTCCCTGGTATATAGTGGCGCTCACTCTCTCTCTCTCCCTCTCTTTCTTTGGGTAAAAAATAAAAGGAATGACCTTCGACTGGGCTTGCTTGGAATGGTCATTAGTTCGTTAGCCCCTTATAACCGGGGCCTTGATGCCTCGACAGACCTATGGAATTACAGTTATAGATGTGTGAACTTGGTTATATACGCACACATACACGCGTAGCCACACACGTATGCGAGATCTGAGAACTATTACTTTCCATTGTCCCACTGATCCATATATATATATACACTTTTGCCGTCTTTTGTATATTGCCTTTATATATTTTAGGCGCCCGGTTTCAAACTTACCGGATATTCCGGAAAATTGTATCCTTCCGGTGTTGGCGATACACTCACTCTTTATTATCTATCAGTTCTTTACCTGTGCGTGTGTGCGTGTGTGTACGCATACTTACGATTACATCTCAGAATTTTGATAAATTTCTTTCTTCTAAAAGATAACTGTCACTTCTATATCGATGTTTAAAAATAACTCTGTGTAAGACCTCTTGGAAGAATCAGATATATACATTTTTTTTTAAGTGAAACAACCGCCGTGTCAATTGAATCCTTTGTAGAATTCTGTGTCAAACATAAATCATAAAAGTTACTCGAATACTATTTTTTTTAAAAAATAGGCAATAAACGTAAAGTATATTTAGAGAAAAGTTAAATAAAAATTACTCAAATGCGCATGGTAAAATGCTGGCGTATGCGAGGTTATGTAATTTTCATCCACAACGGTAATTAAAATAGAGAATAAACTTGAAATATTTAATATGCTGAATAATCATTTTTCCTAGAAAACGGTACATCAATTTTCATTTTTATTCATAATAATGTATTTAAATTTAGATGTATACCTTATATATATGTAACTTTTCTCACAGACGTATATCCATTGAAAATCTAATGACCTTTTAGATTAATAGATATGTAAAATAATTTAAGCCAATCGATTACGATGATTCAAATCAGAATATCCACTTGATCGCATTTGAAGTGCGCAACTAACAAATTTGAATGATGCATCCATAGATTAATAGAGTTTATTATTATATTGTTCTAATTTTTCTTCAAATCTCCAACTCGTAAAATATCCCAATCGAATAGAGATATACGTTACAAGAAGCTTACAAGACAAACCGATCTAACCACGAAATATTTAGGTTATACGAATCGTCAATAAGTCATTTCACTTGTAAGTATAACAGGTCAAAGCCCCGGTTCACGAATCGACGAGTCTAAAATCCATAAAAAATTATCTTAACATTGTTTAAACAAATCGATTTCCCTCGTATCATTGCTCCAATTCAATCAGCGCCAAGAAGTATAAGTCTGAATGACGAGAGAGAACGTAGAAGAATGAGACGCGAATAACAAATCAATCACGGCGACATCGTAGCTTTGAATCGCATGTGGGCATACACGTGACTTCGTAGATACATGTATACAACAAGCTTTTTAGTCAAAATTCACAGAAAAAAAATTTCTCGTTAAGGAAATATACTATATATACTAAAAAATGTTTGAAAATCATTGGTTGACACATTTGGCATCCTGCGATTCATTAATTTTTTTTAGTCGATTAATTGTTAATTCCACGTAAGAAAACTCATTGTTTTTCTTTGATTGCACCACAATGTTTCGATATTTTATCATTCACCGTAGTTTTTCTTCTTTGTCAACAGTGTGTACCGTTATTTGCATTGTTTAGAAATGACCAATTATTGTTTTGAAAGAAGAATCGGACATCGAAGAATATCAAGTATATCAATAAGAATTAAATTGTGAATTAATTTTGTTAGGAGATAATTTATGTCAACCTTGCAATAATTAATAATTAAAAATTAATTTAGAATGATTTATTCATTTTCAGACATATCATTCTATTCTTCATTATTATACGATACAAAGACTCTTAAGAGATAAAACATATTTTTCTCAGTTAAATATAAATATAATAAATAAATTAAATACTAACGATCGTTGCAATAATTCTTTTGTTATAAACGTTAAATAAAATTTCTACGAAGACATTAGTAAATAAATAAATAACAGAAGACTACTGGAATCAATAACAATTTCTTTGCAGATTGATTAATCAATTAGATAAAACTAATACATAATATATCATCTGATTTCATTCAATAAAAATAATTCAAAATTATATATTTATTATAAGTGATAAAAAACGATTTCTATACCGATTTCTCAATTATACACATATTATAATAATCTATATAAACGATAACGAGTATCGTGTTATGATTCAAATATTTATAGGTACTTCCCCGTTTACTTATAGATATTTTGTGTTAATAATACACATCCAGATAATACCCAATAATTGCAAAAGAGAAAAAAAATTACAGAAATAATTATAACACGTTGCATACGATTTACCAAGAATTATTTGATAACTTTGAAGACCAAAATTAAAAAAATCTGCACCTCTTCCATTTGATCCTCGTTAATTAATTAACAAAACGCCAATTTTCCCACATTTGCGCATCATGCGATCAGCGTGTAATCACGGTATTTCCTGGCATTGAGATATTTTTCCAAGAAAAGAGATCTTACCGCGATTATCATAAATTTTACACCAACCGCTTAAGTGCCAAACTTCCAAATGGAAGAAAAAGTCGTTACTCAAAAATTAAATGTGAACCAAGAGTCTCGAAAAACATATTAGCGCGATGATTTTACTCGATGATCGCTAATAAAATCTGGATTCAACCGGTTGAGTGCAAAAAAATTGAAAGAATTATGTCTTTATCGGCTTGAAATTTTGAGATTCTCAATATTATATACACATATGCCTATGTTTATCGCTTCAGATGATTACAAAATAAGAAAAAGATGACGATCGATGTGAATCACAATACTGGTATGACGATTCGGTCAATTATAGTTGGTAGAGGTGTTACGTTATATCTTTGAAGAAAAATATATAGAATCGTTTTATCGTGGTGCAATTACTGATTAATTGTCTACCGGTCTTGCCTGTCCGATAACTTTGATTTTATAACGAATACGCGCTAAAAATATTTATGTTGCAATTATATGATTAATTTCCACACAACTTGTACCTAGTAATCATAATCATTTAATAAGTTTATTAACGTATCATTCCGTACTATAGTTCCGGCTATATATTTTTTCTTATAAATAGGGCAAATTTTCTGATTACTTCGCGTATGTACATCGTTCCACAGATTTTTGTATATAATACACACGACATAAAAAAATTTTGACATTCCTGAAATATTCACGTCAGTAATGCAATTGATGCAGTACCGTACGTAATTCAACATAAATAACAATATTAAAAAAATCATCGATGTTAAGGGATACCCTCATACTTTTACCTATTTATGCGGTCAAGGAGAATTTAACATAATAAAATTGTATTTAAAAATTTACTTGGTGCTTATAAAAAATATTAATGAAAGACAAAGATGAAAGTGCGTACATGCGAAAATTTCTACAAGATAAAATTGATACAAGTGTGCTGTCACAATAGGGATATAGTTCTACATTTTGATACGAGAATTCCTTGCATACACAAAGTCAAGAAGATACAAAGTTTATTATTTTTTATATACTATACATATATTAATCTTGAACATGCCAATTCAACTTGACTTACACATCTAACAAACTGTAAAAGATAAGTTTTAAAAAAAAACCACTAAGATTTATTTGAACCCTAAAGGAATCGGTATATTTAGTTACCCTACCAAGAAATTCAATTATTTATCAAAGTAAAATTATTTGATTACGCAATGTGACTTATTGCTCATACCGTTAAGTACAACTTTCTTTGTTTTTACATCGGTGAAAAATTTATTACCCCTTTTTCAAACATTTACATCGGAGTAAGTGCTTTTATAAACACAAAGCTTTTATATAGAAAAAAAAGGAAAATAACATAAAAGTTAGTATATACATTGTATATTATATGCACGTATATATATATGTATAACGATGTATGGATTAGACGTCAATGCCGTCTATAAATAATTCGAAATACACACTGAGGTAAAATTAATGAAAAACTATTCTTCATCTATAAGTTATCGCGGTTAAGCGAGCTGCTATTAATCTAATACTCGATAATTATAATGATCATCTCGTCCATGCGCGCTCAAACAAAGAATAATGTATACATATCGGTAAATGAGAGTTACCGTATTCTCAAAAATATTCTTTAACACACACGTGCTAACAATGCGTATATAATCAGATTGTTTCGGGATGATGGTCGTTATAATGTAGCCTTATCTGCAACAATCACATTAACGTGCTGTTATACATAATGTGTATACGAGTAACACAAATTCAGCTTATCTTGCACGAAAGAAAAAGAGAGAGTTTTCAGTGGGTTTGGGAAATCACGATGTAGGAAGCACAGAGTGACGTCAAAACCACGGCCGATGCGCAATTTTCGAAGAAGGGAACCCAATGGCTTATACATACGTATACCCGAATTTAAAACGATTGTACATATATTCGATCGAAGCATTAAACCAAGGGGGGGCTCTTTCCTCTCGTAATATATTGATCGTTTTGCGTCTGCTTTCAAAAGGATTCAAATATCGTCCAGACGCTCGTGTTAAAAATGTATTTTTGCTTTTTTTTTTATTTCTTCGCTTCATCTCTCGTTTAATTCTCCGAAGACGCGATTAACTTCCAAGAAATGTTATGTGATGTCTACACATTGAGCTTAGAAAATTAAGCTTCTTTATTCTCCGTAATTGTTTTTGTATGCAAATTATTATTATTATTATTATTTTTTTTTTTCGTCTGATTATACATGTAGATATGTATAACGTTACATGCTTAGTAAACATTTGATTCTAGTATAGATAAATAAAGTTCTTCGACGTATATACGGGCAAAACTGCGTCGAGCAAATAAATATATTTTTTTCGGTTGGGGGAGTCTGGGTTTCATGTAATCAGTTGCTCAAGCAGAGTTGCATTGTGCAAGCTAAGTTCTATAGTACGAATGAGATTAAACTTTAGCAATTTTGTTTGTAATCACAGAAAAATAATAATAAATTAAATACATTTTTTTCTTAATACTCAAAAATTTTCATATTTAAATTGGGTTCTGCATCAATGGTATTATTATTTTTAAATCCGAATCAACTGGTGTAACTATTTTGTTTTTCAAGCTACTTTAACGTGTGGACAAACATCCGTAATCTATTGTATAAGATCCGTTTCTTTACAATCTTCGTACAATAGACAAAATTGGTAGACGTACGTATACGTACGATAATTATTTTTTCTTAATTATTTTATTGATACCGATCTACACGCGTTTTAGAAGTCGGAAGTAATCTATATAAAAAATCTCGAGGGTAATTGTAATAATTACCAGTAACATCATTGTCATGAACAAATCGTCGAAACCGCATGTGTATATATCGCTGTTAGTTCTCTTCCTCGGTAAAAAAACACATCATTGTTAAGGAAAATCCAAACTGCCAAGAACTGCTTTAAAAATGTTAAAGTGGGGGAGAGAGGCAAGTATAAGTCCTCGGGAGGTCCTTACGACACCCGCGCAAAAACTTTCTTGAACCGCTCACCGCAACTGAAACGTCTCTCTGTGTGTATACATATATATGTGGGACACGGACGTTCGAATCATGGCGCCTGTCCGTGTCAAGACCGAGACCGACCGACTGGACTTTACGCGCATAACGAAAGCGGCTGCGTTACTTATTATATATTCTTCGCATAAGAGAGGAGACCTGGTGTGTGGTCTCGAATTTTGCTTAATGAAAGTTTCACTCTTTTACGTACAATTTTCTTTAAATTCCTTTCATTTTCCCATTTACACGAATTTTATTTGACGAATACAAAAAATGTTGTATTAATTTTTTCTGGACTTACAATCTGTAATATCAAGCGTAATCTGAGAAAAGGATAATTCATAAAGTGGAATTCAGTAATCAATTTTCATTATAAATGATTTTTCATTAACGATTTAACTGCAGTTACACTAATAAATTTGAAGTATTAAAATGATAATTGAAGATTTTCTTGCGATCGTAAAGGTAATTTGTCATTTCTAAGCGGATAATAACTATGTATTCTTGGTAATCATTGCAATTAACGAATGTCTACTAATTATCGAGAAAATCCCAGATCAAATACAAGCTTGACGTTCCTATCAACTTTTACGATAAGATACCATAATTTAGCATATTAATTATAAAAAATAGCGAAAAATATCGGGGGAATTTCTTTTCTACGTGTTTATATACGTTCAAAAGGTCACGTAGACTCTTCTTTTATCCTTTGAAATTCGTCATCCTTGATGCTTCTAGATATTACTTAAAATTTGGTAACTCGAAAGCCTTCGCTGAAAAAAAAGTGTTTCGCTATACCTTGAAAGGAGCAAAAGTTTTCGATAGCCTACTTCGTTACGCGAGAAACCCGCTAACGAACGGTACATAATCTTTTCGCGCAGCTGAATATTATGCTGCTTCTTTCGTGTTAAAAATCACGTTGCTTTAAGGTGTCAATGCTTCATCGAAAACCAGAAACTTTCAACTAAATCAATCTAGAATTGCGTGAAAGATCCTTTTCTTCGACTTATCCGCTAGTTCACTCGAAATTTCCGAATACTTAAATCATCGCGTAAAAGTAATTGAAAAAAAAATTGTTTTTTTTTTAATTGAATTTTTTAATGTTTTACAAATACGATACAGTAGAGGGTCATATATTTTTTTCAGATTAATCGTTCATCTTTGTTATTACATCGATAAAAATATTCGACGGAAAATAAAAGTTTACAACCTGACGTATAATTATAGCGACTATAAATAACCGTGCATACGGTTATTAATAGCGACCCCATGTTGCATTATTTTTTAATAAAACCAGGTAAACTTTAAACCAAGCTACTGTATGAAATCTCAATTACATACTTGATTTCACTTTGACTAATTTCTAAAAATTGAAACCAGCACCTGTGTTTAGACAACTAAGATTGACCAGGTGTTTTCTTTGTGCATCATAGAAACTTTGTCACTTTTGAAGTCATTTATACAAATATCTAATTCCGCATTGAATCGAAAAGCTAAAAGTGAATCGATGATAAAGCCACTCTTTGGTTATTCATCAATTTAATTTAAACGATCAATTCCTACGAAGATATTCAAAATGATTCGAATGAAAAAATATTACTTGATCCATTGGTTATTTCTATCTCTCTCGAACATTGTTGCATACACGGCTGACGTCAGGTCCACGATGCACGACGCTTTCACGTGATCGATCTAACGACACACATTTACCGGCATTGACTACGTAATTTTTTTGCACCCGAAGTACCTAAGTATTTTACACCAAAAAGTTATTCTGATTCTGCGATCGGTAACTTTGAATTTGCAGATGTATTTCGAAGACTCGTTTCCTCTAGTGGGGTATCTTTATTTTTTGTCGATTGGTGGTCAGTTCGAAGAGGTGCGCTAACTGTCATAATGACGACTAATTCGCGAAAATTTATTCATTTTTCTTTTAGTAAAAGTTAACGGTACTTTAAGAAACTTTCGTTAATTAATTTATTAAATTCTGTTTACTTTTTAACATCGTTTAGGAAAACATATCATTTAAAAAATATATACTATATTTAGTAATTAATAATATGCTATAATTTCAAATATATTATTAATTATCCTAAACAATCATGAAATATTCATTCATTTCAGTAGGGAAATAAGTAATAATAATAAAAAAATATTGAATTTATAATTTAGAAATATTATTTATAAAAAATAATTAAATTTGAATATTATTAATAAATAAAGTGAACATTTAGTGTTTAACTTCAAATTTCTTTTCCAGAAAGAAAAGCAAAATTTGATAAAGTGAAAAGTAAGGTATAAGAATAATTGTGAGTATATTCAACAATAAATACACAGAAACTGGAGATAAAAGATTACTTATCTCGCGCACGTCTCGAAAGTTCATAAATCACAAGGATCGAGCGAGAGGTGTTAAATTTTGCGAATAAATAATCAGTTAAACTCATCGATTCAAAGTAACGCGGAAGCCAAGATGATATTCGTACGATCGGGTTGACAGTTATGTATTACCTGGCCGTATATTTCTAATTAACTTAACGACCAACGTTGCCAAGTAGTTATATCACATTTTCACGTATCCTTTCATAATCAAACTTATAATAAAAGACCTCTTTTTTTACGCTCAACATATGTGGTACCAATCGCATACGCACATCATTTTTCCACTATAAGCTTCATTTACGCGTCACTGGTATATGTATACTCGGTGCATATACACATAAAACTGTATCAGATTCCACTATAAGTTTTAAAAGCGACAACTTAGGTGCAATTGACGTTCGCTATTTTATACACGCTTACCATCGGTATAGATACTTTGTTTATTTTTCTCTCTTTTTTTTTAATTCACTTCACCGACGTTTTGTGACGCGTTTCCGTAGGTTTTACGCAAAGGTAGATGCAATTATGTGGTGCAAGGCTGCATGCCGTACACATCGCTTCGTTTTTTTTTCCTCCCAAGTTCGATGCTTTGCGTGCTTTCGTAATTTTTCAAAGCTATTTCGCGAGAGAAAATTACGAAGGGTTCGGAACATGGCTCGATTTTACTCTTTTTTTTTACGGTTACTTCGAAATTCCTGGAATTTTTACTGTAATTGTAATAATCTATTAGAGTTAATGTAACTAGCAATTTCGAGTTTACAGTGTATTCCGATAATGTAATTAATAATGTTGTATTTAATTTTAGTTGTACAGTGTGTAGTTTTTTGTATTGTATGGGTCGATCATATTATTAAATAAAAAAAATTATTTTCTTTCTCTTATTTCGTATGTTTTACACATTTTTTGTCTAAAATTAGCTTAACCGCTTGTAATATTGGAAGTCTACAATGTAGCCATTGAGAATACACATTTATTGTAATTATATGTATATATTACATGTTTACTCCTAATTCCAACGAACACATAAAAAATCATACTCTGTAATGCCTAGGTGCACCTTTGCACTTACCGCACAAAACTCACGGAAACATAAAAATCGATCAGTTTTTACTAAGAAACACTGAGTAACGTAAACGTAATTTCTTAATAAAGAGGGACACGACCTATTTTTAGTAAAGAATCATAAAAAAACGAAGATGCGCGAAAATTGATAATCGACGCTTTCCGGAAAAACTGGTTTTCCGATATGCTTTGCCGTGTCGCGTAAATAAACATAAATAATATAACTGAAAGAGAGAGAGAGAGAGAGAGAAGAGAAAGAAAAAGAAATATATACAAACTAATCGAACTATCGTTTTTGTGTTGCAGATCCACCGGTCGACAGCGTTTACATGATATGTGGCGTGCTCATCGCCATGGTCCTCGTAGGCGTCATCATCGTCCTTCTCGCTGTTACAATCAGGTAACTTTTCCATTGATAAGAAGTTGTACTTGTCACTTATTAATTGTGTATTTACTTGTCACGTGAGTTTTTGTACAGATACGACTACTTTTCTTGTTTTGTTTATTGCAAGACTTTTTTCCTTTCTTTCGTAACGATTAATATCAGTATTTAATTTCAATTTTTTCTTCTTGAATCCGTAATGTTATAGAATTATAAAAGATTGACGAATCGCGTAATAACGATTTATTTAATTTAAATTCAATTAAATTTTACATTATATGACTACTAATGTAATAGCAATGTCGCAAGTAACTACTCCAATGATGGAATAATATAATTTGATCAAATTTTTTAAATATTTTATTACATACAAATCAATATATTATAGATATACTAAAAAATACTTACTTGCAATTTGAAAAATTATTTTTATTAGTAAATATTTAACCATTCTATAAAGAATTTAAATATTGATTTGTATATATAGTAAAACTAAATGTAAAAAGTAGTTGCCAAGAAACATTGATTTAAAACATCTTTATTGTGTTAACATACAAGATCTCTTTTTTAATAAAAAAACGATAGTACTTGATCAAAGATTTAAGAAACTAAACACTCATATAAACTAGAGGATGAAAAATTAAAGTTAAAGACGTGTATTTAATTGCAATGCACTGCATGACGAAACGTTAAAGTCTCTTTGCAACTACCGTACGCACAATTTTATTAATTAAAATTTAATAAGGCCTTCAAGAATAATCAGCCTCGTGAGTTCCGTGAATTTAAACTAAGCACGAAATGACAACAGCGTCTGGAAAAACAAAAATTTGTTCGCAACAGAACAATTACGATTGTCGCTGAACGTCAAACTTGGCATAACCAAGGAATCGTATTCGTTCGTTAACCGATATTGTCTAATTGTAAATTGGATCAATTTATTATACGATTAATTAAGTCGTATTAAAAGTTGTCTGACAATTGATTATTAATATCTCTTTCTACATATTAATATATAAAAAAAATTTTACTATAACAAACTCTTTTTGTACATTGTTAATGTTGCGATAATTAAGTATTCCGGGAAACCACGTAAACACTTAGTAATAATTTTTTGGCTAATTTTCACTCATGTTTAAACTAATGTACGTGCATCCACACGGAAATTCCATGAAAAATTAGTGTAATCCAGTTGATTCCGTCACCTAATAAATGCTTCTAATTGGTTAATTCTATTAAACACTCAAATGCGAGGCACGTCGCGCGGAAAACTTTTGTGTCTGTCACCCACGTGCCCTCGGATCCACGGAAATTTTTCATCTCTCGTCAAAGTCACAGACGCGAACACATATATCTACCTATGTGTATATGACAATGAGAATCTCATTTTAAAGACCATCTGCGTCGCCTAATAGACAATAAAAAACGGCGTGTAATATTTTTTTCCGTTGTTCACCTTTTGATTTCGATACAGTTGTAGGATAGAGTTTTCTCGAAAAGTATAAAAAAGGTACTTTGTTTAGAGGGGTTACGTAAAGTTAGACCGTGAATCGAGGTGGTATCATTCAGCTAAATTCTTAAGTTTATTATTTATAATTTATTATTTATGTTATAAATTACAAATTTTTCAATTTTATTAAATATTTATTGATTAAGGAACTTGAAATAAATGAATCTTCAGTATATTTCTTGTCAGTATCACATAAGGTTACTTACTTAATTAACAATTGTTAATTTAAATATTTAAAAAGAATCCTCTGTTCATTGAATTAGCATTTTATCACAAGGATATAAGGATATAAAAATTTAATTAAATTTCAAAGGTAAAGCGGCATAATGAAACCGAAAAAAAATGTTCTTAGGAAGAAAACTTTGATTTAACCAAGCGGTGATTCACACACTCATCTCCAAACGCTTTGGCTTCCTGTAATTTTATAATCAAATAACAGAAAACGTGAATCGAGAGTTAAAGTTGATTTTTCCTTCATCTGGATTATCCGTGGTTTGTTTCTGTGGGTTTCTCCCCTTTGCGAACGTAACATTTTTTATCGAATAAGGAAGAGAATCCGTGGACATATATTTTTTACCTGAGGATTAAAGATTATGCATTGTTATTAGACGGACTAATCCAAGACTCGACTGTACAATAAATCAATAGAACTTTCCGAGTGTAATTTACGTTTCGAGTTGCACCATCGCGAGAAAAATAAGTTTTCTTAACAAACTTCGTTAAATAGTTTCTTCTTTAATTTCATTGTATATAATGCTATAAAGTTCTTGGGATGAGTTTCTTTTTTAACGCGGATAGCTATATATACCTCTATACAAAATATAATCTCCCGCATTATAGTAATGGTTTTCGAATACCGAGTAGTAAATAAAAAAATTGCTCGTGTGTTGGTCAATGTTAAATCCTCGAGGTTAAATTCATTGTATAGTGTACGCGTAGATTCCTAAGACGCTTCCGCATAGTGATTTGCGAATTTCATTAATTTTTGCATTTGAACGATTCGAGTATGTAGGAAATCAGCTGTTTACATGTATACAAACAATAAAATTGAGATGCTTCTAATAACGAATCTTGCAATTTCAGTATTTTGTGTTATTGATTATTAATTAACTATTTACAACAATTATCTTTTTGAAATAATTTCTTGATTTTACTGATATAGATTTATCGTTTTTATCAATATAATGATTAACCGTTTAAATTGTATCGTAGTAAAATGTGATTAGTAAGCTAAGAGACGATAAGCTAACAATGAATTGGAAGGTAATAATAAGTAAATATTTATTAAATTCGTAATCGAACAATTTCGGTGTAATGTACCAAACAATTATAACAGTATTTAAAATTTAAAAAAAATTTTATCATTATAATATCGTTTAAGTGTAAATAATATTATAAGAATTTTCAGATTTTCGTAAAAATAAATTTGACGAGCACATTATCACGTAAAATCCTAATTATAAACCATACCTCGCGGAGTTAAAAAATGAAAATACACAAAAGTTCGACGTATAAGCGTAAGGAGGGTTTAAACACCGCTGAAAAGCCGTCGACTTTTCCGTCGTTTATGTACGTCCCCCAAAAATACTCATCCACGGGTTCGTTTACCCGCGTATCGCACAGCCGCGCCTTGAAATACATCCTTGCGTGTTTCGCGAAAGTAAAAGAGAACCTCGAGCGACGAAAAAAAAATACTGCAGAGGATTGGTTATTCTTTTTTTCTTTTTACTAAGTCGACAAATTCTAGAAACGAAAAAAATACGAAGAAAAAAGTGGATTACATAAGCGTGTGTGCGTATATTCGTATATACGTATATATAAGTGTGAATGTCTCACGCGCGTATTGTTTCCGTTGAATGCAAAATACGTAGGCGTGCGCGCGCGAGATGGATCCGATTTCTTTGACACGCGCGACTCTCCTTGCATCGCGAATAAGTGTTTATCGTCATACTAAGCTGGAGATGATGAGAACTGTTGATATGCCAAATCAGCTGATTGCGAAGATTTTGAGCGATTCGTTGTTATTTGAGGGCTGTGTGGACAGTTATGAAAGATTATATATATATATATATATATATATAGTTATTTCTTTTTTCCTTCGTAACGGGAGAATTTCTTTTTGGACTATAATGGAATTCAATTACAATGTTAAATGAAAGAATAATATTATTATTTATTAATTATTGAAAACGAATCCAAAAAATCGGTATACTCACGTAAACCGATGACAAACGACTTCCTCTACAAATAAAGCAAGAAAAGGAAAAAAAATTGTGAAAATTTAAAGAATAAGAGATAAAATTACGTATGTAGATGCGGCTTGAAGAGTAATATACTGATGTCATAACGTATGACGAAAATAAATGTTAGGATCATAAATATAATTTAATGGGTAATTGATTGAATCGAGAGAAGGTATTAAACGGCAATAATTTATCACATTTGAATATCTAAATTACAAGTGAGTCAATGAGAGAGATCATCGAAGCGTAAGTTTTACATCTTTTGTCTTATGCACCAGTGATCCTATCTTAAAGTTTCAAGGCTCCTTTCACTCATTTGCGAGTTTTCTCTTGTGCACCGCGCGAGTTGAACAATTTTCCTTTTTTTTAACGGCCTTCTAAGTTAATTAAAAGATAATAGAGTCACAATGTCAGTTGGTAAATCATTAACTTTTTCACTGTATAAAATTGAATAATTTTAGATCGACGACAAAAGAAAACCGAAGCCTTGGTATACAAATGAAAATTGTCAATACATATTTTTATAAAACATTTATAACAATAGCTTTTTAAATCATTAATCATTTTTTATGTGTATATATTTATAAAATACAATATACACGTACATATATATATATACAGTCGATAACTTCCTATTGATAAATGTAAATTGATATTGTAATTAGTTATATCGATCGTACATATATTTTTCATAAATTTATCATTCATTGTGCTTGATATGCAGATCCGAGCACGTTTCCTTCTCGTGAAAAATTAAATGTTCGTTTTACGTTTTTTTTAACCAACTAGGTACTAATTGTACAACTTAACATTTTACGTAAGGTATAGTTAGTGTATATACATATGTGACCAAATTGCATATCAACGAAATTAACGACCAAGTCGATATATGTAATTGTATCCTTTACAATACTTTCTGGCTATACAACGTAACTTGGGGTAAAACACAAAAGTTCTAAGGAAACAAAAAGGCTTCTCATTCCACGTGATCCTAGTTTCACGTGATCATTTGATACGAATGCAAATTTTGTCATTTTCAACACCTACAATGCAAAAAAATTCTTTTGTCACTAATGAGATATACATATACATTATTGCCAGTTAAATTTTTCTTTTGTTAATTATCTTTATTGTTTTACTTCGAGTATTGCTTGAAATTGTTATGAAATGAAAACGTAATATGAATTTAAGGATAATTAATATACTTACTACGCAACTGCCTTCTTTTTTTCCAAATTTGTAGAGCACGCGAGGTTTCTTTATCGGCTTCTGTAACTTGGGAGCGTGAGCTTTTTGATATAATCGGTAAAAAGTTTAGGATATTGTAGCTTATCGATTTGTATAAATCAAGATTTGGGGTTGTTGTTGTTGTTTTTACTCTTGTAGTATATTTCACGATGTGTATCCTAGAAAGATTTTCGAAATATAAAAGGGCTTGCAAAGTTTCAGTACAGATTTATAGATACAACAGTTTAACTTTTAATTGTATTATCAAAATTGGCTTCTGTTGAAAATTTAATTTCAGAAC
Source organism: Theocolax elegans (assembly GCA_026168455.1). Taxonomy (NCBI): domain Eukaryota; kingdom Metazoa; phylum Arthropoda; class Insecta; order Hymenoptera; family Cerocephalidae; genus Theocolax; species Theocolax elegans. The sequence goes on from CM047429.1 coordinate 66,758,864, forward strand.
GTAAAAATATTATAAATCAACTCTTCATTATTAATATTAAAACTTTAAAAATTAGAACTGCAATCACAGCATACGTACGAATCACACATACGATCAAAAAATAAATAAAAACAACTCATAATTAGACCAAAACACAGCCATATTTATATCAGTAAGTGTATTTACATCAACAATAAGATATCTAATTTTTTTTCAAACTCTCGCTTAGGGGTATCGAGATAAAGAGTAAAAAAATACAAAGTGTTACGCGTATACGTGAGTTAATCGGTGGTTTTACCCGATGTAAACTGTATACGGATTCCCTAACGCGCGAACTCCTGCTGGGTTTGAATCTACGCAAATTCATTAGTCACTTGTAAACAAACCAACAATAGTCCGAGAGGCTGCATCGCGTCAGTCACGTATCCGTTAATATTATCGCACACACTTTCCTGTTTTTATTATATATAGTAATAAACAATTTTTTCCATTTTTTTTATTATATTTTAGATAATTCGTGTCGTTACTTCTATTTTAACGAGTGATGAAAAACTTTCAGTAAATTGCACAAAGCTTCTTTTTATTCGAAGTATTTCTTAACACGTTGATTATAATTTTAAGTAACGATTGGTAATTTGCCTGTGTAATACACGAGGTTGCAAAAATCTTTTTCATTTTCAAATTTGATGATTATTTATTTATAAAGAGCATCCTGCATGAAAAATCTATGATTAATGCGTTGTACATTTGTAGGGGAAGTGACTCATAAATAGTTTATTCACATTGGATAAAAAATAATTAATGACACTTGATTAGGTGTCGATTCGTGATTACGTTAATTTACAAAAAGTAATTCATTTTATCATATATTACTCGAATAAACGATAAACCTTTACTTACTACCATAAATTCATTTATAAATTTAAAAAGAAAGCGAACAATATGATACTTATATTTATCTGATGGTACATCGAAGTTCAATCAGCTAGAGTAAATATAGACTTTGTCATTAAGAAAATATTATTTTTCCAAACAACGAATTGACAATCGCCAAGCACAGTTTTCCTAAATCCAAGTTTCCAGAAAAATGGCTATATATACACTCGGACTCTTTATGTACGTTCACGCGGGACCAGATAAAACTTTATCGCGTATGTGAGTTTTCCAGAGTTTCACGAAGCGCCGTTAAGGCGCATTTCAACGAATAATCGTGATCAACGTAGGTTCTACTGACGTTTGCCAGTTGTTGCATATTTACTTTTATGCAATCGAAAACACGTCGTTCAGGTATACGTTTTATTTTTCCCGCAAAATTTTAACGTCGATACTGGAAAATGTGGTAATATTGTACATGCATTTTCCCTTATCCTCAAATTCGTTATTTTGATAAGGATATTTTACGGGAAATGATTTATCGATACTTCTCTTTGATTCTAGGAATTGTTATATTTTTACGATTGCGAATGAGCATCTTTTAAACGCTTCGTCTACTGCTTTTGAGTAAATTATATTATGTAAATGATGTCAGAATCGAATCGCTTTAATTTCGCTACCTTTTTTTTTCATTTTTTGTGTAATAATTAACATTGCGCGTCAAAGTTAATCAAGTTAAAGAAGTGTATTTCAAACGTCTTTACGTCATATATGTCATTATTTAAAAATAAAATTTATTATTTACTTGAAGCAAATTCGTGTTACTCCGTATTTAAAAATTATAAATTATTTGGAAAGTAATATTCTACACAACAAAAATATAATGTACACGCGATAAAGTTAATTGGAAATAAACAAGTACAACCTAAGCGAATACATAAAAATAATCATACTGAATAAGCAAAAATCATATATACTAAATATATAATAAAGTCACTATTATCGCGCGTTATTTGCCGCGGCGGCGAGTTATATTTTAAAAGCGAAAGTTTAAATACGATAACGATTGCATGAATTTTCCCATATGCCAAATGAAATTTTCAAGTGCTCATCCGTCATTCTAGAATTTTCTCTATATTGACAGTCTAAATAAACACGGTGATATTCCATGAGAATTATAAACAAAGCTACACGATATTATCTTTAAACATACGTATATAATATCCGTTTTTATATATGTATAGAATATTTTCTGAATTCGCAAAACAATTTTAATCGTGTGCGTACTCTGCACATATTAATTTATACATTTCGACGAGAATTGTTATTTATTACGTAAATATCGAGTAACAATCGAAGTGTCACTTTCGAAATGTAGACCAATCGTAATAGCTGTATTGTAATTGATTTTTCATCGCGAATCGTTAAAATTCTTATAGACTAGGTTTTGCTAACCAATCGCGTATAAATATATATATACATATAAACCCTGCGATTGATAAGCGAACAAGGTTGACCACCAAAGAACAGAGACTTTTTCAACAACAATTGCATACATACGATACTGAAGTTTATGCTCTTTTTATACGTGTCGTTTATGGTACGGACCGTTTGACGTTTTACTTTTTTTCGATTACCACATATTTTCGCACAACACTGCAGTTTAATTAAAAAAAATAAAAGATCGTATACGAGTGCATCTATATAATTATGTAATGAATCTTACGACAAATCGATTGAATATAATCTGAAAACTTCCGGCAAGCAAATCGAATCATTCATTTTTGTCTTATCTAAAGCCACGCGCGTATATACTCGTAAATTACAATTGCACACACATACACACGCATATGTACATATAAGCTCGTGCACGAAAATTAAAACGTGCGATCGTCATTTGTGCAATTAATACTGCACGTAAATAAAGTTTCCCCCCTATGCATATTGTGTGTATATATATGTGATCTATTATAAGACACGATGAAACTTATAATTCGAATGCGTATGGATAAGTCATCATCGATTTGCCCCTCTATTCTAATTACTCGCGTGTGATGCGCATCGATCGAGTCAATTATCATAAACGATTGGCTCTTGGTTATTTTTAGCCACAGTTGGTCTATGAATAGAAAAGCGAATTTTACGGTGCTTCTTGGTAATGGGTTCTAATTTAACGAGGCAAGCCTCTTACTCTATATTTATTTAATTATCATTTGCCGCTAATGGAGTGGGTTTCATTCTGCATCTACATACACGTATATACATTTTGGTGTACGTCGATGATCGTTCCTAAATAGCAAAAATATACAATTTGATTAATATTAAACTTAATGTTCACCTGTTTCATATAGCTGATCTCACGTTCGTTATATTCGAAACAAAAAATTCGAAAACACGCGCTAACTAAGTGTCCAGCACTTCGTAAATACGACTTAAATTATGAAATTTAATCTAACACTTGCAGGAAGCGTAAAACCGGATTAAAAGCATTAAAGAGATTATGAAATAAAACGTACAACGCAAGGAAATTCCCTAATTTTCGAGAAGTGACGTCACTCGAAAATTAGACAAAATGACGTCTGAACAATGGTGTGTAACATGGTTATGGGCGATTCGAAAAGCAAACAACGACTAAATGTGGAAAGTTTTAATTCGAAAAAACAATCTGATCCATTAAGTATTATCGGTAGAAAAATCCTATATATATACAAAAATCGTCCGTGTTTTCGACCCGTATCAATAGCCTCTGATGCCTTGTCAATATTGACTTACGTATGTCCCAGCTTCTGCGTCTTATACGATGCTTCTTTATACGTACGTGTGTGTTTGTCTCGTAAAAGGGCGACGAGATGTCGCAAACATAATCGACGAATTATACTTGTTTATGTAGCGCACCTGAATTAATGACTCAAACGGATGCGACCGTACGATACGAGCGTTCTATCTATTTCATTGAGAGTCATAACGATGACAATGTTAGTTGGCTTATCGGAACTCCTTTTTTCTTCTTCTTCTTCTTTTTCTCTTATTTTACACTTTCACTCGGACTTGGATTAATTATCCTTGTCACGGTAGAATTTATATTGAACATATTATTGTTTAGATGAAAATATAAAGCTTGGATAACTGTGTTAAAGTGTTATATCACAGGTATTTTGATAAGACGTTCCGATGAATGAGAGTCCGTAAATTTCTTTCCTATAGAGGAACGCTACTTTGATCGGTGATTTCTTTTTTCGATTACACGTCGATGATGCATTTTTCATTATCTTTCACGATGATTCTACGTAAAAAATTTATCGAAGAATTTATTAATTATCATTATCGACATTAGCTGTAAGTGGTTGCTTCTTAGAACATTAACGATATTTTGAAAGGTGTTTATCGATTTTCATTAATTAATTACAGAAATTCCATTCTGTATTTTTTTATATAAATAATCTAAAGATTATTAACGAGAAATTTATAAAGAGTACTTGCACACTGTATATCTAAATATTATATAATTTCATACTTTGTATTTATTTTGCAAACTATAATTATTTTCATTGCATTTTAACGCGAAAGCAAAATTTGCGCTTTAAATAGAATTTCAAATAATGATTTTTTTAAACGTTTTTTCGTCAAATGTATTTAGAGTTTGCGCTTAGACAAATGCTAAGAATTATTTATTTATTTTCATAAGGTTATTCGTGTGTAAAACTAATTTTATACTTATTACAGTTCATAATATATTTGCAGAGTATTAATAACATTTTATATAATTATGTCCTTTGTTTGAAAATTTTAATACCGATTTAATTACGTGAAAATAATTACTTAAAAATTATAAGAATATTCGATATCATTAAATATTTAAAAAACAAATATTACGCTATGAACTGCAAATTAATACGAATAATTAAATAAATAAATAAAAATATAGGTTACATAACCAAGCAGGTCTTAAAATTAAACATCAACACGTCTATGTTTTCATTTAATTTCCAATGTACGACGAATATTTAAATCATCTCAGCGTGTATTCAAAAACATTGTCATGTTAAAATTTTCATGGCCACGCACATCTTTAAAAGTTATATTTATGGTTCATCAACGCGGCGCACTTTCACGCAGCGTTTTTTTGGCAATGCGAACAAAAATCACGCTCATACGTTTTTTTCCATTCGAAAGTTTCGGCAAAATAGAAGTGCGCCTCGCGCGCGAGCGTTTCTATTTTCGGGAATCACATTCGACAATGGCCGGCGCGTGAGCAAAATTTCCTCGCTAATTTTAACGCGAAGCAAAAACGAGTTGGCAGATTTGAGCTTTGTTGTAATTTTCATGCGGTTTTTCACGATACATCCAGTTTTTTACACGTATATATATATACGTTCAAGACAAAAGTAATTTTCGTCGAATTTATATACATCTTGTGTGTATATACTCCAGTTGGTTGCACCACAATGCGGAAGAGATTCACGAAAAACGTCTTTCTCTTTTCGGACTAGAGAACGCGTTAAATCAGTTTTGAAAAAAAAAAACATTGTAATTACCAATTGTTTTAAAATATTGTTGCTGTTGAAAGTTTATTGTTTAACGATGATTTGCTTTAGGTACTCAAATAGATCATTTGCTGTTGAGAGAGTTAACGATCCTTTCAAAAGTAAATGTATTTAACTTCCTTAACTACATTGCAAGTGCAAATTCAATTATTAATATTCTAGTTTGTATATTGTTTTAAACATAATCTAAACCTCGTTCGTGGGATATTGTTATATATACTGTCTCGATGAAAATTACAAGTTGTACAAATTGGTCATTTTATTAAAAAGGTGATTTGAAAAGATGACGCAGAGCTGTAATGTAATACAAGTTATAATACTTGTTACGAAGTGTCTCTCGATTTTTTCCGGAGACTTATTACATAGTGGTACGACGTTAAATTATTGTGGTTCGCATCTTTGCGACTGGTCGGTGTGTCTGTGCGATTCTCTCGTGTTTGCGGAGAAAAGTCTGGTAGATCGATAAAACACGCGATGTCGTGTACTCAAAAGATTTTGCTGGAAGGCTTTATATACCTAACGACTGATAAATTATCAATAGAAATAGGTTGCTATGTACTGCGTCTTAAATTTCTATGAGTTCAATCGTTTATATAATTGCAGTTAAATAATAGAAAAATTACCTAAAGACAAAATTTTTTTCTTGTTATTTTAATAATAATAATAATTATTATTATAATAATAAATAAATAATTATTTAAATGTCTATTATGATTTGTAGCGTTTTAAATATAAAACACGCATTTGCCTGTTTGATCATTGCAATAAAAAGATACATTTATCAATCAGATCTACAAGTTTTAGGCATTTACTTGATTGGTAAAATGCTTGAATAGATTTTTACAGTCTGATTATTACGGATATGAGTTACAATTAGTTTGAACAAAGAAGTGTAAAATCATCTAATAAATAAATTATTCATCTTTCAGTCAAATGTCATATTTCTGAAGAAAAGTAATCGAAAGATACTTTTGAGTAGGGATATCACTGTGCGATCGACGTCCTTACAATGACTAAACAAAGAAAAGCTTAAATAGCTGGTATCAGTTCGTTGAAAGGGATTGTATTGGGTATAGAATATCGCAATTCGATAACCCTCATCCTTATCGCCGTACACTTATATCCAACAGTTTTGTTAGTAAAGTTTGAATGATAATATAAAAATAAAAGTACCGCACAAGGCACGGACCACACAAGAATATTATATAAATTACTTTCTATAATATACATTGATTGCAATTACGCGAAATGATTCAAATTAAAATTTACATTACATAAGTCTATACGAGAAAATTTGGGATAAATATGTAGAACACTAGTGCTCCCTCGCAAATCTTGGGTCGAATAGAGAAGAGCCAAGAAAATCGTGAAGAATGAAGAGCGAACGTGGGAGAGAGAGAGAGAGAGAAAGAAGGTATATACACTGGTCCTTGAAAGGATGAATGACCTTATCGCGGTCGCGGCGTAATTCTTGGAAAGGTTTCGTCGGCTATAGGCTGCACCTCCTTTCCTCTTTTTGCTTCCCATTTTTTTTTCTTTTCGGACTCGTAGAGAGGAGGCGTGCGAAACTCTCGCAAAGAAGCGCCAGTTCTTCCAGCAACATCTATACCAAAATGGCTTATGGATATATAGGTTGTTCTATCTATAGATTCGAGAAAGGGTGGATTCTTTTCTTTCTCTTTCCTTCTTCTATTCAAATTTAATACCGATATTTTCAATTTTGAAAGGAGGTTTTACTACTTTCTAATATACGAGTCGGCTAGGTTGTTATAGGTTTGGTTTAACCGTTTATCTTTCGGGTTCTTTCAAGTATATATGCTTAACCTATTAAATAATATACATATATATATATATATATAAGTTATCGTATCACTTGCACGAAACTATACTTTGTATAAATGCATCCATTGTAGGCGTTAAAATAAATATTATTTTACACGATATAATACCCTCGAATCCGAGAGCTAATTCCATGAATAATCATGGTGCTCGAAATAGCGAGGAAAGCCACGTTTATTCAAGTTCTCGAAACGCACGGACTATTAATAAACATCCCTCCATTAATACAATTTTCAAAAAGTCGCCCAGACGCTCAAATCCGTACAAAAAGGACTCTCAGACGATTAGGAATCCCGAACGATGTAAGCAAAAAAAGGAACGATCGCTTCCAGACAGTCTCGACGATGTCTCCTTTTCTCTCTCTCTCTCTCTCTCTCTCTCTCTTTCTCTCTCTCGTTCTCTCGTAGAAGCGTGGTAAGTTTAACCGATGCATTTAACGAGCTCGTAAAAGAAAATCAGACCGAGCTTTCGCGGAGCTTTTCGATGTTTCATTGCCAGCGAAGCCCAGGGACGCCGAACGCGGAAATCTCGCGCACGTGCAATTTATTTAATTAATATACATATATATTTCAGACGGTGAGCTAATTACTGATAAAATTTCCTTTCTACCTCGCGGATTTTAAGTTCGCGCGAATCGTTATAGCGACGAGTATAACGGGGTATATATTCCTGTGTATTTAATGGGTAGGCTGTGCATATACCATTTTTCCCTTGTTTGTTTAGTCACAGGCGATTTTACGGGAACCGATTTTACTTGATAGTTCAATAAAACGTTGGATACCACCCAATTCTATTGTATTTGAAATAGTTCTTTTAATAGATTTTTAGTCTGATTTTAACGAAAAATTTTGCAGTAAAATAATTTAATGGCGAAAAATTAGGTAGTATACTTTGTTTTTGTTTACATAAGTTTATTGCTTAGAAATATATACGTACGCATTTATTTTGAGATAAATAAATTTGGATGAATTTAAATATTATTACAACTTATATCTTTATTATGAATGCCGTGTGTTTAATCATCGATAGTGTATTTAAAATCTCTCGTATATTTTGTAATAATTTAACGAAATGGTATTCCATTTCAAAATCAATCGCAAAATAATATTACAGAATACAGTAATAAACACCGGAAGGAATTTTATTAATAAATCAAGGATTAATATTACCTGACGAATGTCATATATAAAGTAAGTTCGATTCTCGGTTCGATTACATAAAATTATGAACATCATAAGCCATTGAACCATAACATCATTAGTTACGTATTTTGACTTATGTTATCATCATTGCATACATAACTTTCGTAAAAATGCAGATAACGTGTATAATATAGACTATATTTAATATTAGAATGGATAAACACCTGGACAACATTTAATTTTTTCTAAATCAATAAATGGTAATTATTATAAACGTGTGTAAATTGCTCTGTCAATAAATAATTTTACATTATTTAATGAAATAAAAAAATTAGCACTATATATAATAACTGTCAACCTTGGGTCATAATTAATAACTTTTTTAAATTTCAAATTATTTAATTTTAGCTTCGTTCTCATTTTTAGTAAAACTTTACAATATATCGTTAATGTAAATTCTACTCTCTTGCTGAACAAAAAAAACGTGAATGTATCCTCAAGTGTTATAAAAAAAAAGTCTCTAATCCGATTATTAAGAGACGCGGCGAGCTTTCGCACACATAGGTACACATAATCTTCATTTACGCGAATGAAAGAAAACCCGCAGTTTCAATTGGAATATATACCGTGGATCGACCACCCCTTTCACTCTGTTACATATTTTATGTAATGTGTGGGGTTATCCGCAAAATTTATTTATAATTTGACGTTATAAATAAACCGAAGTTAACATCGAAGAATATAATGAATCAACTTCGATTATATATACTCTTGACTATGCACGATTCGATTCGTAACGCAATATATACTTCGCATTATTTTACAAGAGTTTTTATTTAACGTTTAAGCAGCTTTTGTATACTGCGCAGAAAGATGAGCGTTGACCGATAAAACTAAATGACTTATAATTAATTTGCACTTACTTAATCAAATTCTTTCTGTTGCTTTTTTTGCAACGTTAGAAACGTATTTTTTTTTCAATGTTGAGTTTAAAATTTAATTAATTTAAAACAATGAAAAATAATATTGAAAAGAAAAATAATAATAATAATAAATAATTCTTGGGACTTTTGCATCGTTGTAATTGCCGGGAAAGTTCGTAAAGTAATTTTGACCGTGTTGGAAAATTATTCTTACACGCTGGCGAATGGCGTCAACTGAATTACAACTTACCTTCGCCAAATAATTGATTTTTCAATTAACTCGGCGACGATTGAAATACTAAATGATCCTATAATTATGATTACGCTTGCGCGTATTTTTGTACGGTTTTTTAATAACTTATTGGTTTTTCCGTTATAATTAATCGTGCGTACTTGATTAAAAATTTAAATGAATTTTTTTCTAAATTCAAAGAGTTTTTTTTTTCATCGAGAGTTATCCAATGAACTCCCGGCTGTAGCATTTTTAATTTTGTAAAATGGAGTAACGTACAAAATCTACTCCAGTAAAATGTCTTAAGTAATTGATATTAATATCTATTTCAAAGATATACGGCGCGTCCAATAAATTTGTTTCAACGACTGTTAATTTGAGTCATCAGCAAGATTATATCTATATACCCATTTCACGCGATCAGAAACTCGGTTGTATTGAGCATTTATTTTTACAATTTTAAAACACTTTTTGAATAAATATACATCCGCGTAATGTAAAAAATAAAAATAATTTTGAAAAGTAAACGCAAGTTCTCAGAGTTAGTGTTATAGAAAATTGAATAACTAAAGTAGAATACATGTTAATGGTATACCGATCAGTGTCAGACAGTGTCCATTTTATGAAAAGAAAAAATAGCATGTACTGCAGAGAAGCATCCGAAATGGTAGTACTTAGATCAGGGTACAGGTATATTGAGTTATAGAGGAAGGAACAAGCAAACTTCTATGCATCAGACGAAGCGCGCGAAAAGAGGCTCTCGTGTATATAGTGTATATAGAGGGGAAAAAGAGCGCGGCGACCGAAAGCGTTTCTCATCGAGGGGGGAAAACGACGACTCGACGGCTCGTACTGCTATTGGCCCTCCCGCCGGGCACGCGTCTAAGTGACGTCAGCTGCGCGCTTGGTATAAAAGGTAGAGAGGTTGCGCGGAGCCGCTCAGAGAGGCGCGATCGGCCATGAGTGAGCCACCCGAGTAAGCCTTTGCTTTTTTTTTCGAAAAAAAGGGGGTCTTAATTATAAATCATAATAAAGCTCCGATGAAACCGGTGCATTTCCTTCGTATCTCTTGACCGGCATTTAATCGCCGCAACACACGATATATACACATATATACAACTAACTAAACGAAGCTAGTCAAATTATATAAAATACGCGGAGTGCCGTTGTAACACATATAAGTAACGAAAAGAAAAGATAAATACGCGAGTGGTGCGAACAGTAGTGTTGATTAGAGAGAATTTTAATTAAAAACGTCAAGTGCTAAAAGTGTGAAGATTGACCAGTTAGACGATCGAGATTAAAAGTACGCAAGTATAGATATACGAAAACGAAAAAAAAAGAACACTAGTAGAAAGACGTCGACGGTGTCTCGCGGAGACTCGAAAGTCTACAGTAGATAAATTATATTCTTATTCGTAAATCGCAAGTTCTCGGGGGTTCTACCTCACGAGAGCACTAAACGGCCCGAAAATTCCTACTAACGCAGCAAAAAAGCTCACGAGGTTGTACTTGAAGTACAAGAGGATGGTTGGGAGCAACGGTACGATGATAGCCATACGGCTTGTTCGCAGTAAGCTCCGGAAACGCGAGGAACACCATGGTCACCCGAATGCAGTGCATCCGGAGCAGGTACAATGTCCCGCGACGACGTTGACGACGACAACAACGATGATGACGACGACGACGACGGCGCCGACGATGATGAATAATGGGATCGTTAATCCTGCCATGTCGAGCAGCACGACGACCGTCGATTCTTGTTGTAACCATGCTCAATCGGCTACGAGTACGATCGTCGCCGCTCTCGGGAACGGGTGTGTCGAGAGGACGCCCGACACTGGGAACACGATGGTCTACACGACCGGGACCGGCGCCGCTGAACAATTCATATGGCAATTCCCGCCGCCTTATCCACCGCCTAACACGCCCCCGCCACAGTACACGTTGTACAATGATCAGGTGGGTTTTCAACCTTTATTTATAATATACTCTTACTCTTACTCTTACTCTTACTCTTCCTTTTACTATTTCGTTATTCCCCAACATTTTCATTTACACTTTTATTGCATACATTAACATTACTAGTTTTATTATTTCATTTTTCACGTATTTATTACTGGTGAATTTCGTGGTACTTTATAAACCATTACGCTTTTACATAACATTTGAATACTTTTTAAAGAAAAACAGTTTCTAATGAGAAATCTTTGCCAAGTCGATTTGAGAAAAATTTAATATTCATCAATTCAAAATGATAAGTCTGTGGTTGGTAAATACTTATAACCGTGATTTGACTAATGTTTCCCGATTTTAGTGAAATTTCAATAATTTATCATTGATCAGATTAAAGGTGTTTAAATTGGATTGATAAAAAAAGCGTAATTCAATACATAAACTTCGACATTTAATATTTAATTTAAATATTTTGTTATATATTGTTATGAAATAGCACAAAAAATAATTGAGACTTGATTACTTTCTTAGAACAACAAACTACAGATAATAAGTAATTAACATTATCTTGTTAAATATAATAATTGTTTGTAAAAATACGATTGATGCAATTGTTTTCGATAGTACAATTGCTATTTAAATTTAAATAACAAAACAATACGATGTTTATTTGTTAGTTAAAAAAAACGGCAATAGTATAATTAAAGGCAAAAACCAATGACAGATTTTTAGTTAAAGGTTAATTCAACGAATCAAACAATATCTAAACAATGTATAATCGTTTATGTAAGGTTTGTTGTGATCGCGAGCCTTTGGAATTCAAGGCACTCAATGAGTTTGAATTCAAACGGTTGTTCTTATCTATATACACCGAAATCCCTAACGATCTTGGTAAATTTCCAAATTCCTCCGAAATTCGCAAAAGCTCCCTCGAAAGTTCAACGTCTGATAAAACGAGCAATTATATCGAGTAAAAATTCATCGAGATATAGAGAACAACTACGAGAGAGAGAGAGAGAGAGAAAGAGAAAGAAAGAAAAAATGTAAACGACGGTATATAATAGTAGGTCAGGTTATAGTCTACATTTCGTAAGCGTTGTGCTCGTGCAATATTCTCGGTCACGAAACGGGGACCCGCTGAGTCAAAGTAGCCCTGTGACGCAAAGCCGACAAGTATCAGTATACTTGCGAAAATGTTCACCTCAAGTTTTTTTTATCTTCTCTCTCTCTCTCTCTCTCTCTTTCTCGTTCTCCGTGAGTCAGTCTCTTCGATCGATTTCACGACCGAGTGATAAAGCCGTTTTTTTTGTTAACGTTGGGGATACAGAAAGAGAAAGAGAGAATTTATCTTATCGCGTTGTATATATATATATATATATATATATATATATATATTTGACGCGCGTGTGTAGAGATTTGAATTTGCCGCGCGCGTTAAATTAGATCTAAATGAAATACAATTACCCTTTATGGGTATTGTATTTCTTGATTAAAGCTTTACTTAGAACTCGGTAATTAGACGATTTGTACGTTATCGATCAATTTATAAGAAACATACAATAATGCAGATTCGAGTAATGTTTAATAATAGACAATATGAGAAACGGTTCTTTAACAATGTTAATTGCGACCACCAAAATTTCAGTTTCCGTGCCAGACATTCGTTCCACTTTTTTTTCTCTCTTTTTCCTCGGCCTACATTGTTCTCCCATGAGGAAAGACAGTTTCACCTTAAAACAGTGAGAGTGTACACAAAAATCGAGAGTGAGAGTATATATACGAGAGATTTAGCGAGATCGAGGATTCGGAAATTCATTTTGCGAAAGTTCAGCTTAATACGCAAGGTATATATACCTATATATATAGATACACACAACTCAATGATAAAAGTACCGGCATTCAATTTCTACATTATCATCGCACTAAGATGATAAATTTTACGTAACGCGAATATGTTTATATAACGCGTATACACGCGCTACGAGCTTTTTTTCTTTTTGCCCGAGCTTTACACGCGTGTCGGCCACGCGTATAACTTTGTATCTCGGTTCGTTATCAGTAATGGCCCGTTCGTTGACCGTTTATAATACACTCTTGTCCTTTAGATTGATCGGTTGGTACTATACATTCATTCCTACCGGCACGTGGGATTATCGTTTTCGCCTTGGATGTTTAGGTGTGCGTTATATGTATCCTATATATATAAAAAGAAAATACACGACGACCTTTCATTACATTTGGAAGGTGTGGCTTTTAGGGACGACTATGTGTACGCGCGTGTTTACCTTCTACTTTGAAATGTATTGTATTCATTACACTCTGCGGTTTTACGGTTTACTTTTTTTTTTTTAAATAGGAATTTAATTACGGTAATATCGCAGGAAATGACTTTTTTCTGAAGGTTTATTGTTTCATTTGTATATGCTCGCTTATTTAATACCACCGGTTATAACTATTTGTATGTACGTATAGCGGAAAAATCTACGCGCTTTATTTTTAGTATCAACTGCGGTAGCAATAAAATAAATTAATTTCGTTATAGATTTTTATTGAACAGAGATAATTAAATATATAAGCGATTGGAAATTAAAATTAAACAATTGTATTTTAGTTATAAATAAATATTTCTTCAATGCCTTCGACATTAGCAAATGAGCAATTGCGAATGTTAAATGTCTATAGTGATCAAATTTACAGTAAAAAAAAGAAAATCAACTGTGATTCGCCGTAAAATGAAACGACTGTCCACTTGATAAATTATTTATTTTTTAAAAGTAATATTACGTTTCACTTTTGGTTACCCAATCGCGTTATAGCTCCGAAACTCAATCCAAAAATAAAAATAGAGAATATAGAAAAAAAATACAACGAAACTTAATAAAAAAAAATAATTAAAAAATGATGAAAAAAAAAACATTCTCCGCACATCCGTCTTGGATATTGTATTGCAGGTGAGCGCAATTACGTGCATGCGTAAGGTCGCCGTAGCAGAAAAAAAAATCCTAAACAATCGGCAACGTTGCCGCTTCATAATATATACACATATGAATGCGTGCGCGCGTATAAATTCTCTGTCTCACTCTCACTTGGTATACAACCACGAGACTTCCCTATGTCTGACACCGTTGTGACATCGTTTTACGCTCCACTTAGCTTTAACTCCAACAGATTACTTTCTCGACGAGCATCCCTGTATATACGATATACCTTCAGTGCTTTTTTCCCTTGCTCGGATCGGGCCGCGAAATATCATAATTAAATATCCAGCTAACGCGCATCGCGAGAGCGTATTCGTATAGGCGATCGACTCACCTGTATGTTTTCAAGGATCAAAACTCTGGCTCGTTCGTTTTTTGTTCTAAAACGAGATAAGGAAAAAGCCGGTCGACTAGCAAGTGTAATATGTAATGTAGAAACGCTGTTAACGAAAACGGGCCGCGGTATCGAGCGCCTTTCGTCCCTCTTTCGCGCGAACCCACACACTTACATGCACGAACGACCCAAATGAATCGGTTATACCGAACACCTTTCGATCTTTAATTTAACATAAGTCACGTATATATACACTATCTCCACTAGTACACATCTATACGTATTCGTGGATTTATTCATTGCTGGGAAATATTAATTGACAAATTAATATTTTATATATTTATATACATACGCGTGTCTCTGACTCGCTAAGAGGAAAGTTGATTTTCCCTATTCATTAATTAAACGAATATATAGCTTCGGTTTAATTTTATCTCCGCTTGATATATTAAATTGCAATATTTAAATTTTCTTTTAAATAAATTATATCTCCTCGGGTATATATCTTTATAGCGAATATGTACCAAATATTAGCCAAGCGAGCGCGTTTAGCCATCACCTACGTAACGTATACAGTTTCATTTTTCAATCGAGTGCCACGGATATGTGTGAGACCGAACACCTCAAATATATTGGATTTTTAGGTTTTCGCGCCCATGACCTAATGAATCGTGGAAAAAAAGAAAATAAAAAGAGAAGTTGGAGGTATCCTTTGAAAGGGGCCACACGCGCCGCCGTCGTCATCGAGGCACGCTACAGCACCGAGGGCAAAGTGCCTTCGCACGCGCCGTCTCGACGTTACTATTAATAGACAGGCCACGATATTTTTGTGCGTTATACACTTTGCTTTCCTCCTCCTACGTCTAGAGTTTCTCTCTCGATTTTCATTCCAGACCGATCGCAAGCCCTTTTCTCTCTCCTTTGGCTAATTGCACTTTTTACATTGATCGGATTCGATTAATAGATTACAAAAATCACCGGTATACACCTTTGTTTGTACTGAGGAGTATGGAAACAATCATTATTTTTGTGTGCGGTAACAAGCACAAAAGTGCACTGGAAGTATACTAAATGATCGATACTTTTTAAATCAATATTTCGATTTTATAATTATATTTCAACTGTACATATACTTATTTTGAAAAAGCACAAAGTACATCGTATTTTGCTGAATAAATTTACTAAACGGTGTCTATAATGATCTTATCTTTAGAGTAATTAAATGCCATCGATATACTAATTTTGTAAATGGTTTAATTTTCATTTCATAAAATAAATTTATATCCTTTCTCGTCCTGTGTAAAAATTCATGGGCTATCGCGATGTAAATGGAATTATAAACTACACTTATTTTTGGTGTCGAAGTTATAGCTCTTACTTATTAAGTAACAACAGTAAATTTAGAAAGCTTAGTAAACCGGAATAATTCGGATTTCCAATTTTCACGGACACTTCACTTTTTTATACCTCAAACGCTAAATAATAGTAATTAATTTGTTACAAACGAATTATTAATTAAGATAATTAAAAAGTCGCGTGAAAAACGAGTGGTTTTGAAAACTGTTTTTTTTTATTATTTTTCATCTGGTTACACAATATTGCAGCGAACGTCGAGGGATAAAACGCGCCAAACAAAAACTGCAGAAATAGAAACGAACGGTCGTCCGTAACTATAAGCAAGCTTCCTCACTTTGATATATACATGTATCGAGCGTGTATAAGTTCTTTTATCGAGTGCTGCATCCGGTATTTAAAATTTTCAGCGAAACGTTGCCGTTCTTATATTTAACACGATTTAATAATTGTTTCAGTCTAATTTAGACTCTAAAAGCATCGTAGACTCCTTTTTTCAATTAAGAAACGTGAATGCGTAATGGATTTTAATAAACACGTCGACTAAATAATTTAAATTTGCTTAGTGGGAAGATAATTTATTCGTTATAAAATTTTACTTTACCTATAGATAATTCACACGGTGGAACTATTTATATCTTTCGTAAATTTGAATAAAAGATTACGAGTTAAACGCGTCGATTCGTCCGGAGTGACGTTAGAGAAATTTCAGAGAAATTAGCGAGTATATATATATATATATACATATAATCGTCTAGGAGATTAAGAATAGAAAATGTATAATTGGCCTGGAAGACCGCGAAAAATTGTATATACTAAAATTAGCGGGGGCGTACAAATATCGAATCTATATATATATATATATGTATAGAAATAATGTAAGAGAATAAGAGAATAAGAGAAGCACTGTTCATTTAGGTATGCTAGTGGGATCGGCTGTCTGCCAGGTCGTCTCGTCCTTTTCACGTTTCGTATTCTCTTTTCCTTACTCCCTCTTGTCTATGTTCGTTCCGCTCGGATGATACTTTGCACCAGCTGCAGGACGACCGTTTCTTTATACCCATTTTTTTCTCAAACATTGCGTTCTCGAAGAGTGGTTCGACTTAGCCTACGACGATGATGATTCATTAACGTTCCTCGAATGATTCTCTTTCGCATTGACGTTGATCGTTGTAATTCGAAAACGAAATTGATTAAAATACTGAGAGATACGTACAGTACAGCTGATCGGTCAATAAAATCGAAAGTATATATACGGACGTAATAGCAAAGCTCCACCGCAAAGAAAATGAAATAAAGGAAAAAAGCTCAAAGCCATTGAGGGCCTGCGTCGAACGATTATGCGTTTCGAGTGTGCATATACATACTCACATAGAGTTGTAGAGCCTATAAATTCACGCCCAAGACTTCCGGCCGTGCCGGTTTTTCTTTTTTCCTCTCTCAAAAATCCCCGTTAGGTTTCGGTCAAGTGCGTGGCAGCACTCCGAAGTAAGTTGCATGCGACTTTTGCTCCTTCCGGCGTGAAAGAAAGAGTGCGAGAGCGAGAGAGAGAGAGAGAGAGAGAGAGAAGAGCGTTACGAAACGAAATATATATACGCCTGCTATATAGTCTGGAATGCGCGGGTATATACGTCTGTCCTTCCTTTTTTCCTCTCTCTCTCTCTATCTATCTATCTCTCTCTCTCTCTCTGTTCGCTTCGAGGGCTGCCGTCGTTTCGACCAAGGGAAAAATAGCCCGTTTCTCTCTCTTCCTCTCTTTCTCTTTCGCTTTCTCGTTTTCCCTCGGCAACAGCGCGCCGGCTGCGTATACACGCAGCTT
Source organism: Theocolax elegans (assembly GCA_026168455.1). Lineage (NCBI taxonomy): Eukaryota > Metazoa > Arthropoda > Insecta > Hymenoptera > Cerocephalidae > Theocolax > Theocolax elegans. The sequence continues at coordinate 66,776,836 of CM047429.1, forward strand.
TTTCGATCGAAACTCGCTATAAGCGAGCTTCGCTAGCATTTTCGACTCGAGTATCTATACATATATGTATGTTTGAAAATTGATATTTCCGTGTGTACTTTTGTTAATTGTACTCGATATCACTCAGATAAGCAAAGAATTTTTTCTTTTTTTTTTACTTTATACTCGTATAATTTCAAGTACACAGTGATTATCAGTCGTATCACTTGTCAACTGTTAATAACTCGAACTACATGTCCGACACACACACAGTTCTGTATCTCTCGATCAAATTTGAATATCGCACGAGGTAACATTGAGTACCATAAAAAACCTAGAATACACATATAATACACATGATGTACGTATACGTGTAGTAGCTCAAAAATTTAACGGTCGCGCAAGCCCATCCGCGACGGTCGTACTTAAGAATTCAAAGCCCGTAACAGTACAAACGGAGAATCTCTCGCATCGTGCGAAAAGAAATAAAAAAAAAAAAAAAAAAGTCGAGAAGGAAGCGGCTCTTTTTCTCTCAGGCGAAAACGATCGATAAAAAGAAAGAAGCAACCGAGGCCCCGCGTGGGTAACGGGCAAAAGGGACGTCGACGAGCGCTCGCACACTTATACACGCATGCACGACTGCTCGTCTATAGGCACACGCACATACATGTAAATATATATACAGACAAACACAAACAGCATCGGGGAGAAAAGGCGCTACACCAGCGGCTCTCAACTGCGGTTCAATGACCAAAATGAGACTGCGCCTCCCTCTCTCTCTCTCTCGCTCTCTTGAGTTTTATCGATCACACGAAACGGCCGTGCTCACACCATGGTGACTAGACACGAGCACTGTTGGTGCACTCGAGGTGTCTCTCTAGGTGGCGCTCACCAGACCCACAAACCCATGGGACAATTCAATATTTTCGGTTGCAGCTTTGCAGGGGATGCGTGTGTGCGGGTGTGCTCACACTTTTCCGTTATCATTTTTTCCACGAGGGGGGAAAATGAGAGGAGGTCTATTGTATAAAGAAAAAAAAACCGGTTGCCTATGTTACGTATCATTATTATTGCACGAACTATAATATCATTTAAATTATTCTACATTTTATTTATTTTTATTATATACTGGATTTACCCATAAAAGTATAACAATAATAATTCAATAAATATTCCATTCACCCATTTTCCGAATTTCAATATATTAATAATGGATTTAAAAGAAAAATGTAAATGTATAACCATAACGTAATAATAACACGTTCGAATATGTATGTATGCATAATTCAAATAATCGACATAATAATTGTATTCGAAAGCACTGTATAACGGATTGAAATCTACTATATATACACTCAACCGAACCGACGTTCGCATTAGAGAGGGGTTCGTTCAGTCTCACGCTCGAGGGTTGCCTCTACGGCACGTCTCTTACACATATATCTCTCTTCCTCTCAATTATTCAACGTGAACTGTCATTTTCTATCGACAATTAACCTGCACGAAAAATATGAAACACCGCTCAAAAATTGACAACCGTTTTAAATACTCTCATATAACACTTTTTCTTTTCCTTGGGTTATTCTTCATATTGTTAAAGCTTTCGAAAACGAAGGCTTTTAGTTACGGAAAGTGAATATATACCGACCCCCGTCGTTGGACTTTTAAATTCTCTGTATGAATAAACCGAGAGTCCCGACTAATAAGTTTGGAAAGCGTTGGAAAACCCGACAAAAGACTCGGTCGCTACCCTCGCTTTGTTATACGGAAAATTTTTACATTTTCTATGATTTACCGTGAGTTTTACATTTCGTACAGTCCTTAACGAATTCATCTATTGTTATAGGTACTGAAAATTATTGTTTCGACAATTACTAAATGTAATTCCAAATTAAATGTGTATATAGAAAAGAGTATCGATCGCAATACATTAACTGTAATCAAAGTAATAAAGTCTCAATATAATTTCATTTATTCATATTATGCAATGAAAAAAAAAATACGTAGATGCAAAAAAAGTTTGTTTAAGCTAAACAAATAATTTACTAACAATATCTTTAAATTTGATCAATATTAGTAAATTATTCGTTTAAAGGTTATTTTTGAATTGAAGTAAACTGATTTAGTAGGTGTTAAAAAATGGTATTAAGGAAATGAAAAAATAAAACTAACAAAGGCATTACTCTTGCTATTTTCCAGGACACACTCGTACACGGGCTGCAGTCGGATAGGCAGGGATTTGCCAAGGGCTTCCGTAAAAATTTGGGCGGACGCTGGCGTCGCCTTGTTAAACGAAAGCCAGAGACCGAAACCTGCGCGATACCACCGGAGCTGAAAGATCAACTCAAGACCATCTACGTATATTAAGGACGAAAAAGAAGTGGGCCTCGTTGAGCATATACCCGTAACAAACTTAACACACACAGATACACACACACACACGCACACCCACATTCACACACATACACAGAGAGACACACATAATTACCCGAAAAATCAAGGTTTCGTGGTAACGACAGATGATAAATGCTGCTTTTCCCGTATTACAAACGTATTTATATATAAGAATGAAGTACCAATTAGTCAATGGGCGATGAGATTTTTTTCTATGAATGAAAGAGCGTGTGATTGTACGAATGTACGAGTGATATTTTACGGACTTTTTATTATAAGTTTAAAAGAAGCAAACAAAAAATATATGCGCGTTAAGGAAAAAAAAATTAAATATGCGAGACGACCGCGTTGTTTTGTTTTTTTTTTTTTTTTCAATATTGTATACGACGGTGATAATTTATCGAAGAAACGGAGAGTCATCTGGATAGCCGAAGAACAAATGTGACCGTAATAGAGAGTAAAAGGGAGCTTCCGGCGTGAAAAAAATTGTTTATCGATAGTTAAGTAGCTGAATCCTCCGGTAGACCGAGGAAGGATGCGAAAATGAACACCAAACGCTGGAACGAATTCTCTGGTCACTCAGCGCGCTCGCACACATAGAGACACACGTAAACATACATTACGATTATGTAAGTGCGAATCCTTGGATGGCAGCTCTATAGGATATAGAAAAATATCGAATACCTGGGATTTAAGATTCCAGGAAAGTGCCTTTTAATTTGTTTTCATCGCACTAATGTGTACGCACATGAAAATCAAGAGAGTTATCATAATCCTACGTGAGGATCGCTTGATGTCACTACCAAAAAATTACCGCATTCGCTTTCTCATTCTTTGGGTCTACTCGGCTCGTTGTTCGTTACGACTCTATAAATTTGTTATTAGAGAGAATAATTGATTTCAAGGAGCGAATGCCGGAAAAAAAAACTACCTAATTTGACTACTACATTGGCAATGACGTAATTCTACTTGAGATTTGAATGAAGAACGTTTCGAGCGATTCGCACAGTTTTGTGTTTAATTAGAGACTCTCGCCTTCCGAAATAAATAAATGAAAGAACTGACCGTAAGATAATTTTCGAATTGAAGAGTGAATTTAACTCTGGGGAAAGTATTCATCAGCTTCTTTTTTTAGCATATCAATGAATGCTTTTGTCTCGAGAGTAAAGTACGACCATTTCTTCTATAACAGATTTGGTTTTTCCGTCACTTTTTAGTTTGGTTATAGACACTAGTATTATACTGTAAACTGAGATACTACACTTATAGAAACAAAATAAAATGAAGACGTGAATTTAAAAAAATATTTGTTGCTAATTAAAAAAACATTAGTTAATTCGTTTTCGATTGAACAAAAAAGATAGCATTAAATTTTCTAGTTCAAAATTGCATTATACGTTGTCGTTGATTAAATTACACTAAAGTTTCGTTAAGTGTACAGATAAATGACGAAAAAGACCAAAAAACGAAAAAAAAAATTAAGTGAGATGATATAAATGTGACATTCGGCGTTGCCCTTCCAGAATTATGGGATTATCCTCGTTTCTTCGCGTAGCGTCAAAAGGAAAAAAAAAACCATTGTATCTCGGCAGCTCCGTCTAATTTGTAAATAGATGTAAAAAAATGAAAAGAAAAGAAACAATGAAAATAACGAAGCAATAAGGAGCGTAATATTTTTTTCCTTTTTTTTTGTAAAAGTCTTGTATACTATTTTAAGCGAGCTCATGCGCGATTGGTCTATCGCTTCTCCTCGGCTATCGTCGCGGGAACATCATGTTTTATTCTTTTTTTGTATGTATAAGCTATCGGAAATGCGAAACCCGCGGCGATATTGCCGACAAGAACGTATTAAGGGGCCAACTTTTGAGATTTTTTAACTCGTATATGACGGCTCATATTGAGCTCACACTACATACTAACCCATCAAGGTATTTTAGTTGAATTGTTGTATTATATTATATATTATATTATATTTATAGGTTGATCGGTCATAGTAAAAATGATGAGAAGAAATTATTGTGATTGCGCGATGTATGCATGTATGCCTTTTTGGTTTTGATCGCGATTGAAAATCTCTACGGGAAATATATTTTTTGTACGATGATATATTTTTTTATCAGTATAACGTATCTTATACACATAACATTTTTTCCATCGGAAAAATTCATTGCACATTATTGACATATATAGACAAATTTCGGCACCACCTTTCCGTAAAGATTTTCAACTGGCTTACCTGAGAAATTTCACTGAAATTGATTTTTTGAAAAATTACGAATTTAAATAGTATTAAAAAATATCGAACAATATTGTTAGATTTGTTTTTTTTATTGTAAAAAATAGAATAAACGCAATTAACTTACTATTCAATATAACATGAGGCTCTGCTCGTGCGAAATTAAAAAAAGAAGCGAGCGTCGGGTCTTAAACCCAAGCCCCTTTGGATCTCCTCACGGAATCGGTACTATTAAATCCACTTTGTCACATACAGTATGTAAAAAAAATTATTTGAGTGGTACACCCACTTCGAGAAGACGACACTTTATTTCTTATCAAGTAAAAATTATATTTTTTCATAAATATTTCGTCGGATCTCGAAGTGGTAAATTTCTCGTGGCGCAGTTCCTGTTCGATTAGCATTTTTCGCGCACTTCAAGGATAATATGCAACGAAAATAATATCCGATCAACCTGTAACTATTATCTTCTCCTTGAAACAATAAAAAAAAATGTGTTGGCTGATTAAATGTATCGTTTTATTCGTTTCTTTTTTATTTAAATATCTGCTGGCGGCATAATATGTTTATACTGCGAATAATGACGAAATGAAATTGTAATATACCGGCAAGACGATTACGAAGGAAAGACCAACGATGTGCCTAAACACATATCCGTTATATGTAATAAACAATGAGAAAAAAACGACGAAGGAGCCGTATCTTCTTTTTATGTAAAAAAAAGGCAAAAAACAAAAATGATTATGATTATATAGGTTGAAGCTGCGCTCATTTATTTCCTAGTCACTTTATACGTTAATGTGAAAAAAAAAGAAATTTTTTTTTCATTGAAGTTGTATCGTTAGAAAAAGCCCTTTACGCAGCTTTACGTTCTTTCTTTATTCCGATGTTCGAATACAACAATATCAAATAAAGTATTTCAAACGTATATGAAACTTATTGTTATAATTCTATCCTTTCCTTTTATTTACTGTCTACTTATATGTTTATTAAATTATTTACAAATTTTATAATTATATAATTATATTTGAATAATTATATTAAAAAAAAGAGAAATACTACATATAAAACAAAAATTGTTTTCTTTATTTATTTACACTTTTATTATAAATGAACCACGACATTGCAGTTAAATTACTTATTTTATTTTTAAATTCAACTTAAATATTCACATAAACTTTCATTTTGTTATTTTAAGTCAATTTTAAAATTAGAAGCATTTAATATTTTTTATAATTTTTTTCAATAACAGCGCTCGTGATGTGTAATGCACGATAAGAAAAAAAGAAATCATCACAATAGCTTTTGCAGTTAAAAAAGACGTGACGTTATACGCATAAAATATATAATATAAATCAATAAAATATCTGCTGCACATTATCGTTATTTATATACTCGCACGTAATTTATAATAGATAATTTAAACGCGATAATAAACAATTTATTAGCATTATTTACCGAGAAGAAATATTTATCTAACTTTGAATCTAGAAATACATTAAATTTATCTTTTGCAAAATTAAATTTATTTATATAAGTATGCAAGAGCAACTCGTAAGAGGATCACGTGACACCTGAGTGAGCCGGAATAAAGCGGCTGCTAACCGAATACTGCAAGTACAGTTTTATATGAATTGTTGCTTGGAATATATTTGTTGGCAGGCTAGTACAGTTTACGTTATATTATACGACGTTACATTTATTTGTTTTTGACTTCAACATTTATTGGAAATTTTCGTCAATGTTAAGAATTTTGGCACAAAAGACATACAGTAAGTTAATAATGTAAACAATAAGTCATAGGTTATATATGGCTAAAATATTGTATGTGTTAATGAACAGATATTTATATGTGTGTATATATGTATATATATATATTTCTACACACTGCAAGCACACGTGTTTTTTAATGCAATATTATCTTCAATATTAAAAGAAATTATAAATGTTTATAAACATTTATAGGTTATAATTCCAATTTAACATATTTACTTCGCACTATGACTGATACAAATACTAGTCCGATTGAAACAATAATAAGAAAAAAATTAAAAGAAACTTTTTCACCAATTTATATGGATGTTTTGAATGAATCTTATATGCACAACGTTCCAAAAGGATCGGAAACACATTTTAAAGTAGTTGTTGTGTCAGACAAATTTTCAAATGTTCCTATTATAAAGGTAATAGAGTTTATAAATAAATTGACACATTTCCAATTGGTTATAATGTATAAAAAGATGTTTATTTTTTACATAGCGACATAGAATGGTTAATGATTTGCTCAATGACGAATTACAAAATGGAGTTCACGCACTTTCTATCGTTGTAAGTATCTAATATCACTAGTATCTATATATTGCAAATAATTTTGATTAACAATATACATATTTTTATATCTTAGGCTAAAACTCCAAGTCAATGGGATGATAGTGACAAGAATATTAAACCTAGTCCTAATTGTAGAGGTGGATTTGGTAAATAATTTAATTTCTAAAATGGATGACTGTACATACGCATCTAGCATGTATAGATTCTAAGAATCTTATATTGTCGATACCATGTAATTACAAAAGGTAATGCCTTATAAATGTATTTTAAAAATCTTGATTTATCATACATTTATAATGAAAATAATTTTATTTTAATTTATTACAGATGTAAATATAGCAAATTTAATATATTACTAACATATTTTACAATAGTATTATCAAAAAATTTGAAAAAAAAGATATAACAATATTTTATAGTTTAATTTTATTACAAAAAGAAAGCTAAATTTAAATTGCTATCTGAAATGGGTCAATTTTACCACAACTATTTTATGACTTAAATTTATAAAATAAAAGTGTAAAAATGTAATAATGAAACAAAAAAAGTTCACTAATGTCATAATGTGAATGTGTCTAGTCTTAACTTTCCTTCGTTTTCAGTGAAATAGAGCATATCTGCCATCGATTGTTCTGCTATCGCTTCCTCGGCTTTTTCATGCATCTAAAAATCATTGTATGCATTATAAGATAAAATGTTGCAAAATAATAATAAAGATGTATTAATTTTTTATTTTTAATAAATTATTTATTAATGTTTAAATTTATATTACTTACTCCTCTGATATTTACATCTTTTGGAGGATATTTGAAATGTGGTCCAAAATTTACAGAAACAGTAGCACTCTTATGAATTGAAACCGATGGGTAGTAAGCACCATTAAACATATCTACAAATGCTTCACCTTGAGATATTCCATTTTTGTAATACATAATTTTACTTCCAACAAGAGGTTTTAATGCCTTAATAACTTCAGGAACTTGATCTTTTTCTTCGTAGTATAAATGACTTTTAAATTTCACTAATGGCTAAAAGGGATTGAATTAACTGATAAGATTTAGTTATTAATTTGATGAAAATAAAGGATTACTCTACTTACCCGATCTTTGTATGTATTAGGAATATGATTTGGATTATGTACATCAGGTAAGACTATTAGAAAACCTAAAGTATCTCCTTCTCCATATCCACTACTGTAATGTTTTCCTCTACTTTGATGGAAACGAGTTCCTTTTCTGGAATTAGAATAATATTTTTATAGATAAAAAATCAATACTACTTCATTTATTGTTTAATACCTAGATCGCCAAGAATATCCAAATTTGTCATATCCTAATGGTGCTTGTAAATTAGCATACTCCTGACCCCAACCAAGTCTTGTTGCTGAACCTTCTGGCATTTCTTCTATTGTTGCTTCCCAATACCATGTTCCTTTACAAACAGCTTTACCAAATTAAATTATTAGCAGCGATTTTACATAATTAAGGATTCAAATAATTTTTAATAACTTACAATGAGTTGCCCTGATCATACAATATCCTTTATCACCAGTAACAGCTAATCTATCTTCAGAAACCTTTAATTGTGGTGCTCGATCATGTAACGCAAGAAGCACAACACTTGCACTCAATGGTCTGTACAACCATCCTGGTATAGGTTTTCCAGCCCAATCGCTACTTTCATCAAATTCCTAATTTTTAAATAAAACATTTATCTAATATATTTTGTGTGCAAACTCAATAATTTAAAAAAATAATTAAGATGATTTGGATGGAACAAAAACTGTGAGAGTTAACTTACTTGTCTAAAAGGTGCATGTGGATCAGGTTCAGCTAAAATATACCTGTAACCATCTTTATTGAAGGGATGCTCCAGTGGATAGCCGTGAGCAGGTAACTTAGGTGTTGCCATATCGGAGCCTCTACCTTTCTTTCCTGGACCAGTTCCAGTTCCTTCTCCCGGAAATTTACGTTTGGCATTGCGACCTCGGATACCACCAGGAATTTGTACTATGATTTCCATATTATATTAAGAAGAAAATTTATTTAATATTTTAATCGAACTGTAATGATACACTACAAAACTGTTATCGCATAATATTTTATTAAAAATTTAACTTCAATATTTAGATACATGTATTAAATTTATATGACTTTTAATGAAGTATTATTGTTATTCCTAAAAAAATGTTTATTTGACAGAATATTTGAGATTTGAGGGTTTACTGATAACTAATATCTCTTTGATAAGATAAGTTTCTGGGGTAATTATGTCAATCACACAAATTAAAGTTATTTGTACAGAATTAATCAGATTTCTGGCATTACATTATATATTAATAGGTATGTAAACTTAATTTTAATTACATTGTTTCATAAAATTCCAACTTACCTCCTTTTATCAATGCTTCATAATTAGGTTTAATGGTCACTAAATCCGAGCTTACAAGTCCAAATAACTGCCCTTCAGGACTATTTTCATCCATGACAAAAAGAGTTCCCAGGTCTTTTGTTAATGCTTTGTGAATCTTGATATAAAAAAAGATCAAATATTGTATAATTGCATCTTCTTTTAACTTACATATTAAAACAGGAGACAGAAATTCATTGTAAAATGTAATATATTATTACTTACTCTTGAATGCCACGATTGAGTAACCCTTCGGGGCATTGTTGTCATACTTTCCCAATGACATTCTATAAATGGAATGATATCTCTATCTTTATGAAAAAGTGTTCTGTTGCTACTTTCTTTTTGACAGGTCTGTATTAAATTTGCAATAGCAGTAACGCACATTTGTGGAAATTCTGTAATAAAATAATTTTATATAGATGCAGAATTGTAATAATTTATATAAAAATAAATTAAGTAACAAGGTAATTAAATACTTTTAGATAACTTACGAGCTTGATTCTTTTTAAAACTTTCTAAACCAGTTTGTGAACAATTTTTACACATAAAAACATAATTTGTCATAAATGGTACTAGCTTTCCTAATTGATAACCAATACACGATTCATGAAACCATCTTGTACAACTTGCACATAATAACTCTGCAATATTTAAATTTCTGTCTTTCCCACTGTAAAGTAAAGGCGTATAAACAATTGAAAATTGAATATAATATATTTAACTACACTATAAATAATTATTTCTTTAAACTTTTACCAGTAACAATTTCCAATTTCAGTTACTGTGGTACGTCCATTAGTCTTCTCAATAATTTCCTCTACTTTGGTAATTGATTTGGTTTTTTCGTCTACCTTATCGTTTAACTTCTCCTCCATTATATTATTTTTTATAGTTTCCCCACTTGTCGGTGAAGTACTGTCAATAAGAAAAACAAAACACGTAAATAACAATTATTTATCTTGCAAGTTTTGGATTTATAACCTATAATGTGCCGATACAATTACGATTAATAGTCGAAGTAAGTACAATGAGAAAGTGAATTTATTGTTTATAAAATGAAAGTTTAAATATTTAACAATAAAAATAATAAATAATAGTTAGAAATATTTTAATAACCTTTCTACTTTTTCCACCGACATAGTGAGTGTAAAATAGTAAACAAAGTAAATTTGTATTTCATGTATTGCTCCCACCCATAGGCGGCGCAAATTTCAAGTTGTATAAGCGACTGTGCTGCCATAACGCACTTTATTGATTATTTTTAAATTTACCAATTGCATAGACGTTTTATCCAACAATTACTTATATTTTTAATAAATAAATTTAACAAACAATTTTTTAATACTAATGGTATATTTTAAACTTGATGCATTACATAAAACATTTAAATTAAGTTCCATGATGAAATTGTTCTAAATAAATTTCATATCTTCATTTAGACTTTCATAAAAAAATTTTAATTATAATATTCTGAATGTAAATCATAAAGCCAAAATTATTAAGTTTATATTAGTTATAATGTATTATAATGTTAAATTGAACTAAATTCAATAACATTTTTTTAATAATTTAGAAAGCATCATTTAAAATATGCTGTGCCATTATCATAAAATATATACATAATATGAATATTATATGTTTTACGATCATTTATTGCAATTTATTATACATAAAAATTAAATAAATGGAGATTTAGAAAGAAAGCAAAAGAAAGTAACATTAATTAAATAAACAAAATGCTACAACATTGTAAATGACTATATAGGAAGGTAATAAAAAACCGTTTTGAAAAATACTTTTTATTAAATATATATATATATACTTTTAAATACATTTCTTACAAAATTTTTTTTTAAATTACTTCGAGTATACTTATCAAAAAATTTTTTATTGTAGAAAGCTTCGTTTTTTTAAAACTAATGCATTTTCATACAGTTTAGCACTCTCGTGTTTTCAATTACGAAGTTGCTGTAATTATATCCACATAAAACGTATTTGAATTGTGTGTTGTGACAATATTATTCAATAAATATATATATAAAACAATAAAACACCCTCAACTCTCTATATGAAATTCGTCTGAAACGTTTTGCTATATGCGTATATAGTCCTATAGAATTTTGATGTATGAATTAACATTTAAAACATAGTCGCGCGACATTTTCTCATTCTGCTTTAGGTTTTTCATCAGCCTTCTCAGTTGTTGGACTACTGGCCGTAGAACTCTTGCCATCTTTTTGTCCCAGATTCAGGAAGTTGGTTAAATGAAGAATCGAAACGACGCTGGACATGTAATTTCCAACGTCTTCTTTCTTGACCGTCTTTAATTGCGCGGCTACCGAGTGATAAACTCTATTGGCAGTTTTGCTCGATAGTTGACCAATCGTTTGGACGGCATGTAGAACTTTGTTTTCGTCGGCTGAGACTGGAGCTGTTACAACGAAATAATAGTTTAGTTAAAATGTTGATTGTAGAAAAATTATATTGACGAATACTAATAAGACGTAAAGGTAAGGTTTACCTGGCTTCTCCTGTTCACCTTCGACAGGAGGGAAGTAATGATCCAACAGACGATTTACGAGAACACTGGTATTATCAACACCCTGGACGGCTAAAGCTCCATAATGAGTACTTAGAATTTCATTGGCTTTAGTTACGCTGATGTCCTTCAAAGCTGTAGCTTGAGTGGTGGCAGATTCCTTTGCGGACATCAGCTTCTCGATCGTTGGTTGGAGGGAACTATTCATTACGTTCTTCGCTGCTTCGTAGATCTAAAGATTTAAAGTTGAAAATGACGAATTATTATTTTTTTTTAGATTATCGGGCTATCATCTATTTTTAAAATTACACGTGGATGTACAAATGTAAAAAATTTTTTCATTTTTTAAAATAATAAAATTTGTAAAATAAAATAAGTACAAGATGTAATTTGTAAGTTATGGTGAAACATATAAATAGTCCGGACTCGAAAGAAAAGTTGAAAAAGTCGAGCGTCGTTTATTAATAGCTTTACTAAATATAGAAAAATAATACTCGACGTTATAAAATCGATGTTATCCTTTACTTGCTGACAGTATTATAATATCGATGAATTATTTACCAGTTGCATATTTCATGCAAGTGCGACTTTTTTTGCATCCGCATAGTTGTTAATTTTTATTTAACTTCGCCAAGTAGTTACTTTAATAATGCGTTAGACGACAAAAATGTGGCAATAATTTTTTGTTTCGAATGCTAAAAGTATATTTAATTATTTTAAAAATTAATTTTCATATTTTACATATGCGCGTAAGTAAATAAATAAATACATATATATTTTTTGTTTACAAGTTTTAATACACTTACGTGTACAGCTTGAACTAATTAAAAAAATTGTATACGGCGTTTATTAAAAAATTGCATCACCACGAATATAAATGAATGTGCAACAATTGTGAGAAAAATGAAATCGAATCGAGTGATTGACAATTTGACACGTTCGTTGAATAAAAATTTAGTAAACAGCAATAATTCACCTGATTAGGCGGCTGAGTGACGATCGGTACTTTCTGTTCAACGATATCGAGTCCGTGGCAAAGTTTTTGGTCGACACTGTTGATTTGACCCTCAAATTTCTTGGCTAACGGTGCAGCGATCGGCGCTGCGGTCGCGGTTGCATAGTGCAAACCAGCCTCAGCGTAATTGAGTGCCCAATTGATCAAATGATGTGAATCCTTTAAGTAAGAGTAGGTTGAGCCTGTTTTCTCAATCGCTGATTGAACGACTGGGATACTTTTTACTCGGTCTAAAACCTCCAAATGTGGTCCACTTGGCTCTTCGTGTCCCGGTAAAGTGATTTTCTCGGCCATTGTTGTACTTACACTCTAAAAATTGAATTGATATACTTTTTAATTATTTTTTACTTTACTTTTTTATTATAAAACAATCTCCATTTCTTTAATTATACTTGTGGTTTCGTTTGGAGTTTTAAAATTAATGTTAATGTCTGTCACTGTATCCTATTCAAATTAAAATCTTTTTTCCTTTTCATTTCGGTAAAAAAACCGTTAGTGCTGGATTGTATCTCTACGAGGAAAAAAACAAAGAAATATACCTATAGATAAGTATAGACGAATATAAATTATCATAATAGACATTCAAGTAACTAATCTCATATACTTTCTTGTAAAACATTTTTTGCTTATTACAATACTAATGTACGTTTATTCCTGTCCTTGAATAATTATTTTTTCAATTCGCGCATCGTTTTTCAAAAATTAGCAATGTTTAACATCATAGTGCGTTCCATTGAAATAATAGTTTAAACAATTGTCTCAAACGAACAATTCGCGTGGTTTAAATTGGCGAGTGAAGTAAATAAGTCAAGCGTAAATAACAATTATACAATTCGACGGGTAATTGCCATATACGTATTACATAACGTAAACAGTTCTAAGGCCAAAACTTCCTCTTAAATTTTTTTTTAATCGATTTAATATCTATTTTTCCACTAAATTTATTATTTTCTTTTTTATTCCAAAACTTTAACACATAACATTCAAAATCTATATAATACGAAAAATTTACAATTATTAATACTGTAGACCTTGGTAATTAAAAAAAACTTTGACAATGAAGATAATACACATAAAGTGTTCATATTCAATGACGCTTGACGAGCTTAAATAAATTGTAAGGTAAGGAAAAAAGTCATTTCGTGAACTTTCTGTTTTGCACAATTGTAATTATTCGTCGTTTAATGTATAGGAACGTATACGTTGTATATATCTTGTATACGAGAGAAATGTCACGTAGCATCCATCTCTAGTTTGAAAGTTTCACCGGTATTTTCCTTACTATAGACTACGTGAAAGTATTATATCGAGGATATATCTCATATATATACATACTGTATAGCTACAAAATGGATTTGACCTTAATACCTTAATTATCCCATAACCAAAAAAAAATGAAATTCATCTTTCCGGATTTTTGCAATTAATCAATTCCTCGTCCCACATAAATAGAGTTCACGTATACGTGTTTAAAACGTAATTTTTTTTTCATATGAACAACGTGAAATACAATTTAACTATAGTTCTATAAATCTACTTCAATTACAAAAATGATGCGAAATAATATAGATGCGGTGTTCGTGTGTTCGTCAAGCAATTAGATATATAAGTATAGGTTATGTCTCGCAACATTATCAATGAAACTGGAAATTCGCAATGATAACGTATATGTACTGCAGTAACGTTGCGCGACGTAGAGTTATATACAAAAAAAAAGGGAGTAGATTTGAGATAATGTCGGTTACGTTGCATTTATGTAAATATACAGTATGTATAATTGTTGTAGATTTAAGGTAGAATTATTGGTTTACCTGATTTGTACGTGACACTCGGTTGATCGATTTTACGACTTGTTGTTATCGAGAATATAGGTTTGATAGTCAATTTAGCCGGGCGGCGTCTTCCACTCCGAACACTGGACTGTCGAGTGTGTAACTGCGCTCCCGGTGTGTGTATATAGTCGGTTGAGACCGCGCCACTTTCCAGTACCGTATTCTATAGATCGAGGTGCCTCGGGATTTGAATCCGAGCTCTATACTCTTTTTTTCGATCGAAGTTTTATTATTTTACTTTTATTTCGTTTTGCTTCTCTAATTTTGAAGTTGTTCAAGTTCGATGTACCCGGATTATCGAATTATCGATACCTCGTTTAATTTTTTACATTCTTCACGAAGCATTAATATTTAAAGAATATTATCTTATTTTCGTTATTTTACGAGCGGCGATTACATTTTTCACGACACATTTTATTAAATTATTTTAAAATATAATAACACGAACGCTACACGGTCAAAGTCCGAGATCGAAAGCAATCTTTGCAAATTGTTAAAGTGTCATCGTTACAGTCATTACGATAATTTTATTAAATGCACGTGATGTGCATTAGAAAGTTGATTGCGTTAATAAAAAGAAAAGAGCATTCCAGCGTTATTGCAATGATTATACAAATGCAACGTGTTGTACGTTTTTTCAAAATAATTGAACATCCATCTGTATTAATCGATCGTATCAAACGATATCGAAGGGGATAAAAAATAATTCAGTAGTTAAATTTACATTGATAGACGCTACTGACCCGGCGAATGTCGTGTGACGTGGGGGTCGTTGAATTGGAACTCGGGACTTGTTACTCACCGTCACAGAGAGACGCGATGACTAGCGTGCTTGCAGTGAAATCTCGCGCAATCCAGTGCGTAAATTACTGGTAAATATATTTTTGGATGCAGTGATCACGCTATAATAACGATAGATCCGATTATAATTTATACAAACAATTTTTTTAATTCCATTATTAAATTTATTAGTTACGGTTTATATTATACATTACGCGTAAGCAAGACGGTAAATTTCTCGACGATACAAATATTAGTATACTTTTTCACTTTGAAATATTAATAGGCAACCTGTTGATCGAATATCAAATAATATGAAGATATGATGAAAGAATGAGCTATTATTATTTATAAAAAATATTTATTATACATGAATTTAATAAAATTTAAATTGGTGAGATTTTATTTTTACAGCATTTATTTTATATCATTTTAAAGCTCATACTGTACATCCCTACAGTATGACATCACAGCAATAATAAAAAAAAGTATTTTTGGTCAAATAATGACCAGTTGACGAAAATTTATCAAGAAGTCCGTAATTAATGGAGAAAAGATGGTTTCGACTAATTTCAAAATCTTTAATTTCTACTGGGATTGTAATAATAATCATTTTGTTTTATATTTACAAATATTTATACTATTTTCATCTGATTTGTATAACGATATAGTTAAAATTCTCAATAGGTACGATCCGAAACGATATTGGAAAGCCATTAGCAACGACCTATAAACTCAATTGAGAATTGTAATCTTAAGTTATTGTAAAAGATTAACCAAAACGATCGATTGGAATTGTTAAATATGGTGTTAAATTAAAATAAAAATATATAGATTACGCAATTAATAATTAATATCCAGTCGACAGATCTTGGTACAAAAGTTCAGTTAAAACAGATTTTAAACACGATATTACACTAATCTCAACGCGTTACCGAGATTTTCTTATAAGTAGACAAAATCATACGACATAAGCTATCTCTACATGTCATTTTCAAATCGTTCTTATCGTCTTAATAATATATTTACTAAATCGCATCACCGATCACCTGATACATATATACTTTTATATCATATACTCGCGAATTATCGCAAAGACCAGTAAAATTAAAAATACTGTATCATTTTCAGAAATTAATGTCCACATTATTTGTCTTTTATCGCACATGCAAAAAGTCTTTACTGTATAAATGATGATAAAATTTAGGTACAGCTCATATCTTACACACTATATTGAATAAAGCAAAAATTGTACAAAAACACGTAATTTATTGAATATTTTATATTACACACACGATTAATTACAATGACATCAAATGCCTTATAAAAACACAAACATTTTTTTTATATATTTATCACCGCGCTTAAATAAAGATAAATACAATTTATTAAATTAATAAGAATACACACTTATATATAATAAAAATATTATAATTACAGTTGAATTTTCAATTATAAATTTTGTATGCTCAATAATGTTAAATGAATACGATAGTGACGCATAAAACTATCAAAATTATTATTGTCGTTAGAAAGTTTGACTAAACGATGTGGTAATATCAATTGAAATATTTTTATAATATTGAGCGGACAACAATTATAAATATACAATTACTTTTCTGAACAGTACTTATAGTAACGACGTTGAATAAACGCAGAGATGAAACATGACTTTATATGTATAACCACCGGTCGAAGAAAAAAACATTGTCACCAAAAAATATATAAATCGCATGAACAAAAATACCATCAAAAATCTCTTTTACGATAATTGCCGAGCGAATCGGCAAATGGGAGTGATCGATGTCGCTGTTGATGTTGCTTGTCACCGCGACGTTGGTCCGTAACGAACAACAAAATAAGAAAATGCAAGACGACGTAGATGAGAAATCCAATATCCAAGAAATTAACGACGAAAAGACAAAAGATCGATGAAGTTGAAGGTGGTCTACGTCGTTGATTCGTCGATGGTCTCGTTCGATTAGTTTCCCTTCTTACCGGACGCTGAGTTCGAATTCTTAACGGGTGTTGAGGCGAGACGGGTATGGACGCGCTCGTTGATGTCGTCGATGTAATGCGCCAATTGGAGAAATTCCACGAGACTGGTCAAATAAGTTTTTAGATTGTCCTTGCTGAGTGTGCGAAGATGGTGGCGCACGTGGATGTAAACGCGTTTGGATGCTTTATTCGATAAGCGTCCTACGGTTTGAAGAGTGTGCAATAGTTTGTCCTCCTCGATCGAGATTGTGTCTGTGGATTTTAATAATTTCGATGTTTAGACAAAAATAACCAATTTTAAATTATTTTATTCTCAATGTGTATTATAATTATTAGTATCAAGATTTTATTTCAAATACGTTATTTAAATCGTCGTTATTTTTAATGCGCTTTCTTATTGATTACTGAAAATATAGATATTAGTTTTAATCGACTTATCAAATTTTCAAATAAAATTTGTGAGTAAGTAAATTGCCGAGTATATAAAGTCATTTCGTATAAATCATCTTTCTGTAATTGTACGTTAAAAACTATATACGATAGCGTGCCAAGAAGCTATATAATAGTATTGTAACAAGGTTTTTTCTTTAATAATCGCCCTTTGATATTTATTTTATCCATAATCCATTCGACAGTATGTCAATTAAAAGTTATTTATAATTATCAAGTAATTCTTTATGATTGTAGGAAATGTCGATAAATTTAGCAAAGTGAGTTTCGCGCAGACTGTTAAAAATGTTATAATTTATTGCAAAATTCCTACTGCATATTCATATACTGAGTTTCATTCTCGAATTAAAAATAATGCTTCCGCTGAAATGACCGTATATAAAATTTCAAAAGCGCATCATAAGCAGTCGAGTACGTAATAAAATTTCTCTATGCAATAAAAAGCGTATAAATGCAATACTTGGTTATCCATAAAACACACCTGGGAATTTCTCCTCACCGATCGGCGGGAAGTACTTATCGATCAGCATCTCGACCAAAAAGGCAGTGGTATCGACACCGTGAACAGCGGCAATCCCGAAATTCGTATTTAAAATTTCATTCATTTTTTTCCAGCTGATGTTCTTGATATTCTCTGCTCGACTTGTGATAAACATATTCGTATACGAGATCGTCGAAACCGCGGGTCTCACCGTCTCCAAAGCTAACATGTACGATTTCTCTAGTATCTGTAAAACGTAAAATTGTAAATTAATTGTAATCATCCTTTTTTTTTATTTTTAATAGTCTATAATTATTCATTTTAATATGAAGTTTTTACTACATTGAAAATGAACCAGGAAATAGTTTTTGCTTGTCAAGGAAACAAAAACGGCAATCAATCATATCATTCTCGAGAACATAAAAAAATAGTATAAAAGGAATTAAATGTATAATCGTTAATAAAAAAAAAGGTATTCGTACTTGTTCCGGTTTCTCCTTAACGATTGGTATTTTTTCTTCTATTTTATCAAGACCTCGACACAGCGTATGATCAACGAAGCTGATGGGAGTCTCGAGTTTCTTGGCGTAAGGTGCGGCTTGCCTCGTTGCCGTCGTTAACGAGGATTCCGCGGTCGACAGCGCCCAATTGACCAACTGATGCGAATCCTTGATTCTCGAGTACGTCGAAGCTGATTTGTTCATTGCGAGCTCGATCACCGGGAGCTCAAGCATGCGATGGAATAATTCGAATTGCGGCAATTGTGTCGATGTTGCACTCATTTTCGAATATGCTTTCGCTTCGATTGATTGCGTTATTAATATTTTACTGAAAATTTTAAAAGCGTTTAATGTTTTACACTTTCATGTTTCCGTTAATTATAATAAAAAGTGTTTTTACTATTATTATAAAATAGTACACTTTGATTACGAAGCCTTTGGATTATTTATAATACTTATATATTTCTCTATTGTTTCGTCAAAAGTAAATATCTATATTTAAACATATATTTTCAAAGAAATTATTAAAAATCGAATAAAAATATTTCGTTATTATCAGAACTTTGTATATCTATATCCTAACTCGATCAAACTTTCGTAATCACAACGTATATATGTACCAACAATCAATCCAAATATTTCTTTCTACATGAGTAAGCAAATACTTAGTACACTACAATAACTTCTGTCAATGAATAATCCAATAACGATCTAGCGTCTAAGCCTTAAAGGAATTTTACTTTTTCTGAGAAATATTGAGACTTAATTAAAATACTAGTAGATACGTGTATCGCTAAATAACGTTGCAAACCCGTATATGATGACACGAGAAAGTATCCTTTCGACATTTCACGAACGGTTGTTAATTTTTGTTTGCACGCGCAGTATGCAGTGAAAAATAGTTTGTCTAAACTGTTTCTCTATCATCAACATGTTACATACACTTCGAATTAGCAAATTTATTGTATTTCGCGCTCTTTAGCCATAATCGCAACGTAAACAGATAAGACAAATCATTCGATACGATCCTGATAAGACGATGTACCGCAATTTGGAAGCATAAAATTGCTTTGATAATTATTTATTCTTCAACGATCATGACACATTCGTGCGAACTCTTATCTTCGATACAGGGTTATCGATGGCGAATAGAGATTTAAATAAATTTTATACTTTTTAATTGTATTATAAATACAAATAAGTACTAAAGAAAGCTAGAAATATGATTAAACGTTAAAGCGAATTTTTAATCGACATCTATCTATCTTGCATTTAAATAATTAACATAAATTAATAATTAATAATATACCCATTGTAATTTAAATGAAATCGAGACATGGAATTAATGATTCTCACTCGTACTTACTTACTCACACTAGCTTAACGTTAATTTTTCCTTTTTCCACAATACTTCTAGAATGTATGAGTACATCCATTATCGAGTTTAAGTAAAAATCAACATAATTAACCAAAGTAAAATCATCACACCCTCGGTACAAAAATATCCTATCTAAAAGCCGACACAAGATCGTATCTCAAAACCAACTAATTATAACTTTAATTTTCCTACGCGATGATCGGAATGATAGCGACTAATGAAATAAAAATAAAAATAATGAAAGCGAAAAAGAATACTCACGTTGCGTTGTAATCGCGTGTCTCTCTCGGGTTCCCTCTTTTCTTTCCAGCGTCAAACTAAACCGTCGATCACGGTAGACACTTATTAGCGATATAACGAGCGAATAGAGAGGGCGCGAACGAGGCGAAAGTCCGTGTATAAGTATATGTGGTGCGGACAGTGTACAAAGTCCAAACGGAACGATCGTCGTATGGCGCATGAGACATAGGCGCCAAGCTTATAGCTTTTTCCGACTCGCAATCGGTTGATAGCAACTTTTCCGGTTTTATTTATTACACATGTACTGTTTAACTAGCTCCAATCGGCACGTTTCCCATTTTTATTAAATAAAATAATCTTCCGCGAATTTTATTATTTTTGTTTTTCTCTTTGGTTAACGTATAGAATTGAGTATCCAGTGAATTTATCAATAGAAATAGATGAATCGCTCAAATTTTGATAATTTATTAAACAATAACAAAAGAATTTGAAAATATTCAGCCGCACGCGTGTCGAAATTAGGCGATCAAGACTGTAACTGCAATTCAAAACGATATATATATAGTTCTGATCATCAAAACGTACATTATATAAATTTCAGGATTCAAATTTAAAAATGCTGAATCATGGATAACCATAATTGTAATAGGAGTAAAGAAAGTATGAATATGCCCAACTATTCCATAATTTTCAGTGTTTTAAACGTGACGATGAGCACGGTGAAGTGGCGTGTGACCAACGTGGCATCCGCGTGTCATAGATCACGCACTTAATATACGAAGACTTCGACCTGCGACGAGAGCCACGTATCATATCTATACGTCTGGAAAAATAGAATCGCGACTCTGAATCATCGTACACATGTATCCGTCCCCAGTCACATCGACCGATAAATCCAAACCCATCGCACGACGACGATTCCTAGCATTTCCAGAAAGGGAAATTTATATCGTCTATCGCGAGTCTAGACTCGTTACACTCGAGGCCAAATTGTATCCTTCCCGACGACGACGATGATGATGATTTAATTTATTGCATCTTTCTTTGCATACTTAGAAAAATTAATTTTTTGTATTTTTTTATTACTTTATTTAATTCAGATACTTTTGTCGTCACCGAATTTACGAGCAGTTATAAACAAGAAGTAATATTATTAATTTTTAATTTTATATATTAAAAGTTTTGAGAGGTATAAGGTATAATTCCCTAAGTAGTAAAAGTGATGATATACAGTAGATCGTTCTCCATAATGTAAACAATATTATTTTGGATTGTGTTGTGTCTGGTATTGATAAGACTATTAGATTTAAAACTGTCGGCAAGACTTAGCACAATTTATATAAGTATCCTATATTTTATTGACATTGCACAAGAACATCAAAACAAATATTTCCTCTCTCCCTCTCTCTCCCTTTAAGATTCCTTACATTACGAAAATTTCCTGCGATTTAGTATTTACATTCATAATTGCATATTTGCAAAACTACCTATAATTTTTAATAAACGTAATATATAACACACAGGATCAATAAAAATAACACATACAATTAACGTTTAATATTTAAAATAAAATGTTTTATTTACTTGTAATAGTAACAATGATAAAAAATTAATAATATAGATCATAAATGCGCACATACTTTGTTTTTATACATTACGAAGGATAAGACTGAATATGTGTCACATGATGTAATTTTACTTGTAATTACTCGTTAATGAGAATTATCAATTATCTTATCGTTCAAATATTTTTTTTTGTCAAAGTCGAATGTTTCGATCAGCCTTGAGACTAATTTTTCCGAGAGAAAATCATTGATTCGCTGATATTTAATGAAAGAAAACTTAATATTTATTTTCTTTAAGCTGACATATTTAGGAAATAGCATTTATTATATGTATATGCGTATACGTATACCCTTTTTATCATTACGCTAAATAGTAATTCGACGTTAATCGTCTTTATTTTTCATCAGGTATTAAATTATACAATTTTTGGTACTTAAGAACGTTGGTACTTAAAACTTAAATTTTCATTACATACAAGGTCATGATTTGATAACATTTTTATATATATGTATACATATATTATTATTATTATTATGTTTTTTCATCATTAAGTTTTATATCGCTACTCATCGGCGATTCATTGCGTTGGCATTTCATTGACTGTCAATCATCGGGTGAGATAATTTTCCGAGTGTTGTTGTTTTTTGTTCCATCCTTTTACTCAGTTGCGTATGGAACGAAAAAAAATCTAGGAATACACGTTTATATTATTCAATCCCATTTATCGGCGGATTCAACGCGTTCGTCATGTGATTGTTGTGGTTCGCTTGGCGTACTGACGCGTGCGTTCCTTTTTTTCCTTGCGGGCGACCAGCCAAATAAGCAGCCAACTGCTCCTAAAAAAATGAATGAAAAATATGTTCTAATACTCAGCTTGTGCAAAGTAAACTGATCTTCTGTTTAGCAAAATATTTTTAGTGGAAGTCGGATTGTAATGAAAAAAAATATAAATAATTGGAGAAATGATAAGATGAAACTATACGAATAAAATCTTAACAAACAAATAAATATTATAGTTTCAGCTGGCACCACAATGTAATATATTTAGGAAAATAGAAGAAAATTGAGCGTATTTCACGTACCAGAAACAGATTTGTCGAAGAATTAAGTTTGTAGATAGCAACGCGCATAGCATTTACTTGATTGCTGGTAATGTCGCGCTTTCCTGTACTTGGTACCATCTGCAAGATACAAGAAATGCGTCCGTAAAACGTTCCGGGTGCTTGAATTTTATATAGTTTGACTTAATACAATGTTTCACTCGAGTAATAGTTCGGTTCGGTTTATTTTATTTTTTATTTTATTGTGCATATATGTATATATAAAGGAAATGATAAGACAAATGACTCGTATTTAAATTATTTATTTAAACAAGCACAATCAACTGGTGTATATAAAGTATACAATGGTACCGCTTAAAAAAATAAAAATAATGAAGTAAACGAAGAAATAAAATATTTTTGATATTTGTTTTACAATGTTGTAAGAAAAAAATACGTACAAAAATACGCGATGATAATGCGATTATGATTTTTTTATACTAATTGATTATTATAATTTTAATGGTTATTTTTAATATTCCTATCTAATTTGCACGCATATATTCGTTCCTAACTTTAATTCTCATTATGCTTATAAGAAATCACTGAAAGTCAGTATATATTTAGTATATATTTTAATGTATATTGTGTAAAAATTTATGTACATGTATGTGTGTGTTATATATGTATATATATATTCATTAATATTACCGAAGATTGTTTATTCATTATCCAATTAGAATTGTTCTTAATAAAATAATTAAGTTTTTGTGTTATATTATTATTGTTATTTATATACGAAGTAGATAATGTCTTTATTAGTAAAGTATTTGAATATATAAAAAGGAGTATCTTCATTATTTCTGGAATATATCTATATATTAGCGTGTAAAAGACATTTTCTAAGTCATTTTTAACATATCCAGTGTAAATTTGACATTTAATTCGTGATAAAACAACGAAATTTTCATTTAGTTAGGGTAAAACATTGCGTGAATAATATGTTAAATGGATATTGATTATCAAAAATCCCGCGAGTCAGCTGTGATATATAAAATAAATATAATTTAATGAAATAAATTTGTCTAATTAATAAAATTAGAATATATTCAATCGTCGCATAAATATTACATATATCGTGATTTTTTGTCCACCCAAGCATCATTATTCTCCATAAGAGATCATCGAGCCACATAAATCGAGCATTTGCAGTGATTCCCCGAATCTTTTGGCAAGTGACTACGAGGAAAATAAAAGTAATAATAATAAATTTACTGCTTTTGCCGAAGTGCCGAAATGGGCTTACTCTTTGGAAAAAGTGGTGTTTTCCTTTTCTCACTGCGTTTGCTCGATTTTAACGGCAATATCGGTTCCCCGTTGTAAGCCAGCGAAAATTTGACCGGTAGCTTCTTGTTTTTGTCATTGAGCAATCGGGACTTTTCTTTGACCTCCGCAATGGGTGTAGGATCGGGTTTACTAGATTCGTTTTCGCTAACTTCAACGGGACTCTGTTCGTCCGCCCTCTCGTCCTCGGATCGTAATTCCTCGATCCTCGGCGAAGACGGGACGAAGTCAATTTTGGCGATCAAAGATAAACAATTGCCATTGGTTCCCGGGGCAGCGCATCGAGTAGTCCCGCAGCCCCCGTTCGTTTGGAACAACAATTTACGGCGGGGGCTACGTAGATTAACGTCGCGCTGACTCGAGGTAGCCACGAGAAAATCGGCGAGGATTCGATAAATCGACTCATGCGTAACCTTGATGGCTTGCTCGGAGATGGCGATCAACCGATGAGAGATCCTTGATAGCGTGCGAGCTAAGCGACGTGGAGCCCGTGCCGCGAGATTGGCTGTTCCGTTCACCAGGTGGACTATGCGCCTGGCTGTCTCACGGGTGAATAAAACTAACAGTTGTTCCAAGTTGGTTGGCCGAGCTTGATTTTCGGGCTCTGGTAGGCTCAGCGATGCCCACAGTTCCTTCGCCTTCTGCATCGCGAGTTTTGGGTCCGTCGCCAACTGGAACAGCCCGGGTTTCAAAACGCTTCATTTTTTTATTTCCTCTCTATCTTTTTTTTATTAAGACTTACAATTACTAAGCTTTGGGAATAAATTGTTTAATGTCATTCGTACTTAAGAAACCCTAAAGTATAAAAATTTATTCCGGAATAGAGGGGCAAAATATATTGCATTTTATGAGGAGTGCAAATTGTGAGTATTACAATATTTGAAAGTGCAAAATTTCGGACATTAATGAATTTATAATAATTTGTAAATTTACAATAGTCAGTCCTTATACTATTGTTTATTACCGATTTAATTATATTTATTATTTAACAAGGTCACGAAATACGATAAATTACGTATATCCTAGAAAAAAGCAACTATATAAATATGTTCGAAACATTGCATTACCAATTCAACGACATAGAGAAGCACATGGATGCACTCGGTTCCTTGTTCCTTGAGAGCTCTCGCTTCCGCTAAAGTACGACGTGTCAACCTCCGTTGCAATTTTCGTGAAAATCTCGCTCCATACTCAATCGTACGTACAGCTTTGTTAGCCGATTCTTCGGTCTTGGGTGAATCTGTGCAAGCTGTCGATAAGAACAAATACATACAAATTGTTTACGCACGTTGGCACATCAGTGAGGCGCGCTAAATCAGTTCAGAGAAACATTTTTTTAAAATAACATTGTCGTTTAAACCGTATATGGACTAAAATCGGTATTTTTTATAATAAAATTATAATAAGTTTTTTAAAAGTTGAATATATTATTTGAATGGTTAAGAATGTAGTGTAATTAACTTTTTTTAAATAAATTGTATTACTTTCTCATAGAGGAAATTTTGTAATAGTAAAATTTTTCGACTCGCTAAAACATGTTATAAATATGTTTTAACATGTCAGAAATCGAAGTCACTTGATTTTAGAAAATGTCTCTATGGATGTGTGTGTGTGTGTGTGTATAGAGCCGTATTTTCGAAACTACTCGGTCAATATCGCCCAACTTGACTTTGGTTACTTACCCCCCAAACATTTGTTTTTAAAGACAATTTTCGATTTTTGAAAAATTAATTTTCAAAAATTTTGATAAGATTATTAATTTTTTGTATCTGGACCAAATGCACTTTATAGAGAATAAAAAATCTGTAAAAAAATTATTTTTTTGGATTTATATTTTGGAAATTAATCAGTTAAGTGTGCTGAAAAAATGTATGATGAAGGAGCCTTCTAATGGTCATATACTGTAAAAATTTCAAATAATTATATTCACTAGTTTTGTTTTAAAAAATTAAAATGTAAAACAATTGGGGGTTTTATGTCGAACGTTTTCGGGAATAAAAAGCATTCAATCCACTTGAAATTTTGGGAAAGAATAGTGTTGTTTGTAGTTTCGATCCCTATTGTTTTTCGGCTCAAAATATCTACTATTGCCCAAGTTATTAAACATTATATAATTTTGTACAAAATGTTTGCTCATATCTCTGAAAAAATTAATCAAATATATTGAAAAAATCGTGGAAATAGAACATAATAATAACATTATGCTGTAAAAATTTGAAAATCTTTTATATATTAGTTTTTAAGAAAAAACTTATGACCTAAAAAGTAATTTTTATTAAAATTTTGTTTATTTAGAAAGTGTCTAATGTGGAACTAACCATATTTTTGGAAGAAAATGTCTATAGAAAATCTTATGTATTATTAATTGGTACCATCAAAAGTTTTTTATGTCAGTTGCGAAAAATTCAATCTAATAGAACAGAATTTTCTTATCAAGAACAGAAACCGCTGTCAATTCATTGCTAATTATGTGTTCAAAATAATAACTTTATAGTATTTTTAGAAGGAAATGTTTTTAAATATTTAAAAAAAGTGAAAAAGTTAAATTTTTATAATTTTAATTGATGAAAATATTTTTTTTAATTTAATTTAGAATTAATTACGCAAATTACTAGCTATATATAACTTTTAATCAGGAAAGAATAATATTTTTAGAAGTGTTTTAAATAATCAAATAATACTGTATTTGAGTACTATATTATAGGATCGACATGTTAATTTGAGGAAACTACGTGCCAATTAATTGGCAGCGGTTTTATTAATTAAAGAATGATAAAGCAACTAACTTGGCGTAGTGCACTTCTTACTTTCGGCAATTTTGTCTGCTGGATCGGGTGGTAAATAGCGATCGACATATTGATCGGCTACGTCTATGGCATCAGCCAGCCTCTCGACGGCTGCATTTGCTGCTTGACTGCCGATTAATTTGACACTGTCCGCCCTTATTAGCACGGGTTTCACAAATTTATTGTTTACGTATTCCCGTGTGTTCCAGTACATCTATATAATTTATTAATTATATGCATATTAAATATTCTTAACTTCTATATTTCATCCTTTTAATTTCATAAATTTAATAACTTATCGTAATATACCTATGCTAAATTAAACATTTTTTATGAAAAATTATACATTAAATATCGACGTAATGTTAAACAAAATTATTCAGGTTGTGTTCTTTTGTTTTCTTTGCAGTTGGTACTTACAAGATGTGGTGGGAGATTTACAGCCGGTACGCGTTGTTCGACTATATCGATACCTTTGCAAAGAAGATGGTCGAGCGTCATGATAGGTACATTCAACGCGACAATGACTGGTATTGCAGATGCTGTGGCTTTTGCTAGTTTTTGTTCAGCGGTGCCGAGACCCCATTCCATCAATGCATTCGAGCCCTACAAGCATGTGAAATAAAAACATTGTTTTATACTTCGGGCGTATAATGCATTTCGTCTTTGAAAATATATTATTTATTGGTTTAACAATTTTTTATATAATAAAATAAACATAAATATATAAATATATAATTTAGTAATAGTATATAAAAAAAAACATTGATTGCATAAATTTTAGACGATTTATATAAGATTTATGTAACTTAAGTTTTTTATTTTCGCGATAAGCGATAAGATTCATGTGCATCGAATCTAAAATAAATCAAGTTATGACTAATACAACTTGATAAAACAAAATTTTTTTTATGTTTGAAAATCTCTTTTACAAAATTACATCAGTAAATACGTACTGCATTTATACAAACAAATTTTCAACGTTTCGATTAAAACAGTAATAAATATTTAATCTATTTTTTCAACAAATCACCGGAGACCAATAAAGTACACCTTGTGATAATAAATTCAAACAAATCAATTTTTTTCAAACTATATATCAAGCACAAATGAGTAAAATCACTTCACAATACTTTTCAACATTGTATATTTTTATTGAATAAAACATAAAATTATTATCAATTGGACTTATCAGAAGTGTACCATGCAGAAGCAAACTTTTAAAAATGAAGCACAAGTCTCTGTTGCAATGTTTATTCGAAACGCGGTTTATTCAACCCGCAGGCCATAACTGATTAAAGCACATCAAATCTGTGTTCAAATAAATTTAAGAGTAATTTTATGTATGTAATGCAGTAAATTAATATTATTTTTATTACTGTTTCAATATTTAAGTTAATAATAAATAACGTATATAAACGTATGATTTACGTTGAATTATTTCTATGCAATTTTATTACTTTCTTTTTTGACGTACAAAATTAATGAATTTTGTAACATAATCTGATATTAGATAATATCGTATTGATTAATATCGAAACAAAATTAAAAAAAAATGAAAAATTTGAAAAAATTGAAAAACTGAAAAATTAAAAATGAACTTTATATAACCAAAAATATTGAGTATAATTATTTAAAATATGAAAGTATAATAATTAAATCATAGGAAAGTAAAGGTCTTGTTCAAAATTAGATCTTCAGTGCTCCGAGTAAACCGTGATCTATATTTAGTCATGTGGAGTCAAGTTGGAGAATAAAAAAAAAAAAGAAAAAAAAAGAAATGGTGGTGCTCACCTTTATCTTGGCGTAAACGTTACCGGCGATGTAGATGCCGCTTTCAACAATTGGAAAGTTCGAGATCCTTGCGACAGACTCGAGATGGAGATCTGTATTCCGCCTCCTGATGTTGGGTCGCGCCATTTCGGATGTTACGATGGACGAGGCGCCGGGGTGCGTTTGGGTCCCGCCGTCCGACCACAACTCAGTACGAGCCGGACTTGGGTTTCCTCCTCAGCCGCTTGGCGAGCGTCTCCTTCCACCGCCTCTCTTACGCCTCCTCCACTGGAACACGACAAGTTGCCGACCTCGGCGAATTTGATTTTTGCCTTTTACAGGGACGATAATAACTTTTATGGGAGATTGTAGCTGTACAAAGGGATTCGCGGAGACACTATTTTAAATGTATGCTTCGTGGGAGAGAGTTCCATTTCGCCAATGCACGAATATCCACAAGTGATTTTTATATTTATATTATGACTTCATTTAATAGTCACTTAATTTGCTTTCCCATTTTCAATAGAAATTTTCTGTCTTTATAGATAGTTTTGAGTTAATTATTAGTCACTGATAATTACAGCTATTTTTATTTGTTGTTCGTTTTATTAATTACATCATATTCATTAAAATTCCGTTAACTTTGGACGCATTTATTCATCTACTAGTTTATTATATATTTGGTCATATAAACCGAATATTAGTAGACCGTGTGTCTCACCTTTTATATATTTGTATTCGTTTAAGTATCTAATTTTTAATTTATTTTTAAATCGTTTAACTTCAAAAAAATGATAAGTTTTAAACGTGATATCTAGTTTGATAATAACAAATGTCTGTGAACGAACAAAATATTTTGAAAATAATCAGATAATATTGCTTATCAAAGTATGTATATATGTATATATACAAACATCCTGTCAATTAATTTACACTAATTTATATAATATAATAAATTCCAATCAAAATTAATTCAACAGTGAATTTGAATAGTTTAATGATTTGTATAGATATATGAACTTATAGAAATACGCTCAGGTATTAATATTTTACATGACTATTATTACATCATTTTTTATTTTTACAGTCACATCAAAATTTTATTTTTCCAATGGAATTTTATAAAATTTTACATTACTTATTTTGCTTCGTTACAAATTGTTTTTAAAACGTTAATAAATTCGTTGATAATCAAAAATAATTTTTTTTCTCTATATCCTTTGTAACAATAATAAATATCTTCGCATTCTTTTCCTGGATGTGAAATTACTACACACAATAATAATAAATCTTTTGAAATAATTCGATGGTAAAGAATAGCGGTTATAAGATACTACCGATTTTTAATTATCAGCGGTCAATTATTACTTTTATCAAATTACTCGCGAATGCACAATTTCTTTATCAACGAATAAATTTAGTTAATCACGTAACGTTATTTCAAAAACGTATATATGTCTAACAGTTCAAAGTTCATATGGGTATATATATGTATACATCGAATATAATTTTTTGAAAACTTGATCCCGTGATCTTTTTAAAAAATTAACTACGCTAGATATTGTCTGTCTCCCTATATAAAATACTGCAATCTCAAAAGATTAATTTCATGTATGCACATCCTTACTACTTTTTTTTAAAGATCGTCCCTCGAGACGTTCGTCAGAATAAAATAAATAACGTCAGGGAAAGGAAAAGCCTTCCGACAACACGTGTTGCATGCTACTCGAAAGCATCCGATCTAGACATGTATACATATATATGTTTGATGAGCTTTTAATTGTGTATTGGTGAGTCCGACGATAAGAAAGGTTATAATGTCATACTGCAGGATGTCGCTCAGCGAATGGTGGTTAATGTCGAGACTAAAGTACGTGCATGCACACGCACACATTTATCCGATTAGTGTGACGCAATTTTTTTTTTAACGCACGGATATTAAGTTGAGCTTGAGATGAACATATCGCCGTTTAATGTACCATCACAAAGAGAGCTTGAGCAATTTTAAAAGTTATTTTAGATGATGATCCTCGTAAATGATCATCAATACATGAGTATATCGTATCACTTTCATTTTTCTTTAAGTCGCCGATAATCTACTTTTTAGGTTTTTTAATAGATTATTTTTTTTTATTTCACGTTCTAAATATTTTTATTAGCAAATACGTTTCAAAGGCAGGAAATTTTTTTTTTAAATAATCATCGAGGTGTATATAGATTCACATACAAATTTTACTTTCAATTTAACATTAATTTATTTGGCATTGATTTGATGTACATATACATTAGCTGACAAAACTTGATGCACACAGACAGTAAAATGGAACGACTTTAAAATTAGTTTTATCAACGAAAAAGAACAAACGAATTTTTGTCAGTATACTGATATACAGTTTTTAATAACATAATTTCTTCTGCAAGCTTTAATTATCCACAGATTACACATTTTTTCAATGGAATCATAAATATGGTATATTACACTAATCGCGCGAATCTCAATAAAAAAAAAATTAAAACACGCGTACACGCAGCGAACTACATTACAATAAACAAGTATAACTAAAAATAAGTAATTATCGCGAACACCGTTATCCACATTTCTCTCGTGTTGTTTTAAAGAGGAAATATCCGGTGATTGCAAAATTCACCGGGTTCACTTAAATTACAACCGACTACGAGAATGTATGTGTGGAATTTCCTAAAAAAATCACGCGAGTACCGTTATCGATAAGAGACTAATCTCCTAGACACCTCTGCTTAGGTGCAAAGTTCTCGAATGCATTATCTCTAATATTCGGATAAGATTGTATTGCGGTTCGCGATGTATTTTTTGGTCGGTATATATATATATATATATATATAACTGTGACATTTAAATGCGAAAATTACAAAACTATCGGTCATCGAGAAAATAAAAGAGCAAGAATCGCACCGATTATTCTAAACGGAAATTGATAAGATTCCGGTTGTGGGTGGAGACAATATATAGAGACGCTAATTAGATGATTAAAACGTCTTGATGACAGAAAATATTCCATAACGGCTACAGCATACCCATTATTTGTATTTTCTTGTCAATTATTTTATACGTCTCTCCTCGAGGCGATTAAAAATCAATTACGAGAGAAGAACACAAGTGCATACATACTGGGATAAAAAAAGCGAGGTTTGTGTCAATTGATTATCCCAGGGAAATGCTTTTATCTATCCCCCGTATCGTGTGTGACAAACAAAGGAATGAGTTATATTTACTTAAAATTCTGCATTAACATCGCGCAGCTCCGTTTAACGATTGAAAAAATTGTTAATCGATACTTTAACACACCACGCAATATTTTTTTATTTACTCTTTCTGCAATCTTATTCCCTTTAAAAAATGTATTTGTTTAACAAATCAATCACGGCGATATTAAAAAATTTAAAGTTTCCGGTCTACGATGGAAAATTCACGTGCTCTAAACAGCCCAGACGGCTAATGCTAATCTGTACGCGTAAAATAAAGATGAAGTCATAATAAATCAATCAAGTACAAGTATAAATATTTATATTCCCGTAGAAGTAACAATCCACATATACATTATTCGACCGATGCAAACATTTCAATTCGGATATGTAGTTGAATATTCATTATTTTAATATAATATAAAAGTCTATAACGATTTTAAATAAATAAAATTTAGTATACTATTTTTATCTACTATTTAAAAGGGTCCATTATCTCCGCTTAATCTAGAGCAAATAAGCAGCGTATACGTTTGGATATCATTGTTAGTCACTTAACTCAACTTTCTTTATTATTACTGCACGATACATCGTTACAAGCATATATGCACTTTTTTACGTAAATATTTGTAATATTTAGAATAAGCGAAAGATTTAAAAAAAAAACTATAAGAATTATACGTACCTACCCCCGAAAGATCAAAGAGTAA
Organism: Theocolax elegans; assembly: GCA_026168455.1. Lineage (NCBI taxonomy): Eukaryota > Metazoa > Arthropoda > Insecta > Hymenoptera > Cerocephalidae > Theocolax > Theocolax elegans. Next base: position 66,809,842 of record CM047429.1, read on the forward strand.
GTAATTATAAAATAAAGTTATATGTATACTAGAAGAGAATGGAATAGATACGTTACCTTGTTAGGGCTAAGTAAAGCTACGTAATTACGCAATGCACTTCTCTCGGGTCGATCTTGGGCGTTTCTCTGGAAAACACGTTGTCGACTGCGAGTCGCGCGCGACCGTCGGCGGTGGAGTATCTCATCTGCTTTTGACCTATGACACCTCGATTACGTTGCGCTTTCGCCTTTCTCTCTTCTTTTCGTCTCCGATGCATGCGCTTTTGATAATCGTAATTCGCACTCCTCTTCCTTTTTTACACGTTTTACGTTTTCTGTACGTGTGCATACAAAACCCTCTCCTTTTTTCCGTTCCGGGTTATTTATAGTTCCGTTTAGTGTAATTTGATTTTTGCTCAACGATGCGTGGAGCTGCAATATCAATTTTTGTGGGTACAAGGATACCGTTCTTCTTTTTCTTTTTTTTTGTTTACATGTGCGATCGTTTGAAAAAATTTCGTTGCAAATTGTGTATCCAATGGAAATATTGAATTGTATAGATATAATAGTCTCAAATGTCTGATGCGTTTGCAGTTTCAGAAATTTATCATTAACAGACGTTTTTAATAGCTAGCAAAGTCCAGTCTGGGCAATAGTTTAGTGTCACATATAGAATTATTCTAATTAGTCTCGAGTTTATATCTCGTGATATAGTTGAACATGCTGCAAGAAGGAAAATCATTTCAATTATCAATTACACAGTACTTAGCCCGACAAACATTATTATATTAAGTGTTATTTCAGAATTATAACCAATGAATCGAACGATTAAATTTAAAATATTACATACCAATGGGTAAAATCTAAATTTTTTAGTAATTTAATTTCAATCAATGATACAAATTTATAATAACATAATGAATATTTTTTTATTTTACCGGTCACGATAAATTATGTGTATTCTTTATTGCATACGCACTTTTACGCATAAGTAGAAACGTATAAGCATAGACAATAAATATAAAAACGTTATTCCCACTGGTTTAAATTGCATCGTAAAGGTTACAATAGAATTTCGGTTTCCTTGGTGAATGGCTTGGAAAAATTGGCCCAATTGCACTGGCGCATCGCCAGGAATCAACAAATTTCTCATGAAGAAACTGAATTCGTCGTGTAGAAGAAGAAGGCGTAAAGATGTTCCGAAGTCACCGACGTCATTCGGTTTTCCACTTATTGAGTTCGCCAGGGCAGATAATTGGTCATAAGTTTGGTGTGCTTTAAGATTATTTATCGCGTGATTACCTCTTTAGCACAAAATTAAAGGATTTTCAGAGCTTGAAAAAAAGTTTTAATTCTAAATTTAGTCTATAAGTAAGTGTATTGCTACAAATTTATGTATCTAGTAATGGAAGGCATCAATGAGTTGTAATGTTTATTGTATAAAAACTTTATTGAAAAAATAGCCATTTTTCTATATTTAAATTGACATGCTAATTTAACGATGCTAGATGCGCAATCCACTTGACTAATCCTGAAGAACTCGCGTTTTCTATTACTGAAAGCGTTAAATAGAAAATTGTCATTGTTCATCTCCGGGTTCAAGTTCAGAGGGACTTATTCGTTAACATATTATGTATAGTTTTTTTAATTTTAATATTAAATTTAGAATCATGTAAATGATTATAGTAACTAATACTTGACGTTTGAAAAGTAAATAATGATATTCGCGTTTAAAATTCTTATTATCAATTATATTTCATTATTATTTTTTTTTTAAATAAATTTGTAAAACTTTGAAATAGTAGATTTAGTTAAAAAATGAATATGTACGATAAATAAACTGTAACTTGATGCAACCCGAAATATTATAGAATTTCCAAAAATTATGATAAAATCTTAAATTACTGATTCTATGATTTAAATAAAATTCGTATTTTTTTGTAAATATACTCAAAATTTTTATTAAATATCAACGAAATTAGATTTTACAGTTATAGAGTAACGAGGTACTAAATTTAATTTTTGAAATTAAAGAACACTGTAAACTTTTATTTATAAATTTGGTATAATTTTTCAAGTTTCTAAAAAGCTTATGGTAAATTCGTCACTATAAGGAAAAGCGAACGTTTCAATTCATTAGAGTAATTGTCATTTCATAAGTTATATAGTAATTGTACAATACTTCGTTTGCGTCGCTAACATTTTCCTGCAGCAGGCGTTTGAACAAAAATCTCCAAAGTCCAAACTGGAAAACTTAAACGAAACGTCTAAATTTATTTCTTTACATTTTTATATACTACGCTTTACAGAATGTAAGGATTTTACATCTTTTAACTTTCAAGAAAAATTTTTCTGATAAAAAAATTGAATTCCTCTATTATTATTTTTGCATATAACTGAAAACAAAATTTTTTAAACAAATTAAAATAATATACTTTCAATAACATTCGTTAATAAAGTATAAAATTTTTACAATTATATAATGAAAATTCATTTAAGAAGAGTTAATTACAACATTGAATTCGTAGCAATATGCACGGCTACTATATTTGATGGTAACTCAATTAATGCATTATATACTAGTAATTTCTTAATAACATAGATATTTACAATTGAATTGAAACTGAACTCATTAAATATTCGATAATAAATTCGTACTTCATATTCATTGAATGTACGAGATCATTTCTAATTCATAAATTATTACATAATTCTGTGTTATAGTATCGTTTAAATGATGTAAATAAAACCTGATCATTTTAATCCTTAACATAGTGTGTTTATTAATTAAATCAGACATTGTATGAAACTCACATGATTCATTTAGGTTTGTACTTTTTGTTTACTTGATAATAAGTATAACTTGATATCAAGGGGCGCGTGTCGCGCACCCGAGGCAAGTATGGGTACGCGGCACTAGCCCTATATACAGCTAAAACGAACCTTTAATTTTTACTTTCTTATTTTTTTAATGTACATCTTTTTTTATACGTTTCAACATTAACCCCCAATAATTCTTAGTCATATTTTATAGTTTCGACAAAATTTTGGATTCATTCATTACCGCATTTTTACAATAAAACGATTTCAAGATTTCGGATGTCGAATTCTTTACTTTCGGAATGAGAGAAAAATTTTTCTTTTTCTTCGTGTTCTCCAAATATATATAGATATACTCATAATAAATAATAGGCGATGAGAGACTAGAGACTATATAGAGATGTTGAAGCAGCGCCGCCTACCGGTCGAAATTCTCTTGAATACTTTCGGAATGAGAGGAAAAGTTTTTTATTTACATTTACAATTTCTTTAATTTACTAACAATATGCCTATGTATCTCATTATTGGATGATCAATTTTTCTACAAAAAGAAATCGAAAACTGAAAATTCAAAAATTATTAATATATTGTCCACTGTGGTTTGTATTGCAGTATACCTCGCTGTGATTTATGGTTATGGTACATATCTGTACTATAATATTAAAATAATATTACAGATAACATGACAATATCGTCAGAAATTGGTAAGATAATATATTTATCAATTGTATACATAATGTAAAATAAACACAGAGATTATTATAAGTTACATTGAATTTTTTAGATCTTCCTTCAAGTGCATATCATAGCAACTGGAAATTACAATTTCTTTAATTTACTAACAATATGCCTATGTATCTCATTATTGGATGATCAATTTTTCTACAAAAAGAAATCGAAAACTGAAAATTCAAAAATTATTAACATATTGTCCACTGTGGTTTGTATTGTAGTATACCTCGCTGTGATTTATGGTACGTACCTGTACTATAATATTAAAATTACAGATAATATATATATTAATTGTATACGTAATGTAAAATAAAACAGAGAATAATGATTAATTTTAATTCAATAGGATTTACAAGAGAACAATTCGACTATGCGTTGTCTTGTGTTATTCCAATTTCAGTTTATATAGCACTAATATCATTGGGAATTGCTGTGGCTAATGCGGTAACTAGTTCAGTTTTGAATGTCAAAGGAACTCAGAGAAAACTGATAACAACACTTGTCACATTGCTTTACGCAGTAATTGTTGTTTCCCTTTTCACCATTAGCATCGTAAGTAACACATTTATTTTAATTATTATTTTCATATATTTTTGTATTAAATATCTTTTATGTGGTTATAGGTTCCATATACAGTATCTCTATACCCAAAATTAAATTCAACGCTTCCTCCCCATTTGAAAAATATTCATAATAAGGTTGATAATCTACACTTAGTTAATAGTTATGGATTAATTCAAAAGAATGAATGTAGGAGCTGACGGAAGATCAGAATTAATCATTGAAGGTAGTAACAGTGTTGATGGACCATGGAAAGAGTATCATTTCTTGTATAAACCAGGAAACGTTAATAATTCCTTGCCTTTTGTTGGTAAGTTTAATAGTACATTCAAAGTGATATTAGATTCCATCAGATCTCTTGTGAGTAAAGTCGAAGCAACTCTACTGCTATGGGGTGTATTCACAGCTGGATGTGCAATAATCATGACTGGCTAAATGATAAAAAGAAAATTCTTATTTCTAAGAGGTAAAAATATAAATAAAGAAAATGAAGAACGAAGAAAATTCGGAAAACTAAAAAACAGGAACATTTATCAATAATGTAAAATAAAGTGAGATAAACATTTTTTTTTTATCAAACTGTGAGCATTTTTTGTAACTATAAGTGTAAACAATTGTTTTAAAAACCAAGTATTTAGTACCCCCAATTCAAGATAATTAAGTTTTTGTGTTCCATATTTAATTTTTTGATAGCTTCTCTTTTTGTGAGATTGCGCACAATAGTCACTAAGTGCGACTATAAATAGGTATATAAAAAAAAAGGATAAACATTTAAAGAGTACATTTAAAGGCTCAATGTGTGATTGTAAAACTATAATGTAGTGTGCAGTGTATATAGAATAAGAGAATGTGGAAATTATGTGGAAAAAAAAAGAAATTGAAAATGAAAATCTCAGTAATACACTTGTCTCATCAATCATCGTGAAAATTTTTTTTCTTAGAGTAAAACTTAAAGTGATATATATCTTTCTGTACTACAAAAATAATGAAACAATAAAGCATATATTCTAAACAAACAAGTTGATATATTTATTAGTAAAATGTGTGACATACTGTGTATAAAAGAGTTTATTCATTTAGGAACTTTGATAAATAAGTAATTAACATCTTAATTTTTTAAGTAAAAAACTATTTATATTTACTCATATTAAACATAAATTGTACTTAATCTTATAGAAATGAGAATAATTATAAATGTAAATGTTCTTATGAAGACGTCTTATATAATATAACTTATGTATGTTTTTTTTATTTTAGAAATAAATAACAAAACTTATAATAAAAAAGCTATTGTTTTAGGATTCCTTTTATCTTCAGTAAAGTTGTAAATTTTTGTTTATCTATTGTAACGCTGAAACTTCTGACTGATGTTTTTCTGTACATTACATACACTATTTACATTGTATTATTAATTATTTATGCAGTCTTCTTCTTTTTAGGTTTCTGTCTCTTCTTTTCTAATTTCTTAAGGGAGGGTAAGAATGCACTTTCATCCAATACGACCGGTGGTATTATCCATGTCTACGAGCTTGTTGCCCTTGTCCTCGACCACGAGCTTGTTGCCCTTGTCCTCGACCACGAGCTTGTTGCCCTTGTCCTCGACCACGAGCTTGTTGCCCTTGTCCTTGACAACGAGCTCTACCTCGTCCCCTTCCTCTGAATTTGTTAGTGGTTTGCATCACACTATTAGAAACCATGGAGCTAATAAAAAACGCTACATTGTTCAATCCCTGCTCGTACGGATTGTACCGTCTGCGTCCTGCACGGGTACCTCTATAAGCTGCAACAAAGTAATTTAATTTTTATAGTAAATATATAATATAATATTTTAATTTATAGTTTAAAATTAAAATATTTTAAAATATTTACGTTTACGAGGCTCATTCGCTGCAACGATAGCACCAGCACCAGCACCATCACCATCACCAGCACCTGCACCTGCTGCAAAAAAAAATTTGTAAATTATATTTGTGTGTGTGTGTGTGTGTGTGTGTGTGTGTTAATTTAATTTTTTTTACCTTCATTATTGTTAACCGCTGGGGGTTGAATATCAGCTCTTGGAACTTGTCGGTTCCCAACTGCTGGTGGTTGCGGCACTTCGAGAGCCTGAGCTGCAGGAGGTGCATTTTCAACTGCAACGACATATATATATATATATAAATTGTTGTTTTTTAAAGCATAAAAATACTTTCTTTTTTCATATTTTAATCAAATTACCTGCACCAGGAACCTCAACAGGATCACGAGCATTTTGGTCAGCATTCACTTCTGTAATTATACATATATATATATATATTTTATACATACAGGTAAGTTTTAAGATTTGTTTATTTATTTGTTCATAATTAATAAAATACTAACGAATTTCTAATAGTTCCATCTCCTCTTCCATTCCAAGCTCGTTCATGTTGACATCACCGAATTGAAAATCCATTTCCTTAAAAACGACCGAATACCACGAGGAAGATCACCGAATAGAAGAAATCTTTTAGGATTTTGCGCGGTTTGAACACGCATGAAAAGGTCATTCTACATTTATTCCGTAACGTTCATGCAAGGTTTGTTACATTCAATGTTTAGGGATATATTCTTGATATTCATGACGATATTGTAGGTAAACCCTAATATTACCAACATAAAATCAGTCACTCTCACTGCATATTCATGTGTGCAATATGAAATCTGCAAATCACCAGGCTCGTGTCACACAGTTTACGACTTCTATTGTTAGCTTATAAATAATAATATAGTACTTTTATTGTAAAATATTTTGAATCTTCTTTGAAAATTCAAAGATAAAAATCTTTTATTAAAAAATATTGAATTATCCAAAATATATAACGAAGATCGACTTTTGCTATCAAATTAATGGTATAAATGCTTTGTATAATTCTGAATGGACTTTCCAGTTACTCAATTATTTTAATAAATATTGTACTATTAATTTTCAATGACTGGAGTTGTAGTGAATTTTATCATGTTTAGACTATTATTAATTTATATCTCCACTATACTAGAGTCGCTGGGAAGTTTATTGAGAAGATTATTCACAAACTATCTTTTCTATTTTATTACATGAATATATGCTCTCAACAGACTTTGTGGCTAATAAATAGAAATAAAAGAAACCAATTTATAACAAATGATCACATATTATTGCTCGAGTATAATCAAAATGGACTTCCCAGTTACTCAAGTAATATAATAAATATTGTACTATTAATTTTCAATGAGTGGAGTTTTATTGAATTTTGTCATGTTTAGACTATTATTAATTTATATCTATCTCCACTATACTAGAGTCGATGGGAAATCTATTGAGATTATTCACAAACTATCTTTTCTATATTACTACATGAATATATGCTCTCAACAGAATTTGTGGATAATAAATAAACATAAAAGAAACCAATTTATAACAAATCATCACATATTATTGCTCGAGTATAATCAAAATGGACTTCCCAGTTGCTCGAGTAATATAATAAATATTGTACTATTAATTTTCAATGAGTGGAGTTGTAGTGAATTTTGTCATGTTTACACTATTATTAATTTATATCTCCACTATACTAGAGTCGCTGGGAAGTTTATTGAGAAGATTATTCACAAACTATCTTTTCTATTTTATTACATGAATATATGCTCTCAACAGAATTTGTGGATAATAAATAGAAATAAAAGAAACCAATTTATAACAAATGATCACATATTATTGCTCGAGTATAATCAAAATGGACTTCCCAGTTAGCTCGAGTAATATAATAAATATTGTACTATTAATTTTCAATGAGTGGAGTTTTATTGAATTTTGTCATGTTTAGACTATTATTAATTTATATCTATCTCCACTATACTAGAGTCGCTGGGAAATCTATTGAGATTATTCACAAACTATCTTTTCTATATTACTACATGAATATATGCTCTCAACAGAATTTGTGGATAATAAATAAAAATAAAAGAAACCAATTTATAACAAATGATCACATATTATTGCTCGAGTATAATCAAAATGGACTTCCCAGTTACTCGAGTAATATAATAAATATTGTACTATTAATTTTCAATGAGTGGAGTTTTATTGAATTTTGTCATGTTTAGACTATTATTAATTTATATCTATCTCCACTATACTAGAGTCGCTGGGAAATTTATTGAGATTATTCACAAACTATCTTTTCTATTTTATTACATGAATATATGCTCTCAACAGACTTTGTGGCTAATAAATAGAAATAAAAGAAACCAATTTATAACAAATGATCACATATTATTGCTCGAGTATAATCAAAAGGACTTCCCAGTTGCTCGAGTAATATAATAAATATTGTACTATTAATTTTCAATGAGTGGAGTTTTATTGAATTTTGTCATGTTTAGACTATTATTAATTTATATCTATCTCCTCTATACTAGAGTCGCTGGGAAGTTTATTGAGAAAATTATTCACAAACTATCTTTTTTATTTTATTACATGAATATATGCTCTCAACAGACTTTGTGGCTAATAAATAAAAATAAAAGAAACCAATTTATAACAAATGATCACATATTATTGCTCGAGTATAATCAAAATGGACTTCCCAGTTACTCAAGTAATATAATAAATATTGTACTATTAATTTTCAATGAGTGGAGTTGTAGTGAATTTTATCATGTTTAGACTATTATTAATTATATCTATCTCCACTATACTAGAGTCGCTGGGAATTATTGAGATTATTCACAAACTATCTTTTTTATTTATTACATGAATATATGCTCTCAACAGACTTTGTGGCTAATAAATAGAAATAAAAGAAACCAATTTATAACAAATGATCACATATTATTGCTCGAGTATAATCAAAATGGACTTCCCAGTTACTCAAGTAATATAATAAATATTGTACTATTAATTTTCAATGAGTGGAGTTTTATTGAATTTTGTCATGTTTAGACTATTATTAATTTATATCTATCTCCACTATACTAGAGTCGATGGGAAATCTATTGAGATTATTCACAAACTATCTTTTCTATATTACTACATGAATATATGCTCTCAACAGAATTTGTGGATAATAAATAAAAATAAAAGAAACCAATTTATAACAAATCATCACATATTATTGCTCGAGTATAATCAAAATGGACTTCCCAGTTGCTCGAGTAATATAATAAATATTGTACTATTAATTTTCAATGAGTGGAGTTGTAGTGAATTTTGTCATGTTTACACTATTATTAATTTATATCTCCACTATACTAGAGTCGCTGGGAAGTTTATTGAGAAATTATTCACAAACTATCTTTTCTATATTTACTACATGAATATATGCTCTCAACAGACTTTGTGGATAATAAATAAAAATAAAAGAAACCAATTTATAACAAATCATCACATATTATTGCTCGAGTATAATCAAAATGGACTTCCCAGTTACTCGAGTAATATAATAAATATTGTACTATTAATTTTCAATGAGTGGAGTTTTATTGAATTTTGTCATGTTTAGACTATTATTAATTTATATCTATCTCCACTATACTAGAGTCGCTGGGAAATCTATTGAGATATTCACAAACTATCTTTTCTATATTACTACATGAATATATGCTCTCAACAGAATTTGTGGCTAATAAATAAAAATAAAAGAAACCAATTTATAACAAATCATCACATATTATTGCTCGAGTATAATCAGAATGGACTTCCCAGTTACTCGAGTAATATAATAAATATTGTACTATTAATTTTCAATGAGTGGAGTTGTAGTTAATTTTATCATATTTAGACTATAATATAAAACATTAGCTAATTATAAGCCATTTTCGTTGTTACAATTTTTTGCTAAAATCAATAGTAATATTTAAGAAAATAATTCATCAATTTTCAGAACAAAATTTTAGGTTCTGGCAGCCACTTTGATTAGTTAGAAAATTATTTGAATATTTATATACCTACACGAATTCGACCCCGTGGGCGTTAAAGCGTAAATATATATTTTTATTATTCATTATAACAGGTGAAGATTTTCACGGGAGCATTTGGACTGCTGAAGAAGGTAAGTATAATTTTACTATTATATATTTTTTGCAACTTTTTGTTTTACTTAGTATTATTGGCTGCTCTAAGCGCCTTGGCTGCTCTAAGCGCGTTGGCTGCTCTAAGCGCCTAGGCTGCTCTAAGCGCCTTGGCTGCTATAAGCGCCTAGGCTGCTCTATAAGCGCATTGGCTGCTCTAAGCGCCTTGACTGTTCTAAGCGCCTCAAGAAATAGACAAATTTTAAGAGCTGACTCTTTTAATACAAATTGCTTAATTACAGTCATTTATGTATATATATATAACAATAAAATTGTTATGAATTATTAATAATAATTATTTTTGTAATTTATTATTATTTCATTTTTAATATTTTTGTCAAATTTAAAAATTTAAGAATATTCAGCAATGAGTAATGACAAAGATAGATTTGGGCTTACAGATCAAGATAAACAAATTATTCTTGATGGATTGGAATTAAAGGATACACATATTGAAAAATTTCATAATATGTTGCAAAAACGTACTTCGCTTAATCCTCGATCCACTTTAGTGCTTCAACATATTATGAGAAATCCGCAATCTACACGTGTATCTCCAGTTCCACGAAATGTTTTACACTTACAATTGTTACACAGCTGTGATGATTTATGTAATGCATGTATAAATGGTCATTGGGTTTGCGTTTACTACGATAGAAAAGATATATTTATTTATGATTCAATGAATAAAAAGGAATTACACAAATGTGTTGAAGTATTTTTAAGACATTTATTTCCTTATTTTGATGAAATTACTATTCACTATCCGCAAGTGCAATATCAAAATAATGCTACAGATTGTGGTATATTCGCTATGGCTTTTGCGACATCATTGATATTTAACAAAAATCCAACTGCAATTATCTATGACCAAAAACTAATGCGTAAGCACGCTTTTCGAATGTTTGAATCAAACGAACTTACACATTTTCCTGTATTAAATAACAATAATAATTTTTATCACAATCAAACTAATTTAAGTGTAAATTTGCCTATACCCAATAAAGACTTGTCTGGTCAATCATCAAAAAATAATTTAAATATGATTCATCTACTTGAAAATTTAAGAAGTGATTTAGAAGATGATACTATTGATGTTATTGGTCTACCGAATGACGATCATGTATCATGTTACGCAAATTCATTAATTCAAACATTATTAAATTGCAAAAGTCTTTTGCAAAAGTGTTTTCTAAATTCTGAAGATAATGCATTACATCATGCATTTAACGATTATATTTATAAAAGAGTAGTTAAAATCAAGGATGTTAGAGATTTTGCTCATGCACAGTATAATGAACGGAGACAACAAGATGTTGCAGAATTCCTTTCAGATCTTCTTCAGAAATCAAATAATCTACAATCTGTATTTGAATACCAACTAACTACAGTTATGAAGTGTTTTAAATGTAATGAAGAAAACATTGCGAATCCATTGCCATATTTTATAGTAACACTTTCTATTCCCGAAGTCACGACAAATATTATAACTTTACAAGATGTTATTAATTATAATTTAGGAGTGTGGAATTCTTTAGATTTTCTATGTAGAAATGGATGTAATTGTACAGTATTTGAAAAGTCTGAAGTTAGTACATCTAATTCATGCATAATATTACAATTAAAATTATTTACTAGCAATTACAAAACGGGTGTAATATCAAAAATATGTAATTTTAAAATTCGTGATATTTCTAATGAATCAATAGTTATTAATAACAAACATTATAAAGTTATTAGCGCTATATTACACCATGGAAACATCATGTCATCTGGCCATTACACTTGTATATTACGAAGAAATAATAATTGGTTACACATTGATGACTTAAATGTTTCCAAAATTTCTTTGTCAAATAATATTTCAGATGTATACTTAATATTTTTACAAGAGGTAAATACAATAAGTGTCCAATTGCAAACTAAAAAAACTATTTTAGACAAAGTTATGCAAACTAAATACCCACCTAACAGTATTCCAACTGAAACCCTTCTGTCAGACGTAGTTAATAATCACGTAACAAACGAACCTACATTGTTGTCAATACAACAAAATCAGTTATTGAAGAAAAACTATGACCCTGAAGCTAAACGTAAATATTATGAGCAAAACAAAGAAAACATACTTGAAAAGAGACGTCAACGTTATAATAAAAATAAAGAAGAAATAAATAGAATCCACAGAAATCGTTATCATGCAAAGAAACATGTGTCAAATACAAATGCACAAAATAATGCGTCTTCTGCCAGTCCTTTAAAAAATAATGTAAGTTATAACGATACAAGTAAATTAGGAAAATCTAGTAACCGATCAGTTAGACAGGATAATACAATAAATTCTGATACATCTATACTTCTTTCAACGCAGGAAAGTAAAACTTCTAAAGATAAAATTTCTTTGCAAAAACATAAATATTATGAGACAAATAAAGATAAAATTTTACAAAGACAAAAAGATTATAATGATAAACATAAAGAAAAAATATTAGAAGGAAAGAGACGAACGTATCAATTGAAAAAGAAAACTGATGTTGATGTTTCAAAAAAAAAGTTTTCCTGCGATTCAAGTACAGATAATTTGATGAGTATTGATACATTGCTTTCAACGCAGAAAAGTTACATTTCTAAGGGTTCTATTTCTTTGAGAAAAAGAAAATATTATGAAGAAAATCGAGATTTAATTTTAAAAAAGCAGAAACTTTATAATAAAAAACGTAAAGAAATATTAACAAAAAAAGCAACTGTCGATGTTACGCACAAAGGTAATATTTCAAATTTCTCCGTTTCTTGTGACATTTCTAAATTTAACGTTTCTGAAACATTAAAAAACAAAATAAACGATACTCAGCAGTCAGTATCAAAAGACATTGAAACAAATCCTGAAACAATTAATTCTGCTAAAAGTAAAGTATTTTCACTGTCAAAACGAAAGAATTATGAAACTAATACTAATCAAATTTTGAAACATCAAAAAATTTGTAATCAACAACAAGATAAAATATTAGATCGTGAAATAAAAACTATTGATTCCAAAAATTTATTAGCAAAAAAAATTAAAAAAAAGTACAATAGAATTACTTACAAAAATAATACTAACAATTTATTGCGTTCAAAAGAAAAGTACATAAAGAATGTCATCGATAAATTAGACTCGTCATCTTTGATAGATCGTAAAATGGAAGCTGAATCTTTAGTAACAACGATCGTATACGTAAGAGATGATTATATATCAAAAATAAAAAGAGAATTAAGGAATTGCAAAAATGCTGTAGAAGTTTCAAAAGCGAGATTAGGGGAAATAAATATTGATGAAAATATTGAATATGCTCTTTCAGCTTTATGTGGTATGTCAAAACATACTTCTACCACAGAAGCATTCTTTGCAGAAGCGACCTATAATTTTGGCAATAAATTATTAGAAACGATAATAATCTTAAACGACAGGGGACAATCTACTAATATTTTACCATTAATGGAGACAAAAGGCAAACATAAATTTTGGGATTGTACTACTTACTGTAAAACACTTGATGAAGATATTTTAAAAGAAGTGAAATGCTTATTTGAAGATCTACTTGATTTAACATACGTAACTGGTTATAATTTCTTAAACTCAATTGACTTTTGTACTGCTGAAGATATTACTGATAAACTTGGCCATCCTTCTATTTGCTATGCTCAACCCTTACTTTGCAACTCCAAATTTTTAAAGCTTAGCATTTTATCCGTGCATTATCCTAAACTTCGAACAATAAAGCGTCAGATATATTCATTGAAACATTTTTATAAATGTATTGAAAGCATTGATAATGCTTTAAATAGTGTTGATATAGATACACTGAGAGAAATAGCATCCACTGCTAAGTATAAGATTTCATTAAAGAAACCGAATAGTGAAATATGTTTAGATGAGACGGAATTAAAAAAGAAATTTCTTACTGGAATTAAAAAGTATACAGAAATCATTATAGATCCACCGAACACTGTTTGTGTTTCTTGCGAACGACTCTGTTGTAAACGAAATCTCGAACCAGTCTCAAAATATTCAGATAAGATGCATTTCATACCAGAGTTACTTGGTCTTAATGATACTAATTATTATTGGGATGCGTTAAGAAAACAATATGATGAAGAGGAGTTTGATAATGGATACATTTGTAAATACTGTATTGGCAAATTTAAAAAGTTTACATTGCCTTCTACTAGTATCTTAAATAATTTATTTGTTAAAGAAATTCCTGAAGAAATAAAAGTTTTAAACAATTTTGAGAAAATGTTAATTCAACGCGCTAAAGCTTTTCAAACAGTAGTAAAAGCGGGGACAGTGATGAAAAAAAATGTACCGTACCATTGTAAATTAGATAAAGTAAAAGGTAGAACTTTTCATTTACCTTTACCACTAGAGGAGACATTAAACAAGATATGTCCAAATACGGATCCTTTAAATAGTAATCATGAAATATTTGTTCTAATTAGAAGTAATCCGACTAAAGGAAAAATTATTTGGGAAGATTATATTGATATTAATAAAATATGGAATGCTTTAAAATGGCTAAAGCAATGGAATCCTCTTTATGCTGAAATCATTATCCCATCTTGTCCTGATGATCTCATGAAATCTTTAAATAACTTTGAACCATTTCAAGACTACGACAATTTGCCACTTCCACAAGTTGATGATGCTTCTGTACAAAACGAAATAAAAAATAAAAACAATTTACAAAAGAAAGTTGCTATGTTAACGCAAAAATCTTCATCAGATTCTTATTATGAACAGTTTTCAATATATCCTTTGTATCAAAAGAAAATTAATGAACCTGATACAAAGTTATATCAGATACTACCAGTCTTAGCTAATGCTTTGGACGTTCGTGCTAAGGATTTAGATTTAAAATGTTTCCCAGATCTATATCCCTTTGGAATAAATGGTCAACATGAGACGAGAATAATGCATTTGAGAGAATTTGATTTTATTAAATCAAGATTGACCATTAAAAATTATATCTTTAGGACAAGTCCTTCATACATATTTTTTTTGCTGTTTAACAATACAATTCGCCAAATTAATGCGGAAATTTTTCACGTTTTAAATGTTCATAATCCACGCTTCAAATATACTGCTAAAGATTTGTTACAGAAATTACGACAAGATGAAGAGAATTTAAATATTCAAACTGTTTTTGCTCGATTACGAGGTACTGAAGCTTATTGGAGAAAAATAAGAAATGATTTAGATTGTATGATGACAGAGCGAGGGCCTGTAACTTTTTTTATTACGTTAAGTCCTAGTGAATGGTTGTGGTCAGAAATGGGTGAGTACATACGTGAAGTAAATGATTGGGATAATGATAAAAGGTCTACTAGTGAATTAATTGCAGCTGATCCAGTGTCAGCTTCAAGATATTTTCATAATAAAATTACTGCAGTTTTTGCTTATCTTCTTTCGTCAGCTGCTCCAATTGGGGAAATTCTGCACTTTTATTATACCGTAGAATATCAAGGAAGAGGGATGCCACACTATCATTGCTTGTTTTGGATAAAATATGCTCCAATTTATGGCAAGACATGTAATGAAGAAGTTGAACAATTTATTTTGCAACATATTACCTGTCGAATACCTGATAAGCGTGTATCTCCAGAACTTCATCGTCGTGTTACGAATCATCAAGAACATCATCATAATGAATATTGCATGCGAAAAATGAAAACTAAAAATGGTTTTAAAACAGCATGTCGTTTTGGATTTCCTCGTCCACTTGCAAATCAATTAGTATTTAGACCTGTTTCAGTTTCAATAGCTAATCGTAGAAAATTAAAAAATAAAGGAAGATTCTATGATTTACCACGTAGTAAAGAAGAACAATACATAAATGATTATATGCCAGCCCTTTTAGTGATTTGGGAAGGGAATAATGATGCACAATTTATTTGTGAATCGTCTTATATGTTAACAAAGTACGTATGCAGTTATGGAACAAAAGGAGAAAAAAGTATGTTAGATTTTCAAGATATAAAAAGTAATGAATCGTTATGTAGCCGTCTTTGGTCCTTTTCAATGAGGGCTTTAAATCATAGGGAAGTTGGAATTATTGAAGCTGTTGATGCACTTTTAGGTCATCCACTTCATGCTACTGATCGTTATACTGTCATTAGGTGGATAGATGTAAGAGAAGTAAGAAATAGAAAACTTAAACCAATTAAAGAAATACAAAATCTTCCCAACGATTCTACAGATATTTATTATGCCTCATTCGTTGACACTTATTATCCTCGTCGACCAAAACAGTTAGAAACACTGTGTTTGTATGATTTTGCTAAATGGTATGATATTGTAAAGAAAAAGCCTATTCGCAAATCAGAGTTTTACGAAGTAGCACCAAATCTGTTTTATAAAAAAAGAAAAAATCCCTATTTAATAAATCACTGGAAGTATAACCCCGAGAATCAACCAGAACAATATTCTTTTACTATGCTTTTATTGTTTCAACCTTGGAGAGATACTAATGAATTAAAAGATAATGAAGATAGTTATACAAATGCATTTATTAAAAAACAAAATGATTTAGTAGAAGCCATGAAATACCATGATAAATGTAGTATGATTCGCGAAGCTAGAGATAAAATGAACGCGATGATACAAAAACATTTAGAAGATGATAAAGTAGAAAGTCAATGTAGTTTGAAACCTGAAGGTTGTATTCCTATAGAAGTTGAAAATGCAATGAAAGATTTTCAAGACATTGCACAGAAAGTTACATTCAGTGTCACGGATCTTGAAAATTCTATTAAAAAGCTTAATGAAGATCAAGCAAGGGTTTTTGAGAAAATCAAAACTACATTATTATCAGAAGATGAAATATTAAGATTTTTTGTTAGTGGTTCTGGTGGAACCGGTAAAAGTTTTTTAATAAAACTTTTGGTAGGATGGAATAAGATAGTTCGAGGCAAAGAAACTGCTGTTACTGCACCAACTGGTATAGCAGCATATAATATTGACGGTCTCACTATTCACAGATTGTTACATTTACCAGTAGAACAAGGGTGCACAGCCAAATATAAAGAATTGTCATCTGCAGCTTTAAAGCAGATTAGATTAAGCTTAAAGAATGTTGACTTAATTATACTTGATGAAATATCCATGGTATCAAATGTTATGTTAATGTATGTGCACTTACGGCTTGTAGAAATATTTGATACATCCGATATTGATGATGGTTGGTTTGGAAAAAAACATCTAATTGTTTTTGGTGATTTATTGCAGCTTCCTCCAGTACATGAAGAATTCGCATTTAAAGAATTATCGAAGCAACAAATTGATAAATACATAGGGTCAATAAATTCTCATAAGTTATGGAATTTATTCTCTTACGATGAATTAAATATTAACATGAGGCAATTGAAAGATAAACAATTTAATGAAATTCTCTCTAGGATAAGGCTCGGGTTTATAACAAAAGCTGATATCGATATGTTACAAAGTCGAAAAATACCGTTTCAAACATCTAATTGTGTAGAAGTTATTGAAGAATTGTGTGATTTCTTAAACAAATTACCTTCAGATACCGTTTGTTTATTACCTACCAGAAAGATGTGTTCAATTTTAAACGCTGCAATGTTGCGCCGAATTGATTCCGAAGAAATAAATCTTATTGCTCAAGATTGTTTTAAATCCCCAAAACATTTTGAAAAGAAAATTCAAAAACTTCTTGATGAAGAAGACAGCAATATTTGTGGTGTTGATCGTGTAATAAATATTAAAATACATTCAAAAATTATGATAAGAAGAAATGTGGATGTAACCCTTGGTTTAGTTAATGGAACTATAGCGACAGTAGTTGCAGTATTGAAAGATAAAGATGATTTAATTACAAATATACGTATTAAGTTACAAACTGGTCAGGAATATTCACTTGAACGATTAGAATTTAAATTTGTTGTTATGGATAGAATTTGTATCATCCGTAAACAATTTCCGATATGTATTAGTTACGGAATAACTATTCATAAGAGTCAAGGTGTTAGTTTAGAAAATGTTGTTGTAGACGCAGGTAATAACATATTTAGTTCAGGACAAGTTTACGTCGCTTGTTCACGTGCAACAACAATGAAAGGTTTACATTTTATTAATTTTGATCCATCGCGCATTACAGCGGACTTATCAGCTATTCTAGAATATAATAGATTGCGACAGCTTTATCGATCAGATATTAAAGAATTTGAAATTCCAGATGGAAGACAAGAACATTTTCTTCGAAACAATATGACCAAAGATATTCAATGGTCTATTACAACCCATTTTTTAAATAACGATGACAACCCTTATTTAAACTACCTTAAAGACAATTGCTGGAATATTTTTGGATTACCAAATCATGATACTGTTTCTTCGTATGCCAATGCCTGCATTCAAAGTTTGTTCCATTCGATAACTGTACGAAGATCATTAGTACAGTTAAAAGCTTTTGATCTATTAAAAGCCGCCTTTGATCAGTATATTTCCAAGACTGAAGTGAATATAATAATAGAATTAAAACAATTTGTAAATGCAAAATTAAGTTTACAAGAGGAGCAAGACGCATCAAAATTTTTGCAACAACTCTGTAACAAATCTGTGTTTTTACAAAAAACTTTAGAGCATGACTTAATCTCTGTCATTAGATGTCCTGGTTGTGATGACAGAATTTCATTGCATACTAAAGCATATCAGATTTTACTTCATTTGCCAGTAACAACACATATTTTTTGTAAACTTCAAGATGTACTAGATTACAATATTGGAAGTTGGTTGCAAGTAGAAGGTAAATCTTGTAAAAATGGTTGCAAATGTAAACAACTTCAACGAATAGATGTTAATTTAAAAAGTACTTTATTGATTATACAGTTAATAATATTTACAACCGAAAACAATACAATTAGTAAAATAAAAGATTATGGCATTAACGAAATCCCAAAGTCAATTGTAACCGTAAATGATAAAAAACACAAAGTTATGAGCGCCATATTTCATTACGGTGATTCTATTTCTAGTGGACATTACGAAAATATGTTACGTCAAAATAATCAATGGTTCAAAGTAAGCGATTTAAATATAAAACAAAAACAGTGGCCAAAACGAGCTAAAAATGTATATATATTGTTTTTGGAAAGGATTTAAATTTTTATGAATTAATTTAATAAAAATTAATACAAAATTGTTAAGTATTTTTTGAGCCTTTCATTGTGTGTAAAAAATTCAAAATCGTTTAAATCTATTTCCACCGTATTAATTTAACGATCAAAACTTTCTTTTTTTTTATATTAATAAGAGTTACATTTTCCGTAATACATTTTATTATGTATTATAAAGTTATTTTTTCTAACTAAAAGTGTGTAAAGCATAATAATTTAGTTAATCCCTAATAGAGTAATATTATAACGTAATTTTTAATGTTATAAAACACCTTCAAGAAGGTGTATATTTTGGCAAGTATGGGTTTGGTCCGATCAGAACTTTCTTTTTCTTTTATTCTAACTAGAGTTACATTTTATAATAATACATTTTATTATGTACACAAAATTATTATTTTATTCTAACTAAAATTGTGTAATGCATAATAATTTTTATTTAATCATTAATATAAAAGTAATAAATACATATATATTAAGTTTTTACATCAGAAAGTTTAAAGTGTAAAGTAAATAATACTTATTAAGTTATTACATTAGAAATTATTGTATCTGACCACACTTTTAAAATTGCTATGTAAATATAAACAATTTTCCAATATTTTTTATTTAACTAAACCTATATTACATAATAACTTATTTATCAATAGAATAATACTAATGAAGTTATTACATTAGAAAGTACTGAAATCAATATGAAATTAACAAGTATTTTTATAAATATTTATTACTATAAAACTTACGTTTAATGTTGTAAAACACCTTCAAGAAGGTGTACATTTTGGCAAGTATGGGTTCCCTCCGATCACAATTCTCCAATATTTTTATTTTAACTAAACCTATATTGCATAATAACTTATTTATCAATAGATAATACTAATGAAGTTATTACATTAGAAAGTACTGAAATCAAAATGCAATTGTCAAGTATGGTGTATATTTTTTTAATCACACTTTTAAAATTGTTGTACATAATTCGTAGAAAGTTTCCGCAATAGAAAGTACTGAAATCAAAATGGAATCGGCAAGTATTGCTTTTCAAATATAAATATATTTTTCGAACTGAATGTACTAATTTTTTCTGAAAAATATCTACCTTACTCATTTATTTGTTTTTTTTTAGTTACAGCAGAAAATACACAATTTTATAATAATATTCATTTGTGCAAAATTAATTTCTGGAAAAGTAATAAAACAGAAATTTTTCTCATTTTTATTCTTTTTAAATGAAATAATACTTGCACCACCGTTGGGTGTATCACGATTCAATTTTGAATATTCCCTTACTAACTTAAGAAAGTAGATTAACGATTAAAAAAATGTTTAAATAAAGATTTCTAATGTTTTAAACTATAAAACGAATTTCTATTTGGAATGGATCGTATCTATTTATATTTTTACTATATAATAATTATGAAGTGCTTGTACTCGGTTTGACAAATTAATATTATCTGCAGTAATGATATAATATATATATATAGGGCTTATGAGAGTCACTAAAAATCATTTAGATAAGTTGTACCTATTAACTTACCTTAAAATATTTATAATAACTTGATATAGATGTGCATATATAATATATTATGCATTGCTAATTATAACTTATTAAAAGTAATAAGGCAAATTAACGCGTGGTGCAAGTATTATTTCATTTAAAAAGAATAAAAATGAGAAAAATTTCTGTTTTATTACTTTTCCAGAAATTAATTTTGCACAAATGAATATTATTATAAAATTGTGTATTTTCTGCTGTAACTAAAAAAAAAAATAAATGAGTAAGGTAGATATTTTTCAGAAAAAATTAGTACATTCAGTTCGAAAAATATATTTATATTTGAAAAGCAATACTTGCCGATTCCATTTTGATTTCAGTACTTTCTATTGCGGAAACTTTCTACGAATTATGTACAACAATTTTAAAAGTGTGATTAAAAAAATATACACCATACTTGACAATTGCATTTTGATTTCAGTACTTTCTAATGTAATAACTTCATTAGTATTATTCTATTGATAAATAAGTTATTATGCAATATAGGTTTAGTTAAAATAAAAATATTGGAGAATTGTGATCGGAGCGAACCCATACTTGCCAAAATGTACACCTTCTTGAAGGTGTTTTACAACATTAAACGTAAAGTTTTATAGTAATAAATATTTATAAAAATACTTGTCAATTTCATATTGATTATATTTACATAGCAATTTTAAAAGTGTGGTCAGATACAATAATTTCTAATGTAATAACTTAATAAGTATTCTTTACTTTACACTTTAAACTTTCTGATGTAAAAACTTAATATATATATATTTATTACTTTTATATTAATGATTAAATAAAAATTATTATGCATTACACAATTTTAGTTAGAATAAAATAATAATTTTGTGTACATAATAAAATGTATTATTATAAAATGTAACTCTAGTTAGAATAAAAGAAAAAGAAAGTTCTGATCGGACCAAACCCATACTTGCCAAAATATACACCTTCTTGAAGGTGTTTTATAACATTAAAAATTACGTTATAATATTACTCTATTAGGGATTAACTAAATTATTATGCTTTACACACGTTTAGTTAGAAAAAATAACTTTATAATATTTTAAACACTTCACTTTCCACCATGTATAGTCATATATCCATTTAATTGAACTTATTGTAAAGTTTAAGGTTAATTGTGAAAGTTATACATAATCATCCTAAATATATATTTCCAGATAATTTGATTCTGATTTTTGTCTTCTAAAAGATTGTCTAGTGTTTTATAAAAAAATGTTGTAAAACGTTAAATAAACTAAATTAGTTTTTATAATAAAATTTTTTATTTATATTTAATTCTAATGTTGTCAATAAAAGATTTTTTTTATAACAGCTTTTTAACAATTGGAAACATATTATTTATACATATATTTTATTAAAATGCTTCTAAATTAAAGTCCTTAAATTTCATAAGGACGTACGATCTAAAGATAAAGTGAATATATTTCGATTTTCAGGATGACATAACCGTTTAGGACACTTGGTTGAATTAAAATGCTGGAGAATAGCTGCAACACCCATGTGTTATCTATTATTAGCATCAATCTTGTAAAGAATAATCGGTTTCATTTGTTACCGAGGTACACGTGATACGGCAATCATAATATCCTGTATATAAAGAATCTTGAAATTGAATCCGAGCTCTATTTTATCCTGGATGCGTTGTGAATTCGTTCTTGTACCGATTTGTGCGTGAAAGTACATTTATTCTATATCAACTTTATTTTTTGCACAAACGGTGTTAAATCAATAGTTGCCTTTCGTCAAGTTTCTTATAACAGTAAGTATAATTATTTATTTTAAAAATTTTGCCGTTACTCATAAGAAATTGAATCAATTAGATAAATTTTTTTTTGCAAGTGATAAGTATGACAATTAAAATTAAATATATAATAATATTCAATTGCATATAGTACAGAATTTGATGATTATGTGAAAAAGAATTAGATTGCTTTAATATTAAAGTTTCAAAGATCCCTCAAAATATAAAAATGAACATTTTTTAGGTATAATCAAGCAAATATAAAAGATTAAAAATGCGTGACCCACAATCAAACAAAATCGTAAAGGATGAAGAATGTTTGGAAATAGTACGGAAGAAATTAAAACGCGAATCGATGGATAATTACAAACTCATAAATTACGAAGTTGTGCCACTGTCAGCTGTGAACGGTTACATGGGCCAGTACTTCACTTTGAAAGCGACAGTAGGAAGTTTAAATGCACCTCTCGATACGCGGAGTATGAATTTTTTTACAAAACTACCACCACAATCGAACAGCCCGATGCACGATTTTAATCTCGAAATGGGAAGTTTCAACAAAGAAGTTGCTCTTTACACAACTGTATTTCCCGAGGTTCTCACTGGTCTCGATAAGCGTTGCGTACCTGAATGTTTCCTCGCTTCCTTGGAGGACGCGATTATGGTTCTCGAGGATATGGGACATCGTGGTTTTGGAATGCCCAACAAGCACATACCCTTCGATTACGAACACTGTGCGCTTATGATGAGGACCCTTGGCGAGTTTCATGCTAAATCGATGATCTTTGAAGAGCTTACTAACAAGAGCCTGCACGATGAGTTTTCTCATTGCATGCGAGAGACATTGTGGCCTCTTAAAGGGGTAAATTTACAATTGTTATCTTTTGTTTACCGAATTTCCGGTAGAAATATTAATATTACAAATAAGTAAGAAATATTGTTAGTCAATAATTCGTAATAAAGAACACTTTCTTTATTGTTTTTGATTCTGGTTTACTTTTTAAAACGATCGTTTCATTGCCAACTGATTTTTATTATATCTGATTTTATTTTCTACTTTAACTTATTTTTCCTTGAATATTTTTAATAATTAAAATTAAATTCGAACTTAATCTGTATTTACAAACTTTATAACAGCATCGAACTTTTGATATATATTTAGATATTACTCTAATAACTTGATGTTAAATATTCTATGAAAACAATTTCATTACTTTCAAATAAGAACTTTCGTATTTGTGTATGCCAGTATGAATCTCTTTTCGCGAAACTTCCTAATACGTTCAACAACAACATACAGCAAATTTTATTAATTATTTAGAAATATTAATTAAATATTCTGTTAGTTATTAAATCAAAAATAATTTCTACTACAAAATTAATATTTATTAAGTGAATTGCTACTACTATTTAATTATACTAACACTATTTGATTTATTAATTTTTTTTATATAAAACAGACTCGATCGACCACTATGTTTGATGCAGCCGTTAAAGGTATAATCTCAATGATTGACTTAGTAAACGAATTTGACGGACAACAGAGAAACAATTTGAAAGAGTCAATAACAAAATTGTCGAGGGAACATATGATCAAGTTATTACCTTCCAAGAAACATAAAAATGTTCTATGCCACGGAGATTTATGGGCAAATAATATTTTATTTAAATACGATAATAACGAGAAACCAACAGCTTGTTGTCTTATCGACTTTCAACTTGCAAGGTGATTCATTTTTTTCAATTTATTTTATATACTCAAAAATAATTTTAATAAATTATGTTACTAAGTTATTACCGAAGTGAATAATTACTATTACAATTGTTAAAAAAGATAATATTATTATTTGTCAGGTACAACCCACCAGCTCACGATATAATGTGTTTCCTTCAATTTACAACGACGAGTCAATTGCGCGCCAAACATTTTGATGATCTGCTACGCATCTATCACGAAAGTGTCGCTGCATCTTTACGAGACGCGTCGCTCGACGTTGCCAAAATTTTTCCTTGGCACGAATTTATAGAATCGATCGAAGATTTGAGATTGATGTGTATGATGCACGGAATCCTCAACCTACCGATCATGTTGCTGGACGAGACGTCTGTTAGTAAATATTTTGTAAACGATCCAAAACAACTCGAACAAGTACTTTATACCGATAGGACACCTCTTATTTGTGGTCAATATCACTGTGCACCCCTTTATAGGGAACGGATGCAAGATGCTTTTCTTGAATTTCCTACGAGTAGTTGAAGGAAATTATACATTTTTTTTCTTCATTTTACACTAATACAGCATTAATCATTAAATAATTTTTTATTATACTTTTAACGTTTTTAATGAATCCTAATATAATTTATGTTTTTGGATATAACTAAAAATAAATTAAGACTTGTACAAATAGGATTATGAATCTTATTGAAGATAAATAATTTAAATAATTTGGATTTAATTTTCTACGTTATGTTGAAAGTGTATTAATATTAAGTAATATCTATTATATTTACAATATAATTATAATAATTACAAAAGAAAAAAAACTATTACGTGACATTAATTAATTTGTGATATGTATATAATATGATTAATTACTAGTTACACTTAATTAATATAAAAATACTGTGATCTAACATGTTAAATAAAATATATGATGAATAAAGTGAATACTACTATATACATAATAAAAAGGATCGCATTCGTAGTTAATAAAAAGTATAATTCTAATAAAAGAAAAAATATACTAAATAAAAGAGAAAAAAATATAATCTACAGTAATCGGTGATCGGTATAGTACAAAACAAAATGCTGAGAAATTTCAATTTATTATTTTTTTTTTTACGTAAAACTCGTACTTATCACTTTAATGTAGATTCAATTACACAATAGGGATCACATTAGACATTGTCGTTTCGGGGGGGATGGCGAGGGTTCAAGGGGAGAGGAATCTCTCGACGGCATGTGGATGAGCCTTACGGTATCGTATTTTTTCACAGGCTTTCATCATATTTTTTTAAAGATCATTCAAGAGACCTTATATTCTGTGCGTGGTGTACGTTTCTTTGAGTTCGCGTCTGGTATCTCCATAGTTTTTTTTCTTTTTAAATCGTCACTGATTCCTTCCTCTCGTACTTTTTTTTTATAAAAAAACGTCATCGATGAGTGTGTACGTAAATTTTCGCGTATGGGGTATGACTTTTTTTATACATATCTGTTTTGTGTGTTACATCGCACACACGAGCGCGTGTGCATGTGTTTGCGTGTGTCTCTGTGTGTTTGAAGTATGTATGTGAAAAACACGGATTAAACGGGAATGATGGCATTATTCGTATTTCTCTTTTGTTTTCAATTATTTTTTTTTTCTCTTTATGTATATAATTATTTATATCATCAATTATAATGAATATAGTTATGTACAATATTGAATCTCATTCTTTAACAATAACATCAACAACATGATTAAACAACGTTCCTCATTGGTACACAAATTGTAAATGTACAGATAAAAAAGCATTAGATGAGGTTCAATGAGGCATTAAAGGTGGCTTACGCTCTGCGCGCCTTTTTTTCTTATAATTCTTCACGTATTACACTTTTATTTTTTATTTATTTATTTATTTTTTTAATGTTCCTTCATTCCGCTTGCGTTAATTGCGTATCTTTCGTCGTTTAAATATGTCTATACATCGCGTTATAATCGAATCAGCTCTGGTTTATTAAATATTGTAACGTGACTCGCAAATCGGCTACATAAATGGGTTTTTTTTGTTGTTTCGTGATTTTTCCATCTTGACCTCTGCGTGACTTTTCGTATCGATACAATAATGTTGCGTTATACCATTGAAATTTTGTATTTGTTATCCTTATTTCTTTATCGCCAACTTTTCGCTCGGTTGTAACATAATAATCCGCATTTTTTAAATATTATATTTTTTTTCCCCTTTTATCGATTTACTCGTCTTTCGGTTTACTCTTAACATTACATACGATCCACATACATGCAAATTGCGCACCACGATAGAGATTACCCACGTAGTGTACACGAGAATTTAATGGGACAAAGAGTCGGTGAGCGGGCGGGAAGGGGGGGGGGGAGGGTGAATGAATCGATTCAATTTGGTGCTTGATTTAATTATTTAAAGAGAGTGCGCGAGTAACCCGCGCCTCGCACTTCAACGACGATCCTTCATATTATTACCGTTCTACCTCGGTTGGATCACTTTTCTCTTTTATTCGTACTACCTAAATTTCGAGTGTGCGAAATCTTCGATTACACCATAACAAAAATAGTTTTCTAATGGGGCTACGATGTTTCATTGAGACGATGAAATAAATTATGATTATTTTACATTCACGTATAGCTCTCTTTTTAGGTGCTTGTAAAAAATAAATCATAGAAAATGATTACACAAACATATAACTTTATACATATATGTATGCCATGCAGCGACTAAGAAGAAACATTAATGTTTAAAACTTAATTGCACAAGAAAAAATTACTTTGCCACGTGCTTGATAAAGGAAAATGGCAATATTAAAATTTGCTAGAAATATACAAGTTGTATACTTAAAATTTGAAAAATATAACAATAACACAAAAATTGGAAAGTTGCCTCCATTGATACTAACTATCTTTTCTATACGCATATACTTATTAAAATTTTCTAAAATGCCATTTACATATTAAACGATACACGCTTTTTCTATGACATTCACACGGCGCTATTCTGTTTTTTTAAATTTTTACACTGTTTTTGTTTAGTATTCGCATTGTACAACCACACACGTACACACGCACGCGCCCACTCGTTAAAAAAAATTTCGCACACTCTTTAAGACGAGGAAACAAAAAAAAAATCAATATACATATGTGTGTGTACGATACATATTTTTAGGAGGACAGATCGTCGTATGAGTTGGCGAGGCGAAAACACGATCTTTTTCTTGTCTAATATACTACACAAGGCTTTCACGATTTAATGAACGACTTGCACGAATCTAATGCACGAATTTGTAGTTTCTTTTTCTTTAAATTCATCGGGGCGAGTGAGGTCGCGGAATTCTTTTACAGCCTTGGATGAGAGAAAAAGAGAGATATAGAGAGATAGAGAGAGAATTAGTGTAATAAAGGGATAAAATCGAGAGACGAATTATATATGTATATATATATTTCATTTTTTTTTCTTTATCTGTCGACGATATTTTTAATATATATATACGTGTGTGTCTGTGTGTGTCTATATATATATATGTATATATATATATACCTAAGGATTGTTTTTGCCGATGCGACAAAATACGCGCGCCCTGTACGATCGAGTTTACAAAGAAATTTATATTTATAATCGTTATTTTCTTTAACATTTTACTTATACGGTTTTTCTTTTTTTTTGTGTCAGCAGTCTTTAGTTCCCCGATGGCTGCTCGGCGAATGATTTTATATTATTTTATTTTTCATCTCTCTAGGCGTCATTCGACGGAAACGATCGATTCGACTATTTAGTTGACGATGAGTAAGTTTCCGAAACACATAATACCCTCTAATCGTATCGTTAAACATTTCAAAGTCAATTGTTGTACAACGATTAAGTATAATGTAATTAAAAGTATAACGAAAAGTTCAGAGTGTAAAAAATTCGTGTCGAAAATTAAAATGATGTTTCGAAAGTTTACCATCGGCAATAAAGATCGTCAAGCTCCGAATATTCTTTTTTACGCGTTATGTTTGTAGATAAAATTAGAGAATAGTATGCACCTCGAGGAATATGTATATGACAAAGTGAAATAGGAAATACTATACAAATTACAAAAAATTACAAAATTTTTTCTCATTGCCGAGTAAGAGATTCATGTCGTATGTTTTTTTTTTCTCATTTAGTTTAGTTTAGTTATTTATATATGTATATATGTATAGCAATTAATAATGCAAAGTATACAGACTTCACCGGTATACATGTTATGTATATTAAGGAAAATCGATATACCGCGAGAGCGCAAAGAAAAATTTTTCAGATCAACCGCGATTCATCGTTAGACATAGCGATATAGTTAAATATATATGGATACAGAAACTAGTGGGTATATATATAGATATACATACGTGAAACTCGACCGACCGCGCAGGATTATTTCATTTCCTATGACCTCCTCGCCGCGATGCTTTAGCCATGTGTACGTATGTGTGGTATGGGTGTATGTGTGTGTGTGTGGACGTGTATCTGTATCTCACGTATGACCGCGCGTGTACAGTGTGAAGGTATAATGTGTATTTATTTTCTTTTTATTTTTTGTATTATATACGTTAAATAACACGTACTGCGGTGGCAGTGAACAGTGCACGTGGATATTGCAACAGCAGCAACAGCAGCAGCAGTAGCGATATATTTTTTTTTTTTCATAATACACCTTTTTGCTTTTTTGCTTTTTGTTATTAATGACGAACACGACAGTCTCTACCACAGCTAGTGATTCCTTTTTCCCTCCGCGATTTTTCACATCGAAGAGATTTCTTTTTTCGTTTTATCGCGAACGATTGGATGTCGCTTCTTACCCGCGTGTATATATCGAGGGAAAAGAAATAAGAGGGATACCATCGGGATATATCGCACGTATATATAAGCGTTCTTTTTTTTTGGTTGGCGCGGTGATTTCGAGTTATTATATCTCGTTTAAAAATATGACATTGACGCGGCGTTTTACTTTTTTTTTTTTTTGCTTTCATCGTACGTCTGATATACCGGCACTTCTTGATAGATAAATAATTGATTATTCTCTATAAGTATTTATTTTAAACGCTGATTAATATTTATATACATCAATTTTTAATCACTAATGATTATGACTAGTTTATTCACATAATATTGCTACAAAAGATCCAATTTATTATTTTTTTTTATTTACTAGTTTAATTTTTCTCCTCTCTACGGTTTACCTTCTTTTTCTGATATATCACTTCTTTTGATCATCCGTTCAACAAATCGAAACTTTATCTATTTTAATTAAATTTTATACAGTGTATTTTTTAAGAATGTTTAATACTGAATGACACAGGTGTAAAGTAACGTCAAGGTAAAATTTAAAAAAAGATAAATCACGTAATTAAAAATGTGTATCGATTTAAGAAAAATCTATATCAACACGTAAAATATCAACAGAATCGTTTATATAAATATTGTAGCACGTTATAGTATGTAAAAAACATAATACTTTAATTTTTGTCGACCTGCTTATCAATCCCATCGTAATTAATAATGTACGGGTAAATTGAGTTATCTGCGTAATCCCGTGATCTCGTTAATATTTTCAGTAGCAGTACAAGATAGAGAAATGTAAAAAACAATGATATATACCTTACATTTTTTTCCCTCCAAACACGTAATAAAATATTACAGTTATTCATAACAGCACAATTACTTTTTTTCATAATCTACAAATATTTTCTAAATCCTGTTTTTCTTTATCCTCTACTTAAAATTAACAATGTGCAATGAACAACAACGTTCTCTAATATTCAGGTTACACTTCAGTCATCGAGTGCCTCGTTAATATAGTACCCTATGTAGAAACGTAAAAGTTCGAACGAAAAGAAAAAACACATCGTTAGCGATTTTTTCCCAATGGTTTCCCTTTTTCCCCTGTCGACGATATTACAATGTCCCCACACTCGGTACATGCGTACTCGAATCACTTTGATAAACTACGTTACGCGCGCTCGGTTATTTGTTTTTATTTTATTTTTTTCTTTAAAATGTATATATCTATTTAGTGTCGCTTCGTCGCTGCAGTTGTCGCGGGGGCAAAAATGAACGAGGCCGCATTTCGTTACTCCGAGGTCCACGTCGAAAGTTACAAAAGCAAAGTTACGCGACCAATGACCAACTTAAGCGTAACGTATATTGTATGTATATATATATATATGTTCATATATCTATATAGAAAAAAGCCTGTAACGAGGAATAACGTTACGGCGTAACGCGTAACGGTCTCGTTCGTTTCGCGGATCAACGCGCCGCTTGTTTCAACAATTACATCTGCACTCGCGTGTTTTTATTTTTCTTTAATATCCCTTTTTTTTAACTTTTTTTTTTACTGTTGTTTTGGCTACACACCACTTCGTGTCCTTCTCATACGTGACTTAATATTTAAAGATATACGCATATAATGTTACCGTCGCATATTATAATGAACGTCCGTATATATACACTCGTGAGTTTCACAAAAATATATAAAAGAGAGAGTGTCTATGTATACATACGTATCTATACATGTGTACATTCATATGTTAGATACATATATATATCCTATGTGTGTGTGTGGGTGTGTGTGTGTACGTGTGTGTACGTGTATGTGTTTTTACGTATGTACACACGCTTAGATACGTATACATATAAATATACGTATATACATATTTACGTGTACGTATATGTATGTATATATATATCTTGTGTATGCATGCATATATATTTATATACACACACATTTACATATATTTATATATATATCTATGCCGCATACGAATCGATATACAACCGATTATTTATCTTTTATACACAAAATCGTGTGGAAAAGGGTGTCTTTGTCTTATCGATATTTATAATAATCATCTTTATGTATAATATTTATATATATAGAACCTGTACAAAGTGCTTGATTGAGAGTCTTCATTTAGTTCTAGACAAGACACACGAGGTAAAGATTTTGTTTATCTTGTGTTTTATATATATATATTAGTTTACTCATTCAAAGTTCGTTTCGCGTATTTCTTTTTTACGCACGACAAGAGCATAGACGAAATCGCGTTCGCGATTTTTATGTCTGCCTCGTAACACTTTACTCTCGTTTGTCGTGCGTTTTACGTATATGTTTGTTTCGGTGATTCTTCTCCATGGTTTGCCGAACGAAATGTAGGAAAAGAAATCACGCTGCTCCATCGTTTTTGAAGCTGTAGACGCCGAGTCGTTCGGTTTTTATCGTGTCGTTTTTTATCCCTTTGCGTTGGGTTCGTACAACATATATATATATGTGTAGATATATATTTTATTTTATTTTCTTACTCGAAGTGCGAGAAACACCATCGTGTTCGCCAGTGTCAATTCCACGGCATTATGCATTTTTTGTTTTTTTTTCGTCTGCGTAAAGGAAACGATATTTTTTATTCTTTAAATTGTGTCGTTCTATGAAAGCAAAGCGTTCCTTTTTAGTGACTCCGTTTGTTTCGTTCCTTTATAACTGCACTCGGCGAAATTATTATCACGCGAAGGTGTTTCTCGCCTTTCTTAGATTTCTCGGTTGTTCTCTCGGTTATTTGTGGCTTTATTTTCGTATTTTTCTTTTGTTCAGCATTCTTCGATTTAGCGAGCCTATAACGTATAGCGCACGTATCTTCGCGCGTTTGTATCTCCGTGTTCGTGTGTTTGCCTTACCTAGAGATCGCGCTTATATATGTATAATATTTATATTATTTATATTCGCGTAACGAGGACAGATTTCGCGCCTGTGAAATAAACCCACGAAATGTACACGTTGTATTTTGAATTTCTATTGATAGATTAATCGATTTGAATAAACTTGAATTATTTCATTTTTAATCAATAGTTCGTATACTTATCTTGCAAAAAGATATTTTATATCGTTCAGTGAATTATTAAATTCCAGAGTTGACTCCCGGACGCGAATTCTCCTCGTTACATATACAGCCCCCTCGTGTATTTCCGTGTACTCGTGTAATACGTGTACGTGAACATTTATACGAATCTACGTGTAGCAGCCCTCGGACCGTGATCAATCGTGCCGCGTCGCTCTCTTCGAGGCGTCATTCGTGTGTGCTATAGGAGAGAGATAGTTCTGAAGGTAGAGGTATGAAAGAGACCAGAAGATGGAGAGATGGATAGATAACAGAAAGAGGAGAGAAACGGTTAGAATGAGGGAGAGAGAAGAGAGAGAATGGTGAATAATTCGCGATAGAGAGACGGACGCACGTATACGTGTATTATAATTCGAGGTGCGTTTAAATTCGTCGGGTTAAACTGTAGGCCTCGTTAGAAGAGTGGCAGACGCCGCCATGAGAGAAAGGCCGTCGTATGGATATATGCGTCCCTTCGGGTCGTTTTCTCCATATAGTATGTGTGTCGCATTCTCGAGCGGCACGATGTCACGCGATTGGCACATCCTACGGTCTTGAGCGCTTCTTCAGGCGCTTAAATGTAGGAGTACGGTCCGTCGGTGAGGGCGCTACACAGCAACAGTCAGGAGGCGTCGTCCTTGCCGCGTGCCCCACGGCTTGGCCTGTATTCGAGGCCTGGGTCGAATTGCATCAGTACAAAAACCTAACAAATACGAATCATTCGTTAATACCCGTATCGGGTTTTACAGGTAAGGAAATGTCGAACCCAAATTAGAAGGATGCATATACTCCAAACGAAAGATTGTATTTAAACAAATAAATTATATTAATTCGAAATAATAACGTACAAGTGTATTTTAAACATGTGCAAGAAGCTAATGGATAATATTTTATAGCAAAAAATTATTTTTTAATCCAAGTTTAATAAATAATTGTTAGTCCGCGGTAATTTTATTGAAAGGGTTCAACATTTTTTTAACCATAATGTAAGTGAAATATAAATTAATTATTGTTGTAAAAATTTATATTTAGAGAAGAATATAGAGAGAAATAATGATAAATAACAAAATTATTCTTAATTATAAAATTTCGAATTACCTGATCAGTCGGTAGCAGCGTGAAATCGTCAGGAGGATTCGTAATGACGTATCGCTTCGAGGACGCGTCACAGGACGAGCTCGTATCGCGAAATCTAAAACATTGGTTTAAGTGTATTAGAGATCCAGTTCGTCGAGTTCCCCACTACATTTTTGGTGACATAGACGTACACGCACACTCATATATATGTATAATAATATATGTATTTAATGTAATGTATAATAAATAGAGCCAAAGCCGAAACTAAACAAATACATAGCTAAACTAAATGACTATGCGGCAGCGAACTAAACGCTAATTAGACTCAGATGGTGAATTAAGACAGAGGACAGTAAGACAGTGATAGACAATAGACAGAGAGACAGACAAAAAAGTTCAAAAATGATATTTTTTGGATGGAGAAACTTACTGCGCGTGAGACAATTCACAAATCATTTTCATGGTACTCATATAACGTGTGACTCTCTCTTATGCAAATTCTTTTTTTTTTCTTTGTCAAAAAAAATTCTTTCGTACGTAAACAGATTTTTGCTCGTGTCGTGATGCAAAAACGCAAAATGCAAAAGATGTGCGGCGAAAAATCAAAAAATCATAGAACAATCATAGACTTGCGACATAAGTATATGTATAGGAACGGTATATTGTGACGGCATATATATTATATGTATATATATATAAAACAAATTGACATAAATAATCATAACAATAATCATAAATATATAATTTAATTATATAAGAAATAATATTTATATAAAAGTAAAATAATATTAAATATCAAAATCAATAATAATTTAAAACGAAATAATATATATCATTAATAAATTAAGAATAATAAAATTAAAGTCACAACAGAAATGATAAATTTAAAATCATAATAATAATAATAACAATAATAATAATAATAAGTAAGTTGAAATAGTAATAACAGACGGCGAGAAGCCGTTGCATATATATATCACGTTGGGGTAATCCAATAAATACCATCGAAGTAAAGAAAGTCCGATACCTGTACCTGTACAGACCAATGCACAGCATTCCGTAAGACTTTAATGCCGCGACAAAGAGGTCGCCGTACTTGCCTCCCTCGCCATACTGGGCCAGTGGCCCGTCGTACAGCGAGATTTGACCCACCCTGCACCTATCACGATTCGCTAAACTGTCCGCGGTACTGAAACAAATTCAAATAATATATATATATATATATATAACTTAAAAACGAGATCTTATCGATTTTGTTAGCTATACTCAATGATTTTATTTTATCATTAAAGGTAAATGTAATCTAGAAAAAGATTTTTAAAAATAAATTTAGTAGTCAATAATACGCGGAAAGTATATTTTTTTCTTACAAAAAGTATTAAATTTGTGTCACGATAGGTTTTGTTAGAACGAATTCTCTGCGTGTGTAGACTACTTAATAATTCTAATAATAAAAAATAATAAATCAAAGGATATTTACCTATAACCACCCCTTAATCCAGCACCTTCGGCTAAGATTAATTCGAGTTCGGGCGTCGCACCACCAGTGATCAAGGATCGTATAAGCGTCAGCGCGTTTTGGTTAAAGTAAGTCTGAAAACGATAATTATATTAAAAAATCTCGAACTTATAATTTGTAATTGTATTATTTGATTTACGTACTGTCGACATTAGAGAATCCAAGACGCTAACAGCGAAGGCAGTGCCGCAAGCAAACGGTTGTGTGAGGTAGAGCTCCGTGTCTGGGTCATCGTCGTCGTCTTGGTCGAGAAACTGAACGTTGCTATCGTTGACAAGTTCTATCGAGTAAATCATTTTAACGTTATACATTTGTTTCGTTACTTTTTAGACATCTTATATACATTTAAAATGTTTTATAGTACCTGTTATCATCGGTACGTTCGCCCCGTAGACGGATCCTCTTCTTTGAAGAACGATAGGACTTCCAACTGCAATTGAAGAAAAAATTAATATACTTTTTAAATTTTAATTTATCAAAGAATACATAGAGTTATTCTTGTAAACATCAATTCTTAAAAACGCATTTTAACCCAAGATATCACGTTTTAAATTCTCGTAAGGACCAAAATATCAATGTGAAACGGTTTTATACCGTTAACGATTTGTTTCTATGGAGGTGCCAGGTGGGATCGTTAAACGAGGATCGGCCGTAAACTAACCTTGACTCAGAACACCGATCGTGTCGTCGAACGTCATTGCCTTGATGTTGAGGGACGCGAGGATGGCCTCCTTGTCGGCGAGGGTGGGGTCATCGTTGCTAGGCACTTTTGCCGACAGGATGCAACACATGTCGCACAAATTTACGTTTACGGCACGTAGATCTGCTCTGCTCAACGGCGAACCCTATATAAATAAATACAACAATATATATATATAAATATATATATATATATAGACCATATAGATATACACGAATTTGCTTTTAACAAACTGTCACTCTTGCTCTCCATTTATCCGTGACATTGAATCCTCTTTATTGCATTTGTACGAATTGCGTTACCATATTGGATAATAAATATTGCAAAGTCCTCTTTGCTATCATTTTAATTAAAATTTAGTTATAATTATTCTTATTTAATCGGTAATTATTGCAAAAGCCAGAATACTATTTTAATTAAGGGTGTATTATATTTATACTATTTTGGTTAAATTATATTATGTGTAAAAGCGGGTGGGGCAGCGGTGGTACCCTAATTTTAATTAAGTTTTATTATTCAGTATAAAACAATTTAAATATTTTAAAAAAGTATATAAATAAATTAACGTGCGAAATAATGAAATTAACAACCAAAACTTTTATAGTGTAATGTGTGTAAAAATAACTGAAAATTTAAGTCTGTGAAAATATTCTACTTGACTCATTAGGGGGTAGAGAATGGCATCACTGTGGGCATAAATATTACGGTCACTTTAAAGCATTTTTAAATTATTATTTAATAGTTATTACGTTAATTATTAACTTATTTTAAATAATATTTAATCACGTCAACGTATATTTCTAAGTTTTTACTATTGCTCTATTTCAGGTTCACGCGATCAGCTGATTCCTCTGCGCCGACGCGACTGTCTGACGCCGCAGTGTCGCGTATAGTACCAAGTGTGCCCCATCGAGGTGCCATTCTATGTTCCTGTTTTTAAGCATTTTCGATAATTTTGCCATATCTGCCCTATCTTTCCCTGTACAGGTAATCACGTTCATACCGAATTAAAATATATCGTAAATTTTAAATAAATCATGCGACTTTTAAATTTAATTTATACTAATATCTCTTATCAACATAATTATTCCTTATTATTTCTTTATTTTTTGAAAATGCATCAAAACGAAAATGAACAAGTTTAATGTCGATAATCACGTAAATCTAGATTGAATAGGATTTGATTATTCAGTCGAAATAGTATTGCATAAATGATATAAATTCGACTCACGTTCAAGACCGAGATCTTGGGTAAGTTCTGGAGCATTTTCCACTCGCGCCTAATGTAATCCACGGACCCGACTATCACTACGTGTTTAAGCTCGTGGTAATGGAAATTGGAAGCTCGTAGCGGCATGACGAGGTTTCTCAGTCCGATAAGGGGCGAGTCGGGATCGGCGAACAGGCAGACGACAACGTGCCCATTTAGCACCGTCATAGCCGCCTGATTACGATCCAGTATGCAGTCTTCGAGATTACGGGCTGGGCTCCAGTGGAACATACCCGTCGAGTCGTACTTCATCTCCGTTTTCTCGAAGTCGAAGTCTTTAGCCTGGTCATCGGCGATACCGATCTGCAGGCCACCGTTGTTGTTCACGTTCGAGCCGCCTGATGCACGGCTCGTTGGCCTGTTAGGAGTCGTTCAAAAAAAAATACCGCGAAAAAACGTAATTGCGTTATCATTAGTGAATCAACTAGATTCTTAACTATATATTGTGTTTAATTCAATCTTTTCTTTTGTTCGAATTTGGATATGGAATTTGTTATTTTTTGAAGAAAGAACCTGCGGAACGTTTGTATTCAATTACTTTTTATAAGCTAATAAGCAAGATATAAAACGGCAAACTTAAACATTTAAAAGTTTTTTAACTAATCGATTCGAAACTTATATTCTTTCTTCAACTACTTTCCAAGACTGATTTATAGAATATATCACATTCATACGTTACATTTATACGTACAGCTAAATTATTTTTGTTAGTATATTAGGAAAACATGATTTTTCAGAAATGTATCGAATGATATACGAATATTAATATATTTATAAAAATACACATCAAGTAAGAAGAGCAGTAGAATACACAATTAATCAGTATTTTACGGGATAAACTATAACATTTCTTTTTGATGACACTTTGTTACTTATAGGCAATTTTATAATTTATAAGACACATTTAAAATCAACTCTTCTTTTGTTATATTGAAAAAGGTATTACATATGTAAATGAATTTTAAATTTTTCATTTATTTAGAATCAATTTAAATATTAGATAAAATCATTAAACGAAGACAGATTTTTATATTGATTACAGTATGTAATACCTCCTTAAATTCATATAGAATGGTGAATTACATCTAATTAGAAAATAACGTTTCTATTACTCCACAATCCGTATAATAATGAACATCAACTATCATTATTACGACTAACTTTTACTTATTATAATAAATTTACCGTTATTACTGAACGTTTAGAAATAGTTCACCATTAACATATAAGAAAAAAAATGTGACATATTGATAATAATGTATTGATATTAATAATACAATTAATGTCATGTTATATGTATGTGCGCGAATATTAACATTTGAATTATTTTATTTAAAGAAACGGTTATTACATTATAGTCTCTACATTCTAACTGCAGTTTTACACATTTTCTTTTTTGTTTAATAGTGGTGATTCATTATAGGTGACTATTATTCAATTATTATATATTATTAGTTAGTCTAAGGCTCTACGCTAAAACACTAGAAAAAACTAAAAGCAAAAGCCGCTACTTATTTACTAGCAAAAAACCCAGTAGAGTAAACTTTGTATACTTTAGGAAAAACATACTACGTACAAAAAAATATGAATTATATAAAGTTTATAGTGTTCTAAATACTGTGAATTAATCAAAATGGTTTATTCACGGGAATAATTTTCTCCAAAAAATCATAAAATTTAAAAGAATAATACTTTATCAACATTGGTACGGTGATTTTTAAAAGAAAATTTTCTCCGTGTTCTAAAAAATTACTATCAAAAATTGCTATATCCCTATATACTCTCGAAATCGAATTCACTTGCAGATAAAACGGGTATCAATCATTGACTCTATTGATAAAAAATATTAATTTTCTAAAAAAATACAACTTTCTCAACAATCAACTAAACTACAGTATATCCCAAAAATCAGGGATACACGTTGTTAAAACGATGAGTGATAGTGATAAATATAAATATATTTTCGGATATTTAGTCCCGTTTTAGATAATAAATTTAATTAACCGCAGCTCGCGCAGCTACTTGCTAATTAACCATTAAACTTGACGTTAACTCGACAAAATTAATTCCCTTCGTGCTCGCGTATTAATTTAGCAAAGTGCAGTGGAAAATGGCAATATGGCAAGGTAAATCGCTCTCCGATCTAATTCTACTGCAGGCATGCAAGCTTTCACACACAAAAAAAAAGGAAAAAAAAAAAAACAGATACATATAGATATAATGGTAGACAAAAAAAAAGACGGTAACTAAAAAGTGTTATAACGGCCTTGTAAAGCGTACATGAGTTTTTTCACTTCGTAGGCGAGATGGTAGCCAGCGTATGCGGACTCCTCTTGTTGCGATCTGGAAAATTAGAAGGTGAGAGCGCACGTTGGATTCAAACCATTCCATGGTATTTATTATCACATATTGTGTTGTCTGTTTTAATTTTGAATTTTAACCTATTAACAGCGTACTCGACTATTCTACATTAATTATTATTCTTTTTATTTAAGAATTATCTAAATGATTTTTGATGAGTGATAAAATAGTGAAATTATTGCCGATGCAAGTATCAACAATGTAGACTAAATTTTTAAAAGTATCATGCATTTCTGTAAATAAGAATACGTATAACTCGTAATGTATAGAATTATGTAATAATAAAAAAAAAGATAAATAAATCCTAATCAGAAATCTTAACATATCTGCAACGCATAACAATTCTAATATAATTACAAAATACAACGTAACAAACTTTAGAACGCTTTCAACAATTTATTATTAGATCGTTTTAAAAATATTAATTTTCTTTTTCATTACTGTATGATATATGCGTGCATGACGTTATAAAAAAAATGCAATGCATCTTCATTTTGAAAATGTAATGAGTATATATATGAAGTAAAAATTTTTAAGATTCACGTTTAAGTGGAATACGTAAATTTTATTTAATGCAATGAGGCGCGCCTACGTTTTTCAATGCACTTTTTCAATTATCCTTAATTGCGTCGTTTCGTGGCAGTGAAGAAAAAAAAAGTATGTTAAAAAAAAAAGAAGAAAAATAAGGTACGAGTCGCGTGACGAGTGCCCAGGGTGAATATATGCGAAAAATGCGTGATGGAGGGAGGAGACTCGTTGTGTCGGAATAGCTAAAATTATAGGCGCGAACTCTAGTGGATATTTAAACGACGTACACAAAATGTATTTTTAGCTCAATTGCGTATGAGTTAGGTATTTGTATATTTGTAGCATAAGGAAAACATTAAATTTAAAGCCGTTACTTGAATAAACGATGAAGATTAATGCAATTTTTACCAATCTTCTTTCCTCCGTCAAACGTTTTATCAGTTAAAATTTTAAACAACGCAGAAATTCACGTTTTTTTTATTCAAATACATTTGCAATTTCACCTTTCAACCGAGAAATACAGTTATATTATATATATATAAATTCGTTCTACAAACAAAATTTTATTCATGTTATGTAAAACAATATATAAATACAACACAGAGCTGAAATATGAATATTTACTTTCTCACGAAAATCTCAACTATTCCGTAAAACTTATCCATCTCCCATGCGTGAGAAATACGATGTACAAAAATACGAAAGAAATAATAATAAAAAAAAAATGACCACTTCAGCAAACTTGTGAATGAGACGAAGTTTTGGGGATTGTGAAAAATGGATTACACATTTTTGTTGATGCACTCGATGTGTGTATGCACTTTAAGTTTATTCCATTATTTTTTTCCTCTCTTTCTCTTACTGTGTGATGTCATAGCGAAATCGTGGTAAAAATGAAGAATATGAAAAAGGTAGAAGAGAAAGAGAGAGGGGGGGTGTAAGGGGGAGAGGGTGGAAAATGTATATATATATCTATTGTTTTCCGGTGACGTTCGCGTTTCTCGGGTACCTCTGATTGTACGGCTGATTCGGGCTCGACAAGCCGTCGGTGGAGGTCCTATTTACGTTCGGCTTCACCTTGTTGACCTGCTTCGTCGAGTTCATCGTCGTCATTCCCACGGAATTTCGGTGGTTGCGCATCGCTGTAACAAACCGAGCAAAGTCCCCTTTGGTTTAATGACCAACGAGTGAGCCTACCCAAACTAACGTTGTAATTATAATTTTAAAAAGCTTTTGGAGCTCTGATGATATGCAAACTAGTTTGATAAATAATTCTTACTTTTACATCGAATTTTCTTTTAAATAACTATCAACTGTTATCATAAAGTTTATAATTATTAATTAATCGAGTAACTAAATAATTCATTTATAAATTAATTATAGTTAAGATTCTGTATTTAACGTATAAATCAATCTTTTTAATTTATTAAAGTTCTATTTGTAACTGGGACTCGATTAGAAAATGAGAAATATCAAGTTGTTCTATATTGTACATTTCTTAAAGTGAAAATTTTCATTTGCTAGTTGAAATTCAAAATAAGTCGATTTGCAATGCAATATGCTAGATGAGACGAAATTTCTCACTACACGAAATTGATTTTCAACGCCAAATTGACAATTTTACATTTCTTTCTTTTTCACTATCGAGAAATGTATTATTAATAAACATTGTGCTAAAAACTGTATATTATACATCAATAATAAGTAATTAGAAAATTTAATCTATCTTCCAAAAATTCTAAATTTAAAGTTTATTTTCGTTTGAACTTACCATTTGGATCGTCTCGATCGCGACTGATTTCACCTAAAACGTGATTAAAAATATTATCGATTGCTTTCATAACTTTTAACAAAATATCAGAAAAATTCTAAAATAAAAAACATTAATAAATATGTAAAAATAGTTATAGTATATCACATTTCGACATCGACATAGTTTTAATTTGCGCGTGATTATTAAAACTCCCCCCATACTGCGCAATGCTTCATGTAGTGTATGTGTGAGCGTATATGTATGCGTGTAGGTATTATAAAGAAACATTTGTTAATTTTCGCAGTTTCCCATGCTTATACAGAGACGTTTGTATCTGCATACGATTTTACGTGTTCATTTTGACAAAATTCAATGTACCGTAGGCAACACTCAATGTATTAGAGACATTGTCCGAATTAATCATCATTTTGTCAAACTAAAAACGTTGGCTGTTGGAAGAATCATTATCGTTGATTTAAACATGACATAGTAAAGTTTAATTAATGTTTGTATTTTCTGGTAAATCTCTCTACGGTACTATGATATAATACAACAACTTGATGTAATCGAGATTTGTGTTTTTTGTGTAATCCATGTTTTTGAATTATCCAGTCAACGATAACGTTCTTATTAAATGTTTTGAAGTGCATAAAATTAATCAACTGATCATCAAATCATTCTGACTTGTTATTTTCAAAAAGTATGTCTACTACAAAAAATATATATAAATAATTATCGTAATGTTTATTTGATCTAGTGTTTTATTATGCGATATATAAATATACGTATATAATTATATTATTACAAAATAGATGGAGCATGCGACAGTATCGGGGAATATAAAAATATCATATAGTTTCTATGTAAAAAAATAAATAAATTATTACTTTCATCGACATATAAATATATATTATATATACTTACGAGTTAATACAGTAAAAAGAATTTTAAATAAACACTGATTATGATATCTATAATTAAAATAATGATTATAACGTAAAATCAAATGTGATTACTAGAATCTATATATGACTAATAATTATATCTACACTACACATTAACGCTATTCTATGTTTCTACGAAAAATAAAAAATTACTAAACAAATAGAACACACCAAATATATAAAAATAAAATAAATTTTACGTGATTTCGTATGTCTTAACAACAATATAAAAATTTTTCTATAAAGAGTGAGTATATTGTGTACAAGAAAGTGAATTTCATATAAAAATTATTGATACCGTACGCAGTTAATTTTATTGTGACATTATTATCTTACTTATTTATTATTCTCTCTTATGTGCACTTTATTTTATTCGCGCATTTTTATAATTTAAAAAATGAAATAAATCTTTTACCAACTTGCACAAAATAAAAAGAAAAATTGTGTAATAAAGTTACTCAAAAACTCTTTCAAAAGAAATCAAGTTCTCTTCCATATCATTATATTTATCAATTTAATTCGCCATATATTTGTAGTAAACTCACAAATTGCCACCAACATTTTCTTGCATATACAAACTGAGAATTATAGTGACAACGCGTGATAAATTTCGACCACATTATTAGCGTCATAAATTGAGAATACAATGAAACAAAAGTATTAAAAAAATTAATGTTGAAATATTATTATGACAGTGCTGTTTAGTAGAGATAAACAGATATAGAAAAAAAGAAAGTAAAATAGAGAGATAGAGAGAGAGTGTGAGATAGAGAGCAATATAATTGCGAGATTGTATCATGGTTTGACTGAGGTGTTAACTGTACCTCTTACGTGAACCATCTTGGGCAGTTCTGGCGGGGTGAATGTAGGGGGAGGATGGTGGTCGTCTGTAACAAATTACTACACATGTTAGCTACCCTAACTAAATAACCTATTGCCTAGTATGTGTGCATCTACTTCATAACAATAATAAATTAGTGGTTCTAGAGAATCTAAATCGGCTAACCCGATACTATGTACGATATATAAATATTTAGACGCGAATTCTTTAGAAATTCTCTCGTGTGCAGACATTTTAACATAATTTTATAATAAATTATACATATTATTATTTTACAAAAAGTAAACGCGCGTGTAATTATTTAAATCTTCGAAAACGATCGACGGTTGTTTCGAAAGAATTCGCACATTTACTACCAATCTAAACATTAATAAAATATGATATATATATAAACTTGTACGACTATAAAAAAGAGCGTGGCAAATTTTCATTATGAACGTGCCGTCGTTAACAATTATATTATGTATAAAATATTCAGCTGTAACTTATTTTGTACTCCTGATGCGTGCACACCAATGCGACGGCACATTATATTGGAAGCGCCAAAACTATATATCTATTTTTTTTAACTTCGTATAACTGTAATATATAAAAAATACGCTAAATATTTACACGTGTGAGCATGCAGCGTGCATATATCGAAATAGGCATTGATCGAATTCCGACGAAAATTCAACAACATCGAAATAAATAAATAAATATATATACGAACAATGTTAACTTAATTAATCAACAATAAATACATGAAAAATATCGATGTTTTTCAGTCTTCGTCTTGGATTCTTTATTTACCATTATAGGCGTGATACTCGCGCCGTACACATTCGCTAACTACATGTGAAATATATACATATATAAAAAAAATCAAAAAGATTAAGTGTATTTTCAAAATATACGCGTGATATTACCGTGATGGGCTTAACAATAATCATATATAATGTGCGCGATTAATAATTACTTTTTATTTAGCTGCTGTTTGTAATTTGCAAATTTGGTGTCTACTATGCATTCGATAAATTACGCAAAATCGAGATAAGGTGCGCAAGTTACAGGTATACGTATTAAAAAAAAACCACTGGCAATCTGTCATGCACGGAATCTTCTTTTTTTCTTTGGTGCGTGTATACGTACACAAGCGTATTTAAATCGATATTACCAATTCGCACAAAATACTTTTACTTTTTTCTGAGGAGAATAAACCAAACTAAAAAATATATTAGTGCAGATAGATATAGTAGAAGAAGAAGGTGGAGAAAAATAAGTTGAGAGATAAGAAAATAAGAAGTGATACAATTTCCACGGCGGATATATGCATATAATTGTAATCATACAGCGAAATCACGAAGTGAGATAGAGAGATAGAGAGAGAGAGAGAGAGAGAGAGAGAGAGAGAGAGAGAGAGAAAGATACATTTTATTGCGTGTTCTTGATCGCCAGCGTGAGATGGGTATATATATATATATAGAGAGAGAGAGACGACAATATTCTACACAGATTGCTCATAATGCACCGAAATACTGTTTTGCGTGAGTTCGGTTGTTTATCGGGCATTGCGCATACAAATTTGCCCTGTGAAAATCAGCTG
Source organism: Theocolax elegans (assembly GCA_026168455.1). Taxonomy (NCBI): domain Eukaryota; kingdom Metazoa; phylum Arthropoda; class Insecta; order Hymenoptera; family Cerocephalidae; genus Theocolax; species Theocolax elegans. The sequence goes on from CM047429.1 coordinate 66,854,673, forward strand.
TGATCGCTGCTATTTCCATATACGGTGAGAGGGGGGTGAGAAAGGCTTTTGAATTACGTATATATATATATATAGAGAGAGAGAGAGAGAAAGAGAGAGAGAGGTAGAGATAGAGAGAGATAGATAGAGAGAGAGAGAGAGAGAGACACATTGCAAACGGCAGAGTGGAGGCGAAGACGGTAAACACAACGATAACGCAGCGGTATACGATTACTTTATATATATACGGTGATATTATGTATAGGCGAACATACAGTTTACAATCATTATTATGTAGTTGACGTTTAAGCGAGGTGACAATTCATAGAAGGTACGTATAATATCGAACAACTTTCTTTTTTTTTTTTTTTTGAGAATCGATAAATGATAAATTTTTACTTCGGAAGATACGATAACGATTTTGAAAATACGATAAAATAAGTATAGTCAGTGATCTCGGGTATTTTTAAATTTTCAATTTTCTAATCATTAGATTTGTTTTACCATTCACCGACAAAATATAAAGTACGATGTTACGATTAACGCTGTTAAATTTTATTTCAACAACGATGGCAAAAATGTTTAGTCGCACATTAACACGAATAATGAGAAATACATGCTACAGAAATCAACGGTATCCCTTGGTTGCTAATAATGAATGCAAAATATTCGATATCATTACCTTCCGAACGAAAAGCAAAATGAAAAGAAAAGTCGAAACACAAAACTATAACGGTACAGTATAAAAATGAAAGAAAGAAAATATATACGTGTTAATAAAGCAAGTAAACAATATAAATATATATAACAATAATCCCACAAGTGATGATTGTACTTAAAAAGCTTTGGATATTACTGTAATAAATAGATGTATGTATATATATATATATATAAGCGTGAAAAATAAAAGATAACGAAAAAATACATATATACATACGCAGCGAGGAGTAACGAAAAAATCAAGCTGACAAAAATATTGACGCGCGCAAAAAAAAAAAAAGAGAGAAAGAGAAATAATTAGAAATGATACATATGAATGCAGAATTAAAGCGCAAATTGTAACGACGTACTCGCTGCCTAGTATATAGCAGTATATCGCATATTATATATAGTGTTAAAAATAAAAAAAGAAACGATATACGCTGCAGTACCGCGTAATATACGCAAAGCTGTATATCATATATAGCTTTTGCACTTTTCATTTAAAACAACATGATCAACTGTATATATTATATAGCGGACGGACAAAACACAATATTACTTATTTGTGATATAGATATATACACGTATACACGGAGAGAAATATCTCATAAAAATTGTAAGTAATTTCAGGGGAAATTTTACCATGAAGTCTTGTAAACGTGGGACGTCTTGACGTTTCAGTAATTTTTACCAGGAACTTCCTGGTAAAAATTACCTAACCGAAAAAATTAAAGCGAAACATAATCTACATCAATAGCGTTAAGAGTTATAACATTTACTTCAAATTAATAAACAAGTATAGATATAATAAATATTTATATTGTTTCATTACGTACATATATATTAATAACAAATACTTTGAGGCAATAAAAAATTTTAATTAATCAAATTTATAATGAATAGATTTATTAAAAATTATAGATTTATTTTAAAATAGTAAATGGGTGTAGAAATAATTCACATTGATGAAGTATTATTTATTGAATATATATATTTATATACTGCTTCAAAATTGATTTGCCATCCGCACTTTGCATCAACAAATTGTAAATATCCTGAACATAAACAATGCAGCATTGAAATGGTACAAATTATAGGTTAGAAATGTATCGCTGTAGAAATATTCGACACTTACATTTTAATGACCGATCGGCCAAGCTCTCCTTTCCTATAAAATTAAAGTTTTACGTATTAATGTTGCAGCTCTTTGTAAAACGTATTTTCTCACCATATTGATTTGTGTATAATTTATTTACATCAATGTAACTTTTGAATAGAAAGTTTAACTGAAGTGTACATTACTTACTCCTTACTGTACATTACTTCAATTTTCTCATGAATATAAAATACTTACATATCTGTAAAAAGTTGTTAGAAATATGCAGCAAGGTTTTACACAGAACTGGATTTCGTTGAATATAACCGCATCGAATAGACACTGTATACGTACACCGGCCGGCGATCGGTTCGGCGTACACATTTAACCTCTGCATTCTAAGTCACATGCGCGCGCGTTATCTTGAGAGGGAGAAACTTAGAAGAGTCGGTACGAACAAATTTTTTCTTACGGTCCAAGCGCTACTTTTGCCTATACTAAGATATCGGGGGAAAAATTACAAGAAGTTCATGGTAAAAATTGCAATGAATGCAGAACGTCCCACGTTTACAAGACTTCATGGTAAAATTTCCCCTGAAATTACTTACAATTTTTATGAGATATTTCTCTCCGTGTATATATCCTAAAGGCCTATAATAAAATAGTCATAATATATCTATATGTTTTACATAATAGCGTCAAAAATGCGAGGCGTCGAGATTTTTCGTAATAGCTCTCGTGTACTAAGGTGTGTTAGAGCGTCAAACTAATGTACATATATATATGTATATAGGCGCGGAGGCTGCTTATTGTTTGAATACATCAATTACTCTATATCGTGTCTCGATTATATTGTATATGTATGCTGATGAACATCGCACGAATCGTATTATTGCAAATTACAGATATAACGTGTAATACTGCATGGTATACATATAGGTATAACAAAATGTATATTATACACATGTATGCGTGAGCACACATACATGTATATTTTTATATATATATACATATACATATAGATATAGGCACACACGTGCATACATATACATAGATATACGTAAGATAATGTATGTATAAGAGTAATACATAAGATAGTACAATAAGTAGTGATTATTATTATTATTATTATTATTATTTATATACCCTTCGAGAATCTACTTGCGAACTTACTTGCGTACGAGAAGTCGTCACCTGTGTATGAAGGAGAGTTGAGTACACGGATGAGAGCGATTAGAGAAGAGTGAGATAGAGCGAGAGAGACACACAGACACATAGAGCAGAATTAGTTTCAGTATATATTAACATTTTACATTTTCGACGTCCGCGTTTTTTTTTTCTTTTTTTTCTATATTTTTTTATGTATATGCGTTCGTGTGAGTGTGACGCGTGTAACGGTGTGGTTCTGACTGATATATACGATCGGATGAGGCGATGATACGCACAGGTGAGAGCGTACGCTTATTAGCGACGCTCTACCTTCATATATACGTTCGTGTGTACCTGGTCCGCATATGCATATACCTATATATGTATTGTTTGCTTGTGTGTACGAATATATCGATGATGGAAATGTATGCACGAGTTTGACTGTGATGTCGCCTGTATATTTATTACGTGTATGTACGCGCGCGCGTATAGACGTCGGATTATCGATCGAATGGAGATGCTGCGATTTTGTCCAGACACGGATTGACCAGAACACACACACACACACACATACTGAAACATACACGCGCGCGCCGCATTTAATGTATAGATCGTACGTGGATTACGCTCCGTATCGATATGTATAGTCAGAGTGAAAATGAGAATGACACAGGGATACGTATATTAGCTATATGTATATGTAAATTTATGTATTTACAATACCGCGTACATATGTATATATGTATGAAATTTGTGTTAAAAATATACGTTAAACAATTCGTATTGCGTATCAAATACTTTAATATTTTTTTTTAATAAAGCTCGATACTCCACTACGCGTAATATTAAAATTTACACGATAAAAAATAATGGAGTAAAATTTGTCTACCGCATTATTTGTATGCAAATTTTTGATAGGAAAAGTAGACGGCGATATCCATAAAGGTTTACCATTTAGATATTTCACAAGATATAATCGTTAGGGTTTATTTGAGAAAAGGAAGTTATACTCCGCGTAAACACAAAAATTGCTATAATCCATTGTACGTTATTATTTTAGGTATGCGAAAAAGCTTCGAGTATTGCGGTTACGTGTGTGCGTCGGTTTTTATTGTTACTGTCCGCGAGATAATCTTATATATTTTCCGAGGCTCTCCTTTCCACCGTGTGTGCAGTGTTGCTATTTTTATTTTTATTTACTTTTTTTTCGTTACATAGGTGACTTATAGAGGCGTTAGACGAGTCGTTTAAGATAAAACTAATTAGGTTAATGAATTTACCCGTAGCAGTCGTTTTGGATTAAGAAGAAAAAGAAAGACAGTTGTTACGAGTATGTAGTGTATCTCTTTTACGTTCGTACATTGAAATCACAAATATCCCTCGATTCGGGATATTTCTGGTATAAATATATATTTTATATTTAAATTAAAATGTCGCGCTATATGTGTGTTAATGCAATACACAGGACACGTATATATAATATGAATCATTTTAATAAACTAACTCTAAATATATATAAGGTTGTACACGTATGTATATATAGATATGCAAATGCTTTTTATCACGTATATATATATAAAAAAAGAGACTAAACATAATTCTGTAATATATATAATAAATAAATTTTTCTTCAAACAAAACAAAAAAAAATATATTTTTAAGACATTGATGCAAGTTTTAATGAACATTACATGTATACACGTATATATAAGGAACGTTATTTCCATTTACAACATCTCAATATATAATTGTGTAATTCCATTGTCTTAAGGTTCGAATTAACCAATGGTAACCATTGAAAACACTTACAAACTTTTATATATATATATATAAACTACATTTTTTTACGACATTGATATATAGGTACACAAAGTGACGCAATATATATATATAAAATCGTAGGTTGCATATAACCAGGAAAACACCACATCAATGAAAGGTTTTCAAACACTAATGGTTCTTGGGTATTCTACATATATGGATCCAATTGATGATAGTTTAGGATATAGTTGTAAATTAGTGTAAATCAAAATTATTTTTCTTTCGATAATTCACGATGAATCAATTTGGATTTCCACTAATATCGTATAAAAACACATCTTTTTTTAAATTTTCTTTTTACGCCCCTTGTTTCTAACATATATACTATATTAAACGATTTTCTTTTTTGTTTGTCGAGTGTATAATATATATATAGATATGTATATATGTGGTAAACGACAAATACGATAAACCCTTAGTTGTACGTATATGTGTGTGTTAGTCAAGTGTTCGCATATGAATATTCAGATTGAAGTTACAGGAAGTACTTTGATATTGTAGAGATTTTCATTAAGCGCGCATATAAATTTACTAATTAAATAAACAAATGAATAATTGAATTTTAAGTAATTTTCCTATAACTCTAGTCTGATGAAATGAATTATTGTTTTCTATAATATCCTATAAAAAGCAGATGCTACTGGATTCAAAATATTTATAATTATGTTTTTCCCCGCGTTTAACGTTACTTATTTTTTCTCTCTATACTTTAATAGGTGTACGTAAATAAATCTAAAAAAACTATGAAAAAGAAAATTCAATAATCCCAGGCATCTGCTTTATCATCGACGGACATCAATAATTATAAAATTAATTAATATTTTAATTAAAAACGACAATAATGGTACGTGGTTATATGTATCAGGGATGGAACGGATATATCGATCATGAATGTGTGTCGCAAATGTGGCAAAGTATGACGGAGGAATGGGTTATATATATATATTTGTATGTAGAAAAAAAATTAGCAGAAGGGTATATTGTGTATTTGCGTATATACTCGACCGGGAAGAGCTTGGTCTTCGATCGGAAATTTCGGTGACTTTCGAGCTTATCGCGAAGTGCCCGCCAATAAATCTCGGTTGAGGTTGAATAATGCACAACCCAACGTTTTCTACTTCGCTCCAGTTCGGGCTTTGACGGGAGATAATTCGATAATAAAAAAAATAGAGAGTCAGGACGCTTGCACTCGCGATTCTTTACGACTAGAAAAATTTTAGGCGCGCTTTTTCATCCAAATAAATGATCTCCTAAATTATCGCGACTGATTAATTTGTTTGTTCGTTCGTTCGTTCGTTCGACACTATCGAGAGGTCATACAATTCCTTTGTCATTAAATCTTGTCACACAAATTCGTGCACATCGTGTGTCCGTGACAACAAACTAATTCAAGCAATCGTTTCTCATAAAGTTGCATTTCCTCGCTCTGACTCAAGCGTCGAAGTATTAAAGTGGTCATGAACATCTGGAAATTCATCAATTTTATTTTATCATCTTAACATTTTCAGAGGAAAATGCAACTTTAGCAAACTTGACGTACAATAATTATTATTATTATTGTTATATACTTATAATTAGATTTATTTGATTTCACACTCAAGTGTGTCTTTAACAGCTGTTTGTAGTGCTGATGTGTTTGAAAGCACAAATCCATCAAACATCGAACGTAGAACGCGTGTTTTTTTTTCTATGTATATATACATATGTGTATATATATATTAAAATGTATGTACATGTAAGTGCCTTACGACCTCTGAATACGTGTCCTCAAAATACCGCGCGATCGAAGACCATTCTCGATTGCTGGATACCCGGTAAGTTTTGCGCATGTAGGTCCAAGAGTAAAGAGACAAACAGGTGATAATGTCATATGGTACAGGATATATAATGATTGATAATAGGTGAGACAATCTACTCTCGAGGGGATACGTACTTGCTCTTCCGACCATCTGAACAGCCCGCACGCCTTTCCGGAAAGTGGCCACTGCCCGAAGGGAGAAGAGAACCATAGCTGTTAGTCTTGACATCAAATTTAAGTCGACCCAGATGTAAGGGTCAACACAACTGGGCAAAAAGTGTATCTTTCTTTTCAGGGCAAGGGGCTGGCTGGGGTCTGGGGTGGGGTGAGAAAGAGTTAATCAATGATAAATATAACATTGCTCTGATCCCGATCGACGCACGTTAACTTTTCATTCAATTTTAAAAAAACTGCTCTAATTATTTAATGATTAGCTATACGTATTGCGGTACTTTGTACAGGGAGGTTTCGTTCAGAATAACGCGAAAATGTTTGAGTTTATCCCAGTTTAAAGATGTCGATCAATCCTGATGCACTTCACGTTCAAAATCGTTACTGTATAGGTTATAACTAATAATTTATTGCTTTTCCCGTGAGGAAAGTTAAAATAAGTATATCCTGAATGCATCGGTTCTCGATTATCGTTAATTACAATGCACACGTGCATTCAACAAGAAAAGGAATAATAAAAAATGTGACATAGTTACATCACCGACTAGAGTCACTCGACGACGTTGTCAATCATCGAAAAGTAGTATAATGCGATACCAGAGACTGGCGCAGCAGTCGAAAACTCAGAGAGCCGTTTGAATCGCGTTGGATACTCTAGTGGGTAATACAGTTCCCACTTGGGATCGCGAGCGTCGATGGCGATCAACAATTATCAAGCTAGCGTGGGATATCGGGTGAAGGACCATTGACATAATCAACATAGAACATCGCAGGCCACAGTTAATATTTTTTTTTTTTTTTTTTTGGTGATTGTTGTCTCGATGAAACCATGGCTGTAAGGGAAAATTCAAGGTCTGATGGGTGGTGGTACTGGTAAGGTTATTCAAAATACATGTACACACTCACGCACGCAATTGTTTATATCAAAGACTCCTGTGATTAATGACGAATGCTTGATTCGAACGCTCACGCAGTTGGTATTATATAATGCACGCGTGTTATATACCTTCGTCGAGAAATGATGGTGGATATATATGTATATATATATATAGGACGGACGAATTATCGAACAGATTGAACAGATCGTGGTATGTCTTTATAAACGTGTGTGTGGGTGCAGTATGTGTGTGCGTGTGTGTGTGTGTGTGTGTATGATGTCTGCGAAACAGAATGGAAACGCGATTGAGGATGGAAAGTAGCTATGTTCAGGTTGAATTCGCTAACGTTAATGACGAGAGTACTGGCGAAGTATACTCCACACGAATTTGTACATTTACATTTGTGACGAGATCCCGTGTGCGTATTATGTGTATATATATATATAAGTATAAGTATAAATGTGCGGATGTGGCATTCGTGTTTCAAGGAAAATAAGCAGAGGTCGTTAAAAGACACTTTGATCATCGAGTAATTGATCACGGTTCCGTTGGCATTTGATACGTAAGCTCAAAGCATTTCACTGTTCATTTGCCTTCGATTATTGATAAGCAGCAATCGGTACAAGTAATTTTATGATATAACAGACTGAAGAAATATTTGTTTGAATCAACAAAATTATGTAATATTCGATAGTAATAAATTTTCCTATTTTACATAATTAACAAAGTTAAATTAAGTCGCTGATGAATGTTTAATTCTGTTGATTTGGACTAATTTCGCCGAATCTAATCAAATTTATTTAACAGATTCAATTAAATAATCAAGTTTAAAAAATTAGGTTTTAAATTCATCACGGCGATGCAAGAATAATGATGATCAGATGTATTTAATTAACCCAAGTGTCGTAGTTAACGTACTCTGCTTTCGGTGAACAATTAAAATGAACCATATATATATTTATAATATGATATATAAATAATTGACGTTGAAAAATGCTGGTAAACCCTGGGCATCAATTGGAACATGAAACAGTCGTTATTATTATCTCCATCAGTTACCCGTAACGAATATTATAAAATTCGTGTAAAACCTCGTGAAAATTAACATCAACAACAATGATGAACCGAACAGTTGTTGCGCATCAATTACTACATAGGGCAGTCTTTACCTTCGGGCTAATAAATGACCATCCAATTAATCGGAATGGTCGATGAGCGCGAGAGATGGGTAATTTTCAGGAACAACGACGACGACTACGACGACGACGACGACGACGACGATGACTACATTCGATTGCAATTTCAGCCACAATACCATGGCACTGCGGAATTCCAGCCTGCAAAATTGCCAAGCTCTGCGAACCTATGCGTTCGCATGCCCGAATCCCACTCGGAATTATCTGGGACTGGAATTCGGTCTGTGTCTCTACACGCGTAGACGAGCTCATTATATTTCTGGTCGTACAGATACATACAATAGGCAACAACCTACCTTTTCGAAAAGTTATACACATTTAAAAATCGTTTCCATTTAAAAATCTATTTTTTTTTACATAGTTTGCATAAAATTGTAAGCTTTTTGAAAAAGTTGGTCAATGCTCCTGAAAATAAGAACAGACAAGTGATTATCATTGCAGCAATGCGCATTAACATCAGCAGCAACGCGCCTTATTGTTATTACTTGTACAAATAGTCACTAATACTTCCACAACAACCATAAATAACGTACGTATGTCATTATATCTTATATACGATTAATCCTGAATTATACACGTTTTCAACGAAGAATTCGTATAATTTCCACGCAAGCTAAACGGCACAGCAATTGTCGTATAACGTATAAAAAAAAAAGAAATTGTGCGAATAATAAATTTTGTCCATTGAATAAAGCCACATTTGAATATTCATATAACTAAAAAATTAAAATTAACACATAATTACCACTTGAATGAACAGTTAAATAACTGGTACATTCAATATAACAAAAACCAAAAAAAAAAAAAATATATATATATATAGATACCTTTCACGAATATCGAACATTGTACGACACATTTATTTGAATACGGTAACATTATGTTAAACGTGCGTTATAACGAAAAGATGCATTAAATTTTGTTTTGGTATTGCTAAGCTGTTGCACAGCGATTAATATTATCAAATTTTCTCGTCGTTCGCGAGATTTAACGAAAATACAACGTGAAACGAATAAAAAGATATAAACAAGGTGTTCAAAAAGTATATGTAATAAGTATAATAAAACTAAATAATATAATGCCAATTGGATTGAAAAGAAAAAAAATATAGAGAGAAAAACAGTGTCTCTGGCTTGCTTAAATGTTATAAATATATGGAAAAAAAATATAACATTGATTTCGCGGACGATAATTCGTACAAGCGACGTTAATGCTGCATCGTGGCGATAGCCAAAAAGCTCTCAACGTTTTACAGCTCCAACGAAAAAGCTTTTTCAACGATAACATTGTGTGTACACATTGGGTTGAGGACTTAAGTTTTATATATATATATAGATAGATAGATATAGATATAGAGATAATATGTATTTGTGTGTATTGTGGTTCGTGTGTTCGAGAGAGTTCACGAGCAATCAAATAAGTAGCTTGAAATAAAAGAAAATATAAATAAAGAAAAAAAGAAAGAAGATGTGCCGAGAAAAGAGGTACGACAAAATAATATTCCGGTTGCGTATAGGTGCTCATCTTCTTTATGTAATATGGCAGGCTACTTATTCTTCCAAAAGTCAAAGTCAAGAGAATCGCGAGGAGTCACGGACTCGATGTCGGTCATTTTTAAACCGATATGTGGGATCTTTGACTTTTTTCTTTTGCCTCGAGAACCTCTCGAAGGAAGTGGAATTGAAAAGGAGTTGAGTAGACAGATTTATATTTTCTTTAAAATAGACGATTTTTTTTATTATTTACTCGTCTTTTTTTTTGCTACTTTGTATTATGATTATTTAATCGAGTGATTCAATATTAAAATACCGGTTGATATAGTTGATATATGCTTGGAGAATTTAGAAAAAGAGATTTTCGTAAAAAGAAATTTTTTAAATTTAATATTCGACTCAGAATATATTGTCAAAGTAAAAGATTTTTCGTTTATAAGTTCACTTCGTCTATAAATCTGGTCTATAAGAAAGAAGGGAAAAAATATAGTATTGAAGAAATGGTGGATGGTGTATGAAAGCAGAGAATGGAAAAAGGGCGTACCGTCGAGGTATCTCTGGAAGACGCTCGCCTTCACCATACCGGACTGCATCATCATCATCCCCACATCTGCAAAAATCCAGCGATGAGCTAAAGCGTCTTGTTATGAGAACTACTTACGTAGCACGGTAATGAAGGGGATGCGCATGAATCGAGCACACCCAGTTCAATAAAGTGACAATTCAAATTTTTCCTCTACTCTGATCCAACAATATCAAGACATTTTACTTTAATTGTTTTGATACTTTAGCTTCATTTATTTTATACATATGTTCGCTATAACTTTTTACCAACATAGGGATGTGGGGGTGAATTATGATTTTGATAGTATGAAATAATAATACTTTTGATATTGTGTGTCAGTTTGTTAATTTAAGCGAGTATCGGTAAATATTGTAAGTCGAAAATAAAAAAAACTTAGAGGTTATGGATCGTATTAATTTTAGCAGTTTTGAATTACGTTTCATTAAGGATTACAATTTCGATGCACTCCGCCAAAATAGTTATATACTTACTATAACAAAATATGTATGAAAATCCAAAAAATAAAATGCTAAAATAAGGAAAGTAAACGCGAGTTTAAAATCCTCAATCCACCCCCAAAAAAGTCTTATGATTTTCCACGTACGAAACGAGAACCTGGATATTGAAAAATCTTGAACCGTTACAATATTGTCCTGATGGTGCAAAAGGCAATAGGTATACTGAACGAAGAGAAAAGAAATGGGTGTATAGGTATATATGACGAGAAAGAAAAATAAAGAGTATGAGAGAGAATGTGTGTGAGAGAGAGAGAGAGAGGAAGACGCCGATATCGGAAGGAGAGCATTCGCTGCGTTAGCTCAGTGGCCACCAAGCTCCTTCGTCTTCTGCGTTATCTCGTACTGGATCCCAAGACCAGGTCAGCCAGAGTGAGTGTCCGGGCTAGATGGCGTGTGAAATAGCGGAGAGCCCGAGATATCGATAGCTATATAGGGTGTAATAATTCACGGGGCCGCAAAGCGCGCCACCGAGAGAGCTCGAAAATTGAATAGGCCTGGTTGACGTACTGGTACACCATCGGTCAATTCCATCGATGTAATTAATGCGTTATACCTATAAACTCCTGACTTATGCTGCCCAAATTCGTTCTCGTGACTCTGACTAATCGTTCTTGAGAGCACGGATAAACTTGCGTTTCTTCAAAATGTGATGGCAAAACGAAAGGAGGATCTCAAGTGTCAAGAGGATCTTTTATACATTGTACACCATTAAACTCAGTGACAAGGTTGTTATTCTATCCGCAATCACTATATACCTTCGTAAAATCTCGGTGCATCGATACCCTCCTTTCGCATTTTAATACTTTTTTGTTAAATTCCGTGTATAATAACTCATAGTCACTAATACACTCATTTTTGAGAAAACATTAATACATCGTGAGTGTTAGTATTGCTCAATTTTTATTTGTGTTTAATTGGGTAAGTGAAGGACCATAGTGCAACGTCAAATTTGGATTGTACGCCATCGATTTGTTCAATAATATATATTTACAATTGCTATTTTATATATATTATTTATATGTATATATATGTGTGTGAAGGATATGGGATATACATAATTATAATTTACATAGATAAACCGATCGTGTTGGTTTTATGCTTGCCCAGGGTTTAAGTATAATGTCTGTCGGGAATTGTTGGATGTAGCATGTGGTTTCGTAGTGTGATTCGACTGATCGTATATGTCCTGTTATCGAAAGCTCCTATAAAATTATTCTCTTACAAATATAAGACAAGAAATTACGTAAGACCATTTTTTTCATCTTGTCTAAAATATATATATATATATATATATATATATATATATGATACGTATATATATTTCGTTTCATAAATCGTTGTTTATCGAGATGAAAATCTTTCATTTCTGTTAGAAAATACAAGAGCGACCGTACTTGTAAAATATCGTTTCGAATGACGCCGACTCTCGTAAAGACAAAAGTTTGACAAAAATAATAATAAAACCGACGAAATGGAAAAGGCCTCGAAACGCGTGACTGTGTCGTAGGTACACTATAACGTACACCACGAGAGATAAAAAAAATAAAAGAGCAGGAAGAGAGGAACTCTCGAATAGTTCGAGGTAACCGAGCCGCGAAATCAGCGCTTATCGGACAATTTCGACGTCGAAAAAAAGTAGACAAGTTGAAGAAGAGTGTGAGAGAGAGAGAGAGAGAAAGAAATGAAAAAAGTAAATAATAAGAAGAGTTCATAAGACAAAAAAAGCCAAATGTAATATTATGAAATCGACAATAATGAAGTTAATTGAAGTGGACATTCTTTTTCTTTAAATTAAACTTGCAAAACGAAGCTGTAATTAACTGGATGTTATATATTAAATGGATAATTTTCGTATTTATAATGAAAATAACCAAGTATCGGTACACCTCGATCGTATTACAAGAATGACCATTTCAGATTTGACAGAAATCCGAAAATGAGATAGTAACGAAGGAGCGACGTTAGAAATTTCCTCGTATCTTGTCGACGAGGAGACTCGTCATTGACAGCTGGTACGCGATGATGTCAATCGTGCAACCGAAGCTGCTTCGATGCCAAATAGCGAAACGAGAGACAAAGTCAGTCGCGATAACCGACAGCTATTTCATGCATGCAAGCCGACGAGAGAAAGGTATAGAGAAAAGAAGACAGAGGAGGAGGAGAGAGAGAGAGAGATAGAAAGAAAGTGAGAGAAAGAGAGGCAGAGAGTTTAAAGAAAAGTAGATAGAAGTAGAGAAGAAATACGTGAGTCACTAGGGTGCAGGCTAGTTTCTTTTAAATCACGATCCCTTGGTTTTAGAAAACAAAATAAATAAAGAGCACTGGTCAGGTGGGCATGCGCCAGCTGACTGGAAACTCTAACTTTAACTGAGAGATAACGCAAACTTGACATTTTTTAAAGCGATATTGTCCTCTCCTTTTGTAATATATTATCGTATTAATACTTACAAATAATCAAAGGCACTTTATTATTATTATTATTATTATTATTATTATTATTATTATTACTAAAAATTGATGAAATAGACCAACAACGCTATAAAAAATGCACAAGTTGATTAAAGGCAAAGTTTAAGAATTAAGAGTCAGCGGGACGTATTAAATAGTGTAGCGTGTTTCGTCTCTGTAATGACGTTTCGTCTTCGTTAAATTTATATTATATTTATATTTATATGTATATATGTATATTTATATACCTATATCTTACAACGATAAAACATGTTTTTCAGGAATTATTGTACATATTTGAAAGACATGAAGATTTATTAGAAACTTATATAGGAGGGGAAAAAATACAGGACATACATCAGATAAAAAGAAAGAGAGAGAGAGAGAGAGACAGACAGACAGAGAGAAATAAGGGAAGAAGAATTAAGGTAAGAACGAAACGTCATCCGAGTAGCATTCCAGTGTTAATTGTATATAAGTACTGATAGGTTTTGCCGAAAAGAAAAATACAGTGTAAGAGAAAAAAGATCGAGTCATTAAAACAGAAAATTAATGTATACAGGAAGTAAAACAAAAGGCTGGGGTATTAAATGCAGAGCGCTTCATCGCCATTATCATAATCATCAAATAAATCGCCATATCCATTGCTTTGATGTATGCAAAAATAATATATATTAAATATATATATGTGTGTGTATAATTAAAAAATAGATACAATAAAAAAACTTTTATACAAGGTGGTGTGAGCAAAAAAAGTCTCAAACTGCAAAAGGTGTTTACTTTTCCTTTCTTTATATATATGTATATATATATATATATATATATATATATATATATATATATATATATATATAAAGAAGTTAAAAATAGAGCGAAGTAGGAGACAGAGCAAGACTTAAAAAATGTGAAAATATGTTAAAAAATTAAAAAATGGTTCGGAATGTATAAGTATACAGGAAGATAAATAAGATTAAGAAAAAAATATCGTTAATTTACGATAGCGGATTCATATAAAAAGAATTTATGAAAGTGAGATAACAAATGGATAGCTTTTTGATGCAGCCAACTCAGGGCGAAAATTTTTAATGTTGGGCCATAAGTGAGAGCTGAAACAAAATAGGCTATAATAGAAAGATAATGAGAGCAGCGAAACACTAAAGAAAAACAAAACGGTATACAGAGTAGTTAAAGAGACGACAGTTAACAAATTTCGTTTTTTTTTTTTAGAAAAAGTTTTAGAGAAATAGAGATAAAAAAGAGATAGAGGTAGAAAAAGATAGTAGATAGTTACAGATAGGAGAGAAAGAAAAGATAGTGAGAAGTATAAAAGAAAGAGTTCAAAGCGAGCGAGTGAGACGTTACCTAGGTCCCGGCCCCAGGAGCGCTGCTGCTGCCCCACTAGATCAATATATCACAATAATTTTGTCACAACCATGTCACTTTTAGTCATTTGTCGCAATTATATATGTGGGGGGGAATTCATTATTTTCTATCTACGTTTTTTTTATTGCGACCTGTGCTCTCAATTGTTCAAATCAGGATGTAACGTACTGGCTGGGATTTCAAAGTTTTCTATACTTTTTTTTTCTTTGTCATCAATTCACATTAAAGGATCGAATTTTTTTTTCTTTCTACTCGATCGTGAGTCATACGCGCATTGCGTTTTCATTAAACCGCTGTGTATTATGAGCTATTGAGGGTATAATAGTTTCTACAGTGCTAGAAAAAAAAAATAATACCTAAATTCTCGTGAGAACGTGAAATACTTTATCTATGTTAAAAAACATGATTAAACTACCTTAAATTTTATAACTTTCAATCAGTTGATGTACATCTGGTACTATTAAATTTAACGAAACAAAAAAGAAGAACTCACTTGCACTATATTAGTAATTATTTTTTATACGATGGAACAAAACATTTGCTATAGAATGAACGTATGACTCGTAAGTTATTTGGGTACTAGGTTTTGTATATATATAGACAATCAATTTTTTTTTTCACGCGTCGTATGTAACTTTTAAATGGGGGAAATTAGGGATGTATAGATATCATATCAATATAAAATGTAATTTTTTTTGTTTGAAAATTCAATTAAGTTATTAATTTAGAAATTTGATTTTATGGTCGGTCTTTTCAATAAAATAGGGTTGGAAAGACTTACAGTTTTTGCATTTGCACTTCTTGATCAACGTCTCGTCCTTGATGTCTTCGTGACAGGCTTTGCAATAGAACCACGCACTGCAACGAGACGAACAAATACAATTAGAAATGTAACAATGGTAAATTGCGGGTTTTATGAAGATTCATCGAAGTCATCGAAGAACGAAAAGACTCGCGTCGACTACGTGTAAGTACCCACCGCTTCACTTCGTCGGCCGATTGAGCAATGAAGAATCCCTGAGTATTAGCAGCGATCCTGGCACCACGTGGATTTATCGAGATCTTACTGTCTGCACCTCCTTCCCCCTTGATCTCGATTGCCAACAGCAGTAACTTCAGTTTCGTAAAGCACAACCTAGAGTAAATTCGCAATGTGTCATATCAACGTTAAACTTAAATTCTTACTAATACAATGTTAAATTATATGGATACGTAGCTACTTTGAAAAGAAAAGATATTACAAATGTTTGTATTAGTATACGTATATAGATAGAAACAGTTGTTTAGGTGTTATAGATGTGAAATATTATATGCTCGTTATTTCAAGAAATCGGATCATATATACATTTAATTTAACTAATATTTATTTTTAAGGGAAATTTATTTTGGCAAAAGACAATTGTCAAATTAGGGAGATGTCGGACTCTCATATTTCTCATTCATTAATTTCTCGTTTACATAAAGTAATAATGTTAAAGCAAATTAAGTAGTAAACTCCTTTTCGACGACAAAATCTCGTATTTACTTTTATGCATGAATTTATTCAGATTTTTAAATTAATAAAATTTAAATTTAAATATAAAATTTGGGTTACCCGTTAATGACCGTTTTTACGTAAAACTCCTGTTTACTTATAATTAAAACATTATTTTTTCTTAAATAGCAGCTTTATAAGTTTTTATCGTGTGTTTTAAACTTTCTTTGTGAACTTTTCCTGATTTTTTTTTAAATTTAATATTTTAAATACAAATTTTTGGGTTGAAGAAGCTACATCCCTGTAATTTAAGTCCGACATCCTTTAAAGCAAAAGGTGTAAGTTTAAAAGAGAATATTTAAAATAAAAAGTTAAGCTTGCACTCAAAAATAAACATAAAGTTCTTACATATTTTATCTTTAAAAAAATTTCTATACCATTCCGTAAAAATTCAAATATATATATATAAATATAATAATCTGATTTCTTTGTTTATCGATCTCGCTTAGGATAAAGTGAGAAATTTTAAAATTTCTTAAAGATTCTTTTTATACTGTATGTCGTCAAATGAAACAAATAATTTTGCGTTGATAACCTAAATTGAGTAGAGTAGACTCACTTGATTCTTAGCGAGATGAAGAACATTAGCTTTGATGTGGAAATGTGTACAAGTGGACATAAAAATTATAACAGGGTATAAAAGTCGACAGTGCATCGAAGCAAGCGATCATTAAATTATACATGTCGCAAAGCAGTCGTAATAACCCAACAGACATTGGAAATTCGAATATAATTGTTTTTATTGCTTCGTATGGTTTATTACTACTTACCAAAGAACGACTTATGTTGTAAATTTAGATATATGCTGAAAATACTTTTTATAATTGCAATAATAACGTGATTCTCAAGTTATTTCGGTGCGGTGCTTATAACATATTTAGAACTGCTGGTATTTTTATTTTAAACCTCGTTTAAAATTACTTTACGTATACTCAAAGTGTTCAAACGGTGATTAAATTGATACTGCAGATATGTTATTGTAAAACAAATTTGAATCTACAGTGATTAAATGAAATAATATATAATTTAAAGAAGGTGTTAAAAATAAATGTAAGTTTAATCTATTAAAATTCGTGTAAAATTATTGGATATACATATATGCGTAAAAGTTTGCGTAATGCGTTAACAGCTAATTTACGCCTTCCGACCAAAATTCGACGTATACTAAGCAAACAAAAGAAGCAAAATGAATATTTGTATTCTCGATGATTAAAAGCTCGATGCACTTTCGACTGATAACTTCGTTACATTGAATATTCATGCAGATTTACTGGCACAACAACCGCGATTTTCACATCGAATCAATATTAAATGCAGCACAGACGTTAACGGTAATAATAAAAATTAACATCGATATTTCAATAACTCTATAAAGCTCATAATATATTTTGATTAAGCGTTAATAAAATAAATAATATTTACATAATTCATTTATTTACGTATATCTTCCAATAACTATTGTTTCGAAATTTAAAAATGTATCATTAGTTTTTTTAAAAATCAACTTTAAATCAATCGAAATATCGATATTAAACGGTTATATCGATGACACAAGTAATTACAATGACATAACGTATACAAATGGATACATGCATGCGAATACTGCAAGATCTGTACACGCTCTAAAATCTAATTATTGTTTACTCTAACCTCTTACTAGACTACAGAGGGTAACTATGTAAAAAAGGTAAAGACAAAATAGGTAGGTACATCTAAAAGAAAAAAGAGCATAGTAAAGGATTTACGATAAAAATCGGTTCGATTTACAGGACTCTCTACTAAAGACTAATAATAATAATATAATTATGTTCGTATATGTAAGAAGTAGTAAAGAAAATAAATTGTTGTATACAGTCGGGTGTATACGGCAAAAGAGGTACTCCTCTACAAAAAAAAGTGTCAATATATATATGTATAAATAGTAAATAGTATATGTAAAAAAAATAATAATAACTAATATCTAAGATATATAGAAGGGCTTTCCCCTAAAGATTTAATGCACTTCCACACACGCAAACGATAGAATAGTGATAGTGTTGCACAGTAATAAGAGGCATAAAACGAAATTTGAAGATAAAATACATTTGTATTACAAAACTTATTTCTTTTTTTTTGCTTTAACAAAAGAAAGTGTGTGTATATAAAAATTAATTTTTATTTACAAACAGTACAGCGGTGATGAACGTGTGTGCAGAATTTTGTTTAATCGTATATATCAAATAATTTTGTAAGAAGCGAACAAAAAGAAGTGTTAAATATTTTTGTATCGCTTTTGTAAGTAAATAAATGTAACGACGGCAAAGTTAATTGTCTGTAATACACCCAAGTAGAAATTAAACAACATATAAGTTTAACGATTTCAATCAATAATTAATTACACGTACTACTTGGGTTTCTACTTGAGTAAATAAGTTTAATTAATATATTAACTTAATAATAGCTAAATAAGGTACGTATGTGTAAGAAAATAATAAGAAAAATAATTTTACAAATTGTACATAGTGGAAAAAAAACCAACTTAAATTAAATGTAATTGAAATCTTAAAGTGAGAGAGAAAGAACGCGTACAAGGACTTACTTCGGTATTTATCACGAGTTGCACGAGAAGAGCAGTGAGCATGCTTTTATTGAGACTCAATGTGATTAGTGTGAGGTCTAAACATCTAAGAAAGACACACATAATCTAATAATACAACATTGTGATCAAAGGAGCGGATACATGTGTGTAAAGGCAAATACAAAACTGAAAGTAGGTAAATAAAAATATGTGCAAAAATAAAAAAAAATTGGTGTAGACTCCCTGATTCGAATTATGTGAGCCATAATCGCACTTTGCGATGTATTGTATATTAGACCAATGTAACATGTCTTAATAAAGCCGAGGCTAACATACTCTTAAACGTAACGTGTTCTATTTATAATTGGTATTCAATACATTACATTTAAAACGAATCTAATAATTTACACGTAATTTGCACAACAATGATAACGATGCGGGTAGATCTATCGTTAGATGTAACAAGTCGTCAAAACTGTCATATTGAAAATGAAATCGCGGTCAACGTAACAAAGACCGTAGTAGAAAACTGCTGCGCTTTTCCTATATCTATATATATATATATATATAACCCAGTAGAGGTAAGCGCAGCGCAAAATGAGAAACAATGCTCTACGAATGGTAAAGAAAAAAAAAAATTTAATTTGGCACCAACCGTCAGGCTTTTGTGAAACCGGTCATCTATGAGCAGTCGCGTATACACCCACACACGCACAACTCACCGAGACGACGAAGACGACGAGGACGACAACAAAGCCATTCAGAACTAGTTCGCAACTTGGAAACTGCGCCGGCACGCAAAATAGCGCGAACGGAGTTTCAACTGTATACGCGCCTTGTACATGTACACATATACATATATATATATATACACACATACACACTGAACGAGATAACTTGGCTTCCTAGTGCTCTATACCCGCCTCCCATTTTACCCTCCCTCGACCTGCACGATGAATCGCGCCCATTGATTCCTATTCTCTAACCTGATTTTTTTAAGGTAGTTTGATCGTACTTCGAGATTGTCCCTTTTTTTTAATTTTACCTATCTGTCGATTCTACGAATAAATGCGTCTCGCTATTCGAGCCAAGGATATATCGTTTGATTAAAAGAAATGACTTTCTTCTAATTTAACCAATTGAAGAGGAAGTTTTATATTTTTAATTCGCTGTTTAAGTTGCAATAAATCTTACAATTCCCCAAATGTGCAACAACTTTTAAGATTTGTTTAATAACGCTTGATCCTAATTTCCATGATTTAAGCTTTAAGAATCACTAATTAAAACTTTAAAGAACTAATGAAAAAGTAATTTTTTCATCGAGATTTTTGAAAGTCAGTATTTATATGATTGTTCAGGACATCTAATAAAACGTCTCTATCGGAATATCGTATTAGCTAAAATGCGACCTTGATAATTTACCCTTAATTCTACTTAAAATATCGATGAGAAAATAATATTAAGTGAAACGTCTAGAGTGCAATAAATTAGCGATGCCATTAAAAAACAGAAAAAAGCCACCAAAACCTCCGAGAAAACACCCTGTACCTCAGCGTAAAATAAATAAATGCGACGCTACAAATAAATATCTCGGATTAATAATAATGCACACGTCCCCTATAGGATTACCGTGAAAAAGTGTAGGTGCATTCGAGGGTATAAAAAAATACTATTACATATTTACAAAATACAAAATGCAAAATGCAAAAAACGTACGCGCACGCTCGTATACTCGTCTTGTCTCAAAATTAAGCAAACGTAACAAATCTATAATAATAAGACTCGCATGCGAACGTGTAAAAAATATATAGATAATAAAAAAATTAAGGTTTAATAAGGTTGTAGGAAGGTTTTGTTTACTACGAAAAAAAACATTGGTTTATTTTCTACGAGGAGTAAAGAACACGTAATAATTAAGAAGGATAGATGGATAGAGTACGTTTATACGACAACGAAACAAAAAAGTAAAAGAGAGAAGAAGGTTTACCAACATAAAGAATTAGATGTGCGTTGTGAGATATTGTTTGAAACGTGTTAAGACAAAGTAAGTTGTCGGAAGAGATTAAAGTGTAAAGACACGAAAAGGAAAGAAAGAAAACGTAGAGCACAAAGTAAGATAAAAAAGATAGAGAAGAGTTAGAGAAAGAATGTACAACAAGCGAATCGTAATTCTTTGGTAATGGTATTAAAGTGCAAATTATTCAGTTTGAGGAAAGAACGATTCACTCGTCGAAGAGAGAGAGAGAGAGAAAGACAGAGAGAAGATAAGTGAAAACAGAAAGTTTGAAACACAGATAATAAGATAGTGGAAAGGGGAGGTAAAGTTTGCATGTGTGGCAGCCGTCGGCAGCGAGTGACTTACTCGCTGGCTTGGGGAAATGTCATCCCGGTAAAGGACGGGGAGAGGGTTTCCGTGTACATCTCGCAGCCCGTGCCCTGCAGGTAATCATTCTGCCACGCCTGAGTGTCCGGCGACTGAAACACCAACCAACCATGGCTCCACGTCAACACCAGCGTTCGTTAGAACGACTGCTTACTTTTTTAGTTTTGCAAGCTCGTTCGTTTTCTTTTCATTTATTTGCGCATATTGCTCGTTTAGCATTTCCAAAAAGTACGCGATCCCAATCACGAGAAGAAACGTGACAAAAGTTTAGACACATACAACGTGATGCTGCTCGTAATGCTTCTTTTCCTTCCACTTTCCCGGAAGGAACGTGAAAAACAAAAAAAATGTACATGAGAGCCGTGTGTTTGGCTCGTGTCAAAAAGGTGTGACATTGCATACCAAAAAAAGAAAAGAAAATACAAAAAATAACATAAGTTTGTGCCTCTTCTCGTAGGTGGGACGGAATGCCTCGCAGTATATCACTATCATTTCGATCGTACTATAACCGTAAGCAAGAAAAATACTTGCTTATGGTCATCTTTTCTTAGTTAATGCTTTTTTTCGATATATTGCAACACGGCACTGTTCAATTACAATTCCTAAATTATATGCAACATTAACTAATTACTTTTGAAAATAAAAAAATAAAATTACTTACAGTGCCTCGTGAACCAACCGAAAAATAACATCAACGTGCAAAAATTCAGTTCAATCGATCATGTTTTTGTTAAAAAAAAAGAGTGCTTCCATCACGAGAAGAAACGGTACACAAAACTGTGCCCTTTGAAAAAAAAGATCCGTTTATGCTTGAAAAAGTACGTTCATAAAAAGGTGCAAAAATATACAAATGAAAAATAGTGCCTCTTCTCGTAAATGGAACTCGTATATTATAGCGCAATTATTATATACGTATCGTTTTTAGTATCATGAATCTCTTTAAAATTATTTATCTAATTAATAATTCACTACGGAAAAAAATTGTTCTACGATAACTACAATAAAAATTCTACAACTTTGATGTACAATTTTCATATGACAGATAAAAATTAAACTGCTTAAAATCTATATTATAAAGAATCTTATAACAAAATAATGTATACATATCGTTTACTAAATTTTCGTTATATCAATATAAAAATAAAAAAATGACTTCCATTAAAAAGTAAGAAAAATAAATCAAATTGATTATTTGATCTGCAAAAATGTATTAAAAATAAAATAGTTGGCCCTTCTCGTTGACGTTTTCCTCGCTCCATCTGTAAAATAATTTATGATTCACGAAAAAAAAAATGGAGAAAAGAAGAATAGCCTGTAGTATTGAAAAATAAAAATAGTATTCGCGATGCAGTCCCTAACTTTTTCAATAAGATATATTATCTCTTCGTTATTCGAAGTGTCGCTGCAAATCTTGCCGAAGTTAAGGTATGTATATGTACATATACGGATATATAATTGAAAATTACCTATATATATGATCTTGTAAATAACCACCTTTAAAGCGTTCGCGAATGTAGTGGAGGGAAGAACTGATTTAACGAGAATTCGAACTGAATCCAAGTGGTATATTGATTGTTCGCATTCTTTGTAACTCTTTGATCTTAAAATTACTTGCATTTATCGTAATTCTTCAAATAATTTAAAAGCTGAAGTATTCTAAATATTGTTTATAAATTTCATCATAGAATTTGAAAAATTTTCTTATTGCTTGAAATAATCTTTATCATTTATACAAAATCTAACGTGTACATTTGCGACGTATGAAGAAACATCTAGTAAGAGTGTTGATCGTAATATTTCGTTTAAATATGTAATATCAACCATTAAAATATTTATTCGATATATTTTAATACTATCGCTGCTACTGAACAATTTTTGCATTGTTATTGCGAGCAACTAAGTATAAAAAATATATATTACGATGTCTCGTCAAATAAATTTAAAAAAAAATTGTAAAAAACCTTGGTCGGATCTTTGCGACCAGAAAAAAAAACGTGCTCACAGCAATGATTGACATTGAGTGATCTCACAGAGACAGCAGCGGCTAATTTGGCGGTTATTGATCATCACTGTTATAAATGCCTGCGGCGGAGACGATGATTAAACAAGTCAAAAAAAAAATGAAAGAAGATAATGTTAAAGTATAGAAAAAGTGAGATAGTACACGACGTTACTAAAGCAATGAAGGGTGGTATCACATTGATTAGGTGTGTAGCACAAATACGTAATCATTTCTCTTTTATACATTGTTGATACACGTTCATATATAATATGTATAATATATATACATGTATGTATATATATATGTATATAAATATGTATGATATTTATATTGATAGTTAGACAAGTAGATAGAGAAAGATAAAAAAAAAATAATAATAATGGAAAGTTGATATAGCGGAGTGTGGAGCGTAGTGAGAGATACATAGGCGATAGGCGAAGCTTCATATCCCTTTTCATTCGATTTAAGAGACTGACCCGTTTCAAACGCGTCACGTGTGATTTCTGTATTCAACAGGATTTTCAATTTCGATTTGTCAATGCGATTTCGTCATTTTAACTGAATGTACTATACGAATCGTTAATTGATTACTTTCAAACTATTTTTCTTTAACATGGCAAATTGTATTTCTTTGTATAAAAGACGGGATGAAAAAGATGATACCCGAATGAATTATGCTTATGTTAGTGAATTAGAATAAAATTAAGAACAATGTTGCCACTTTCATGGCGTGTGATTTATGGAAGAGAGTTTCAAAATTTTGTATAAATATCACAAAGTCGAGTCTCTTAAATCGGTTAATATTTATCATTAGCTGGACGATTTTTGCACTGTCATTAATCATCATTTTTTTTGTAATTTTTTTTTTTTTCAAATTTAGTTTGGTTGTTACTTTGATGATGGACCGACTTACTCAGTGGCTTTGGCAAAGGGCATTCCGATGAAGGTAGGGCTCAGTGTCTCCGTGTACATCTCCATCCCGGTTCCACGTAGGTAGTCATTCTGCCAAGCCTGTATTACGGGCGACTGATACCAATGAACTAACCATTTCTAAATTATACGCGCCTATGCATGTATGCACTCTGATGGATTTTATCCACACTGACAAGTGCTATTTTATCTTTAGTTTCTTTCGTTTTTATTTTTGAAATAATTTGTAAAAAAAAAATAATTTTAGTAATTTAATGCTAGCAAATTAAAAATAGAATTGTAATGTACAATAGCTTCGTTTAGTCAATACTGAAGGTAAACTCTGCCATTGTCACCCAAAGAAATATGAAAAATGATAACTACAACAAAAATATACGTGTAATATATATTTGTAGACAGCGTTCTGAATAATTCTGAAAAAAATATACCTGATGTTTATAATCACAATCTATAATCGATATATACCATAAAATATCGCGACCATTCTGAATTTTCTCCAAATGGATGCTGTTGCGCCGCGATAAGCTTACACATGCATAGTTTACTTTTTTTTAGATCAATTAATTAATATTAGATTAGGCTCGATAGAGCGTAAATTTTAATTATCGCAATATCTAATAAACAACGATTACTGACCGTCTTGAAAGATCGCATAGCGAAGAGATTGGCCATCATCGTACTGAACCCCGGTGCCAGGCAGGACTGGGCGATGAAGCCCAGCTTCAATTCCGCCAGGCAAATCACATCATCACCTTGCTTCCAGTCCCACGATGGAATGTTTAGTAAATAGGCCTGTCGGTAAGAATTATTCATGGAAATACGTTCTAGCAATATTTATAAATTCAATTAATTGACATACGTGTATAATAATAATTATTAAACATATTAATGTACGTTGATCGTTATACTTATAGACTAACACAGAGAGGTGTAAAAAAACGAAACAAAAAGGAAAATAAACACTATTCTTACCTTATTGTGATATTGCATCAACTGTATGATAACACGTATATCATCCGAGTAGTTTTTGATAGAGATGACGCGCATAATGTTTGCCGCATCCTCGGCGTCTGGATCCTGGCAATATTTGTTGGCCAGAACCAGGCACGCGTCTGCTTCGTGGACCTAAAAATTTAGATGGAAATGTCGATTTTTTTTTAACACTAACTGCTCTGCACTTTATTATGTCAGGCTGAATATGTCATATATATATGTACATGGAATGATCAGACAGGGTTTATATGTAAAGTTCAGTGATAAATTGGGTAATGGAAGGTTTGGTCTGGAACTAAGGAATTTCATTTCTTTGTACAAAGGCGCACGAATGTATAGAGAGAACAGACCACCGCTTTTATATTAGTCAATTAAAATTACGTGAATAAAGCAACTACTACGTTATTAACTACTAAAAAGTAAATATAAAAAAAGTATCTAATTTTAAAGATTATGTACAGCAATGTCGCATGGTCTGTTCCGTATCAAACTCCATGTTTGCTGGTGTGCACTCTACGAGGGGATTTTGAGTGAGAAATAAAAGCCTTTAGAGTATGTAACCTGCCACCTCGTTGTTTTTTTTTCTAAATAATGTAAAGAAGCATACACATGCAGCCAGTTTCAGGATGAAATCTGGTCAGATCGATCATTCAGTTACAAAATATATATGTATTCGAAAGCTTTGCTTTAAAAAAAATCTCTATAACCATTAGTAACCTACATAATTAGCGCAAACATCCTAATGTACAGAAGAACATTTAGTGTTGTCTGAACTATCTATAACATGTGTCGACGACTAATAAAGAAAATAATAGAGAAATGTAGGTATATATGTATATATAAATAGAGATAGAGAGATAAAGAGATAGAGAAAGAGAGATAGAGAGAGATAGAGCAAGGCGTAACTAGATCATATGTTTGGTCAAATGTACCACCAACCTCCGATGATTCAGCATCTTCTGCATCATTGATATAAAACTCTATTCATTTTCGCATGACAAATAAAATAAATACAACTATACTCTATTGATGCATCACACTACGAGATCGTAAATTTAACTTCTTACTTTGTTAATACTTGTACGATATTAAATTTTTCTTTTCACGGCATTGACAAAGTAAGAGACGCTTCTACACATCCTCTTAAATTCTACAATCATTTGGGAATCGTAATAGCATCGTTAATTAACAAAATCGAGCGAAGCAGATATAACGTCGTACAGGAGAGAAATCAAGGAAAACAAAACTCGCGGCGAGGGTCGAGGAAAAAAAACGAGTGGAGCAAAAAAAATAAAGGAACATTAAAAGTAGAAAAGAAACCAAGTTGGAGCAAAGGGTAATAAAATTCCCGAGTCAGTGGCTTCCTCAGAGCTCCTTTTCACGGTATGCGCGCGCTCTTGGTCGACGCAACGTCGACTAATGGGCTTTCGTAAAAACTAGGCTCGACTCTACGCTCGCTCACGAGTACATGCAGTGAGAAAAAAAAACGAAGGCAAAATATAAGGGTAGGCTCTAGAAGAAGGGGAGAGAAAAAAAAAATATATATATATATATATCTCGTGATTCGAGCGTAGGTAGGCGTTTCTACGCTAATTACTACCTTTTCTAAAGCCGACAGCCGTTAAACATTCAAGCTGCCTCCAACGTGAACTCGCGCAGCCATTGCACTTACCCCACCAGCTGAGTCAGCTCTTTTCGTAGCTTCCTTGAATAAGGAGCCTCTTTCCGTCGCATCTTGTGTTTGTATCTCTGTACGTGTCCGTGCGAATATTTCGGTAGAAATGTCTATGTCTCTATGTGTGCGGTGTATACGTGTCTGACGTGTGTGTACGTCTTCGTGTGAATGAGTTTACGTGTATACACGGTTACGTCTGTCTAGGTTCATGTATCTTTAATTTTGTTTATCGTAGACAAGAGTCTGTTCGTGTGTGAGAAGATGCATGAATTGGTCCTATCACGGAAATAAGAAAGCATGTAGTTGAATCATTCAAGTTATTTGACTCGCTTTTTTTTCTTCATTGACTTGGCATTTAATATTCAGAAAAACATGTGTAAAAATACATTTAATAATTACAAAAGTATGTAATGCAGGTTATATAATGAGAAATACTCTGCACTGATCATCAATATACGTGTAAATAAAAATTCAAATATCTGTGAATGAAAATAAAAGCATTTTCCTTGAAGATATATCAGCTACTGGAAAATATGAAAAAATAAAAATGGAAAATGTATAAACCACGTACTTTCCACTCCCGTGATCTAAACATAAAAAGTCACTCCCAAATATTCATATATATATATATACACGTGCGTGTTATACATATTGACAAGGGAGGTATATAAACATACGCACACTCACGAAACGACGTGGAAAAAGCGACAAGAAATAAATAATAATAAAATAAAATAGAACGAACGCACAATACTCCTGTGTGTCGAGACAAAAAAAAAATATATATATATACATATACGTAGTACAATAATCGACGAATCGATACAGCTTAAAAAATTATCGCAAAAGTACAGATAATAATACTAGAACAGTAAAGGATCGTCGCAGACTATACAATTGAGAAAAGCACGGCTCAAAGAAGAGCAAAAGAGCTGGGAAGGAGGACTGGATGCGAGATAGTCTCGAGGGTGCAAGACGAGGACACCGTGTGCCGATTACGACGGCTCGTCGTGTGATGTACACGATAATATATATACATATCTATATATTATGTATATATATATGCATATATGTACGTACATATACGTAACTTGTACGTACGAATATATGTATATATTGCACGTATATATCTATATATCTATATGTATGTATGTTTAAGTGTAAAGACGCTAGATAACACAAAAGAGACAGACATCTAGAGTTTGAGACTAGGTGGAGTTGCTCAAAGAAGAAGAGAAAAGAGAGGGTCATTAACACACAGGCAACAATCATCGCCCGAGAACAACGGTACTTTTGTCTTCGTCGATTATATAGGTGACCTCTGAAAGGTGGGCATCCTTAGTTACTTTACAATCGACTCTTTGCGTCAGTATATATATATATATATCTATATTACATTCGATAATGCCATCGATTCATCATACAATTTTGTAAAAACGTCATTTACTATATAGACACGAGTAATTCTTAAATCTAGATTTATAACGTGAAAATGGTGAAATATTTACAAATGTTTAGTATGACTCGTAAAGTTGAAATTTAAATACTCGTAAATTATCATTTTATTGATAAGTATATATAGAGAACTAAATTTTGTTTACGTTATCACTCCGAAATATTTGCAATAAATTGTACATTTAGATTATTTCAAATCTAAGTCTATTATTTTGCGTAAGCTTTTTATATAGACATAAGAGAGGAAATTAGGCAAACAAAGCATAATTCATATTTAATTTAACGTGAACAACATCTTGGTAATTTTACAAAACCACAAATTACGAAATACGAACAAATAGGAATAATCTGCACACGCGCCATGTAATAAATACTGAGTGGTCGTATATATATGTAAGTAACAAAGTAACTCTATAGGAGGTGTAACTGATTTTTGAAATACTGCTTTACCAAAAGTATATTTTTGTTACAATGAATTTCTAGAATGTATAATGAAAGCAGTCTCATTTACATCTCCTTCGAACAAAGAGAAAACAAAGACCTCGACAGCTGATAGACCAACAACATAGGCAAAAGGTATATACATATAATATAGGTATACATACATGTATATACGTACATGAAGATGATGCACAAGTTTATAGGTATATGCGAAATGAAATACGTATGTATACATATAAATGTGTATACCTATATATATAGATATAAAGTGAGATAGTATGAATTTTGGCATGTTAGTTTGTAGCGATCGTGTCTTTGGTGAGACTCTGATCATGTGTACTCACCTTGACCCGTTGCAGATCGATCGGGTTCATGATGGTGCCCTGAAAGAACTCCACAGTGGTGAAGTGTCGTTTGAACAGTCCCTCCAGCTCGAGATCCGGTGGCTTCCTATCGTGTATCCATTTGGTTCCGACAAAATCATAGATATTTTTCCATTTAATTTATATAGACAACATTCGTCACCTTATTCGGTTCAGCTTCGGACGCCATACCGGCTAATCATCATTGTTTCTTTATCTTTGTTTCTTTTTATTCTTACTCGTGTACGTCGATTAAAATTATTAAGTACGACTATTTTATCTTTCAATTTAAAAAGAAGCAACGAGTCAAGAATACTCTCTTTTCGTCTAATGGTAAGGTAAAAAAATGTTTGCTAAATCAAAGTATTTAGTCGTGCACTACGTGTAGAAGAGTCCAGGATTTTTCTCAAATAATTCATATTCATTTAAGTAGAGAATTTTTATTAAACGATTTTTTAAACATTTATATTCCATTTTCATATTTAAAAAAATGTTAAAAATTCTAACAATTGATGATTAAATAAACACAATAAATTAATGATATTTATAATCGAAGTAATAAATTTAAATTTAATATTAAATATTTAATGAAGTTAGAAAATGTGAAAATATACGATTGAGATTGAAATTTATCCAAACTATTTCATTTCCATTCGATCTTCAAATATTTATGCGCCAGTAAAAAATGAATGTAAATTATACTTTTTAATATTTTATCTCAATCACCGATATAAAAAAAATTCAAAAAAGGGGAAAAAACACATCGATTGATTTAAATTCGAATAACTTGTTAATTTCCATTTAGGATTAAAAATTTATATTAATTACTATATATATCTTGATCTGAATAAATGTCTAAGGAAAATTAAATAATTTCCACGTGATCCAGTTAAATGATCAGAATTGAATGTAAAAAAATTACAATATATATAGGTAAAACTAAATCCGGGAAATCCTCTTCTTCGCGCAACGCCCAATAATTATATAATAAGTGTCGTAATAATAAACTAATAAAAAAAAAGGTCAGTAATAATAATGACAATAATAATAATTCTAAAAGAAGTCTACAGCACGCTGATCATCCTGCCCCATAGCTCAATACAGCATAACCCATGCATCATTTCGCAGGCGTTTGCTATTTATGTACGCGTCGCCGCCTCTCGTTACCAACGTTTTACAAAATTCCAATTACTGGTGTGTGTGTGTGTGTACAAGGTATATACGTCGATTACATATATAGCCCTGTAAAACATAGATGTCTATGTATATTACGCCGCGATCGTTGTGTCGCCGCTTTATATTCATGAAGTTTGGGTGAGCCAAGTGGCACTTTAACGTCTTAGAAGTAGCCCTGACAACGACGGATACTCGAGACTCGTGATATAGGAATGCACCACCGCTTTCATTTACAGATTGAAAATTCAGAATCAACCCTCCCCGGCTTTTTCCTTGCAACGTCGCGACTTTATCGCGCGACACGAGAGGCAGCTACGAGAGATAGAAAGAGAAACAGATAGAGAGAGAGAGAGAGAGAGAGAGAGAGAGAGAGAGAGAGATAGAGAGAGATAGAGAGAGAGAGTATAATACTAATAAGTATATGTATATAAATCAGTGAGCGTGAGTATTTTTCGTTTTTATATGTATATTTAAATATTTATGTTAAGAGATGATTTATGTAGTTGCTTACACCTTAGATGTACAGTTCGATAATGCTTTGACCGTAAGTGTCAGCAACCTCAAAATTATACTCTTAGATATATATGTATAGTATTGATTTAGTATTCGGTAAGTTACGTACGCGCACACGTACGTAACGTTCATTTAATTTATATTTATTTTTTGACACGTATATATGTTTAATATACTTATATGCACATAATGAAAATTAACCATATAGTATACATATCTATGTGATGTATGTATGGCATATATAAATATATATGTATAATGAATACATAAAACTATATAATATGTAATAATAACGCAAGAGCATAACTGAGCGCTACCTACGTAACATACGACCTTTCGCAATAACGTAACTATATATATATATGTAATAATATCAACGATCACAAAGTATAAACTGATATACAATGATGTATTAAAAAATACATGTATCAAATATATAAAAATATGTAATATCTATGCAGCTAACAGACGAAGAAGAACAAAAAAAAAAGGAAGTATATGAGAAGAAAGTAAACAGAAGATAGAGAGTAACTATAATTGTAGTGTAGCATCATCCATGTAAACGATGTATATAGGTATATATATATCGCGATTTGAAAGAAGAAAAAAAAACCGATCGATCGGTAAAGCGCGCGCCCCAACCGCGACAAACGGATAGGAGGTAAGGAAGGGGGTGTGGTAACATGGTGAGGAAGGTGTGTATATATCATCGATCGATCGGCTCGCCAAGTTATTTATTATCCAGCAGTCGAATGTGTCGGTAATGACCTACAAACTATATAGGCTGAGAACTGATGTGCGCGCGCGAACTACTTGCTGCCAGGCACGTGGGTGGCCGATGGGTTTTCAAGAAGGCACTGCTGGTAGCTGCGATCGTGAACAACCGGTTGGTATATATATATATATAGATATATATATATATATTGGTTAAGCCAGGACGTGTTGGAGAGGATCAAGTGTAACCAGCGCGAGGTAAAGGTAGTACTTCGTTGGCTTGTTACTATCACGATGCTGTACTTGGGATACCTTCAAATTCTCTGTTCCACAACGCGATAATCTATATTTTAATATTTTCATTTAAATATGTTATCTTGGGATGGTTAATTAAATATTCTCAGATTAATTCATTGGTATGAAAAGTTTTGGGTTTTAATTTAATTGTTGATCTTCGATATGATTTTATTTGCAAGTTCGTAAGATCCGCGTAATTAATGAAGTTCGTACGTTTATCTTGTGGAAGCTCGATTGTTTTAGTTGTTTAATCGATGTAAGATACATAACTTTTCTTTGGTACAAAAATACATTATGTATATCATATTACAAGAATTTCAAGATTATCATCTAATTCGATCATCTGAAATTAACGTTAGATTACAATGTGCATTTCTATATTCTAAAGTAAAAAGTGCAATCATCATATACGAATATATGTCTAACTAGGAGAGTGTCACAACTCCGGGAAACGGATCTGTACCCAAATCTAGGATATGTTTACTATACTATAAAAATATAAAGAAACTCAGAGTTTTAGACTCTAACGCTCTGTTTTACGATATATATAAGCAAATAATGAAAAATCTCGCTATAAAAGCTCTTGCTTTTGATCTCTTATAACTCAAATACAAATAGAGATAGATACTTAAACTTAAGTTCAGAAGAAAACTGAGATCAAGTAGATTGGATTTAAAAAAAGAAGCTTCAATATCTTGATTTGGTCGAAAGTTGTGGAAAAAATAAAAATAAGAAAACAATCTGGCCTAAACTATCAGCAAATCTTTTAATTCAAAATAGTCATCAAAATGTCGTTAAATTCGTTCCTCTTTTATAACTTTCGACAAAGTCAAGATATTTAAGTTTCTTTTTTTAAAATCCAATCCATTTGATCTCAGTTTTCTTCTGAACTTACGTTTGAGTATCTATCTTTATTTGTTTTTGAGTTGTAAGTGATCAAACTCAAGGGCTTTTTTGGCACAACTTTTTGTTTTTTACTTGTATCTATCGTAAAAAAGAGAATTAGAATCTAAAACTCTCGATTTCTTTATATTTTTATAACAGTAACCATATCCTAGAGTTTGGTAAGGATCCATTTTCCTGAGATGTGACACTCTCCTGGAAAGTATAACAATCCAATTTGGTGTATGACATAAATGTGCATCTATTTTATTCTAAAGTACGATCTGCGCTATACCGCTAAACATTGACACGTGCTACTTAAATATATTTCAATATATGTATATCATCATATATAGTTTTTCTATTGGTACAAAAATAATTGAACAATTCAAATTTGCAACATCTCAAGTGTAACAAGCATATGAAGCCAAGACAACGAAATATACTTTCTCCTATGCGCTTAATTGGACGTATCTAGGATGTGTTAAGCAGGTATGTTTTCAGTTAAAATGGGATATGTATATATCATTTGAGATGTTGTGTACAATGTGGATGTGGATTCGGAGGTGGGGGTTTATCAAGGGTACCTTGACGCGTTCCAGATCCACGGCATTCATCATGGTGCCCTGAAAAAACTCCACGGTCGTGTAATGCCTTTTGAGGAGACCCTCCAATTCGAGATCGGGCTCCTTCCTGCAAACACAGGCCAACTATCCTTTAAACATTTGGATGCCAAATCGGTAAATCTTCTCCATTTTTTTCTAGTCGTTCACTCCAAAATTTCTAATCGTATTTGCATTACTTGCAATCTTGTTGAAATGGTTGCACTATCCAAGCTTTTTCCTCGTATCAATTTTTCAAACACACAAACACGCACCCACACACGCACGCACACGCACACGCACACGCACACGCACACATACACACATACATACACAGGCTTAGTACTATTATTTTACTTGTGTTCTTGATACACAGAGGGAGTTGATTACCTCGTTCATGGATTCGGGTACAAGATTTTCTTATCTCGATTAAATCGTATTTGATGAGATCCAAAATTGATAATCGACTAATTACTCACGAATCTACGTCTATAATAGTACTTTACCATGTGTTGATATGCATATACATTACGTAACAAGAAATCTAATGTGGTGTTTTTGGTGACCAACTAACGATTTGATTTCTGTGCGGTTTTTAATTATCGTGATAAGAAGTTATTGTCAAATGCATTAATTACTGTATATGTCGTTTTGATAGATTTTTTTCTTCATCCGTAGATCGAATCTTCTTGTAGACCAAATTAATTTGATATGAGATTTTTCACATGATTTTATATGATTTGCGAATATAGATGAAGTTCACTTACGATGTGCAATAAAATAGATATACCGTTAAATACCATTGACTAACTCAATTGACAGTATTTTACAGTTGTCATTACAGTGCTCTTTTGCGTTCGTGCAGTGCGTGTATAAAGCAATAAATTCCTAATTGACGGCGTACTGTACGTAAATTGACCTCTCGGTAAATTTGGTTATCTAACGTCTTGTTATTCATTTTCGTCTAAAATTAAACTAATTCAACAAAGCATAAACAAAGAAAATTTATTAACCTGGAGCCCCAATTTATTTCTACTCTTCCTTATCTAAACGCTTAAATTCATAAAAATTATTGCAAGTAGAGATATTTCACGGTAAATGGAATATTAATGAAATTAATTCTAACGTTCCACTTACGATGCTAAATAGCGAAATAAAGTTAGAAACGGTTTAACACGCCATGCAGTATATTCCTAAATAAATTCCAGGTTTTTAGCGGGTGACGACGGCGTCGCCGCCGCAAACAAAGGACAACCAGAAAATTATTCGAGCTGAAACGCGCGAATGACGCAGTCACGCGAAATTTAATCTGCCGCAGCGGGTCATTCTTTTGTCGTTTCGAGTACGAGCGAGATGAAACAAAAATAGATGAGTCAAACTCGTATAGACACTCATCTCTATACGGAGAGCCAAAGCTGAACTCTTGCGTTTTACAGTTTTCTGTTTGCCTTACGCATTTTATCACATTAAAATTAAACGCCGGGGTTGGGCATGCACAGCTTTAATATATTTCGCCCCCACACGTCTTTCTGTTTTACTTGCGATTCTTTGTTTATTTCGCGAGTTTATTCTACAATTACACAATTGTTTATGCTGATCTCTGCGCTGCCAAATTGTAGACGTTTCGTACAATGCAAAAACCAAAATTAAACTTTCCTTTTTAATACCCAAAAATGTATGTACGTAGCATTGATAATAATTAATCTTACGGTGCGTTTTTCTACGACTATGTAACTTTTGTATTATATACGAGCAACGTACCTGTGCAAGAAAACGACCTCCACGTCGACGTCCTCCCGGTCTTCGTGTAAGAAGTCCTTGAGAAAGTGCGAGACGGACTCGTACGTGATGTGGCCGCACACAACAATGTGTCTGGCAAACACAAAATACATATTAGTTCGTGCCCTTTAACAATATTTTATTTACATAAATATACATAATATGGATCTTTTTTTTATTGGATTTTGTTAATGGAAATTAACAGCTATGCTTAAACACTATAATTTCAAATGTTTTTATACTTCTTGTATTTTTTGAGAGAATTGACAAAAAATTTGATAGCTTTACAACTATGCTTGCTTTTGTATAAATGAAATTTCAAAGCTGTACGGAAAATATATTTAAAAGAATGTTATTATTTCTTATATTATATTTATTTAAATTAAACAACACGCAGTTCATTGCAAAAGTTTATCAACGATATTAACTTGAGCAACACAGTGATATTGTGAGAAGCAAGCGTAGCACCTTGAACAAACGGACTGTATAATCTATTTAGACGTTTTAATCAATTGACAACGTTTATTACTCACTCTCTCTTAAATTATTTTTCTTCAATTACTATTTTCTATAACTTTTTATTCGTACAATAACAAATAAGATGGATTAGACAATAATTGCAAGATAGAATAGATATATATAGAGATGAGATAGAAAGAAAAATAGAGAGTATAGAAGGTAAATAGAGAAAGAGAGAAAGAGAGAGAGAGAGAGGCAATAAGTTAGTGGAAGAATGCACACAAATTGGGACATCGATTTGTTACCATTTTAGTCTGCTCTCTCAATACAAGAATAGCATATTATTCGTCTTTTCGTTATCAATCTTGATATCTTTGATAAATTTAAAAAACCAATAGACACTTATATATTTTTTTTTAAAAAAAAGGAATATTCTGTAAGATTGTTATTCCTCTTTTGATTTTTTGTACACATTTCAAGATTACAAATATTTCTTGAAATTGTACCTTTATTGAGATAGATGGTACATTATGGATTGTATCTCAATGAAAAGCATAAATAATACATAGAGAAAAATGATGAAAGTGAAGCGAGAGCAATGTGGTATATTTTATAATTATAAAGAACAAATATTTCTTTTCTCTCTATAATGGGATAAAAAGCGTTCATTTTTCTCTAAGTATATACAAAGTGTGGATATTGCAATTGAATCAATCAATGACTAACTTACCGGGAAACGATAGGAATATTGGAGTGAATCATATATTAGTATCGACTATAATATTGTTAATCGAACAACTAACGTGGCACCTAATGTGACTATTCTACTTACATACAGGTTAATTATTTGGTGACAGACGTAAAGGTTTAATAATTATATAAAATTCATACAATATACAGTTATAACAACAACCTGTTCAACATTACTTTCAGCCGTATAAAGGTATTATAAATATATATATAATTATTAAAATTCAAACAGACAATATACGTGATATTTTTCATGTACATTAGTGCAGGCTCGTTCTCGTGTACGGAAGTATCAGGCATTTGTACATAAAAACAAAATAATAACAACAGTATAAGATAATAATTAAATCTACGTAAATACTTCGAAATCGTAATGTGTACATATATAGAATTAATAAATTACCAAGCGAGTCCTCTACGAAAATTATTTTGCGAAATCTACTTCTCTTGGCGGATGTTGTTGATACATACGAATGCGAAGAAAGAGTACTTATATGTATAAAAAAATAAGAATGGCTCTACACCAAATGTGCTTAATATTAATATAGAAGTAAAAAGAAAAAATATGATTCGTGATGTATGTATCGTATTATCATCATCTACATCTACAATAATAATGATAAAAGAAAAAGGTAAGTATATATATATAATTAATAATATGCTTCGCTTCGAAAAAATACGCTTTTCATTCCATGCTGCCTGCTCTCTACTTCTTGTGAATACATGTGTGTGCGCGATGATAATCGTCGTTTCGATATCGCTCTTATAGACGCGGTTACAAACAAAACCATACGCATATAGCTGTACCACACGGAAGAAAAACAAGGAAAAATCTAGCTCGTCGTTTTCGGAGAAATGGAAAATAAAAAGTTGATCATGTATCTATACATGACTCTCAACCCGGACAAGAGAAAAATAATCTCGAGTAATACTTCCGAATTCGGGACGACGTAAAGAGAGAGAGATAAGTAGATAGACAGATATATAGGTAAAGAGAGAGAAAGAGAGAGAAAGAGAGAGATAGTTCGAAGACTCGTACAGAAAAGACACGCAATCGATCGCGAAAGCTCGTTCGTGTATTTGAGTTGTTTGCACGCGTACGTACATGATACCGCGGGTACTCTTAAAGCTCCCGTGGGTGTGTAGAAACGTAGCTCGTTCAACGAACGCACAAATTCCTCCCGAGGAATAAGCGTCACGTAAATATACATATACGTACATGTGTATATGTGCGTGTGTGTGTGTGTGTGCGTGTATCAGTAGATGGAAAATAAAACTAGTGAAATTTTGTCGCGTCTAGTATGCGTGTAAACAGACGTATCTCCTATATTGCGAATGGTTTCACGCGCGACATGTGCGTCGACCTAATGTGTACGTGAGGTGTTCTGTATTCTCTTTCCTTTGGCTTTTCATCGTTCCACTTTTTTCTCTGTACGTTTTTTTTTCTTTTTACTGCTTCGTTATATTGTCTTTCTTCCATCTAGAATGGACGGCTCGAACTCACAATTCTGCGTCCGGTCATATGTTGGGAGCCTGTTTTATGTTCCTTTTCGTTACTCGAGCAGGTTATCATACACATGTATATATGTATGTATATATACTATATCGCTCATAAAGTGTACAGTTGTGCACAAGTATACAAAGAGAAACGTACAATGACATTCATGTGTATGTACATATATATATATATTTATATGCAAAAAGAGAAAACAGTATACGTATTTCTCTCGCGTGTATTCTTAATCAGGTTTCCCCGAGCTTGTGATAACGTATTATACATATACACATATATATCTACATATATATGTACATATACATGATATATTGCGAAACATAGGTCTGCTGATTTATTATATTATATATTTTTTACAAGCTAACGATGACACCGAAATGCTCTGGTAAATCCCGCACGATTTATCCGCTAGCCTAACCGAGAATGAGAAACTCGAATAAACTCGCGATAGCAGATCTGTATTTTAAAAAAAGAAATACATTATGTAATATTGATGCACGGTACGTCACATATAACAATAATGATGAAAGTAGTGATAGTACATTGATAATAACACTAGTAGTAACAATTATTATTCAAAAGAATACCCACAGTATGTAGGTAGAGAAGAAAAAAATGAAAAAAAAAAAAATGATTTGCACCCACGTTGATCAAAGACATTGACAGTCTTAAAATATCGTATAAAATAATGGATTATCAGGACTCGCACACGTTAATGTAAAATGTTGTCTAAAAACACCAAGGAATATATTTTTAATGAATATAAACGCTGACGTGGTTACAACAATTTATATATATATATATAAATAAATATAAGATCGGTCGATGCATTCAGTTATTTCGAGGTATATTTATATTTATATATATATATGCAGGATGGCATGCTGGACATTGACAGTTCTGCGCGGCGCGCGAGAGAAAATACCACTTGCAGAGGGTTGCGCGTCATCGTACACGAGTGAAAGTTGAATCGTTTCGTCGAAAGTTTAACGTGTACACGCGTTGCGAAGGACGGTGGTAAAAAAAAAAAAGAAAGAGAGAGATAGAGAGAGAAAGAAAACAACGCGTAGAACAGGTGGACGGAGGATGCAGCAGTATTTTGTCTCGAGGGCCAGCAGCACGTGTGTGTGTGAACAAGTGTGAACAAACAAGCGAACACCAGCTGCTGAGTGGATGTGTATACATGTGTGAAGTACATCTGTATAGTGGTGGGTATACGTAAACAACAACAACAACGAATTTCGAGATAAGGCATAAAGTGAATATAGAGAGAAAGAGAGATTTGAGATTGAGGGATCGAGGATTAAGGTACAACTGTGGTGTAGAGGTGTTACAGTTTTGGAGTCAAAATGCTTAGGCAGTGGTTGTATATAGCATGTGTCGCTACACCCATAAACATCGATAAGGACATGCGCCTCATCAGGTTCAGATTCGTTGATTCAACTAAAATCCTTGGTTTATGTTCGACAACGTAGGTGAACCTGTTGATGCATTGGCTAGTTGTTTGGCAGAGATTGGGAGAACATTGATAGGGTTATATACACTGTTAAAAATATTTTTTGCATTGAACATTTACATATATATGTATATTTATTTTCTAAGACAGACAATTCGTAAACGTACACAGTTTTTGCACATCGTCATGTGCTCGGGTTCACACTTTGTGCGTTTCGTGATGTAAAATTTATAATACAAAATTACTGCAAAAACCTGTAAAGGTTGTAGCGCAAGAAAAGTAACACAAAGCCTTTTTTATTCACAAAATTTATGGATTCGTGAAAATCCTATAAAAGTTTGCTTGAAAAAATCGATATAGCATACTAAGGAAGCAGGTAAATGGATAATTGCTTGCAAAATCATACCATGGATGGGCATTAAAAAAAAAGTTATGCAAGGACCCTTTATTCCTACCTGTGCGAGATAAAGGTTATACAAATCCTTTCCTGGTATCATTTTACAGGCAGACCATTACATACCTGTCGTTCAAGTACATATATTTATGTATGTCAACTGCTAAAGTAAAACATGTTGAAACGATCGATTCTTTACATTGATATACAAAAAAGTGTTTAAATGTATTCAACAACATTTTAATATACGATAACACATAGTTTACATAAATTTATCTGCAACAGAATTACAAAAATGCATTAATTTTGATGATCCGGTACCTAAACTATTAAAATTTGAGTGTACACGTTCACTTATAATCTCAATTCCTGTAGATTATTGACATATACACATTTTCCTGGAATGTTAATTTAGTCAAATTTACAAAGATTTTTAACAGCGTTCAAGATACTAGGGATAATTTGGTAAGGATTTCACTAATGCCAAACTAGTGCACTCGCGGCTCATGAGTCGGCTTAATATATAAATTCAGCGAATCTGAGCGATGCTGAGTCACCGGCCACTATAAGATACGCAACACAGTTAAAACCACAGAGCTGGCAAACAGGTGAATATTGATTGTATGGTATTTTTTTAACAAGATATACGTATATATATATCTGATTATTAAGGAACGCGATGATCATTTCAGGATATATAATAGTTAATGAATGGTGTAAACACTTAATAAGGATGACAAAAAAAATTATGTTAGATGATTACAAAAATACAAAAAAAAATATTGTATAATATATAAACACAATGACGATGACGATGATGATGATGACGATGATAATGACATTGACAATGATAAATAGGTACAGTGTATTAACGAATAAACTTTTAAGAAAAGACACATCAGGCACACAAATAATGTTCGATATACAGGAGATATTTCCTCGACACGTGTTACGAACGTGTCTCGAGGTACTTAATTTATTTTTTTTTTTTTTTGGTGATTTGGTATTTTGAAGTACAAAGGAAGAGCTAATAGAGAAAAAGAAAGAGATAGAGAGATAAAGAATATTGAAAACAAGGAATATCAGGATGCGGAAATATATATATATATTAAAATTAATATTTTTTTTTTCTCGGTGACAGAGGGATGATATGTTAACTTTGGGATAGCTATTTTGGCTTTTAATGTGTCTCACCTGCGACCTCGCTCGTTCTTCAAAGTGCCGCCATACTTGTTTCGCGTCCCGATCAGGTCAATAATCTCGGGGATACAACTGGCGAATATGGCCTACACCACGTGATAGAAAAAAACAGAATACAACACTCGCATCAATACACTTGACAGTGGGCATGATCGTTGTTTATTTAATTGTATTTTTTAGTTTTAATAAAAATTATTAGTTAAAGTTATTATCTTTTGTCTTTGTACAATAGTTAGCGGTCGGTATTATCCGCAGTTGATCTATTCCATAAGTAAACATTAATATCGCATTTACCAAATAGTTACATACTCAGTACTGAAATGAACTTTAGATTTTAGGGGTCATATATTTGGCAAGTCTACGTCTACGGTACGTGACTTTTGGCAAAGTTCAGATGTCGCGGTGAACGGCACCGAATTAACCATTACTCATTGGTTCTCTTTTCATGTCTCGATTTTCGTTGCCATCTTTTTTTTTGTCGTAAACAAAAGAAAAACCTCGTTCTTAGAACGCGTGTGTAAAATTAAGGTAAGGAGGAACGCGGCGTCTTTGATACCACCTTTCTCGCGACTCAGCAGCTACGAGGCAGCGCGGCAACTCATAGAGACACGATTAAACAGTGCTGTACCACTATGCGTGCCACGGCCCAATGACATCCCTCGTGTGTGCGTTGTGTTTTAAACATTATCGTTTGTATATAGAATATACAACCAAGAAGAAGAAGAAGTAAAACAAAAAAATATTTCACAAAAAAAAGTGGTTGAAAAAAATATTTTGGAAAATTTTTTGAAATCATAGTAATAATATAAGTATAACAATAAAGAGACGAAGGGTGTTCGGGGTTAGAAACAGGGGGGGGGGTTATCGAGGTTATGATGTAAAGTAGAGAAAAACATTAAAAAACTTTGTTTCGAGTTTAGAAAAAAAAAATTATATATAGATTTAAAAAAAACAACACAGGGCGTGGTAGGTTTTAATCTCTGGTAAAAGGCTATTTCCTAAGTCCTATGTTCCTACGCACTCATCCTACTCCTATGTATATAGTATGGAAATAAAAAGATTACAGTTGCCTAGAGAAAAAAAAATAACTGCGTGCTACACGTGCCAACACGTCTATACCTAAAAAATGTTCATAGGCAGGTTGCAGGTACACACGGTACACAGCGTTGTCGTCGACTCGTTAGCGTTTTCTTTATTTCATTCTTTTTCTAATTTCTTTTTTCTTTATTCCTCTGAATTTCTCAAATTTATTTTTTCTCTCGGCGTTCCTTTATTCTTAAACCCTACCTCTCGTTCCTATTTCATTTTCGTCCTCATACATTTTACATTACTTTTTTTTTAAAACGTTCCCAAAGCGTTCGCTGCCCTTTGCCAATTATGCTTCTACGAAAACGGTAGAAAATTTTCTTTCTACCCACCGCCTGTAGTTACTTAGCTTTCGAATGAATAGCGCAGCCAACGCTCAGGGAATTGGTTCAATTACTGAATGTATGTGTGTGTACGCGTGTGTGTGTATGTGTGTGGGTGTGGGTATGTGGGTATTAGACGTTTAACCAGAAACTTTTATTTTCACGGTGTGCTTTTAATTTTGCTATCGATGACGCGTTGAGTAAAAAAAAGGTATCCTAGACATTGTGTAGGGGTGAAGGGGGATTCCCCGGGGTCGCTAAGTGCGAAGGCGTCGATATTACACGAGTTAAGTGGTTAATGACGGTCAAACTCGTTATAAGGTAGAGAATTAATCACCGTATCCGCAAATGGGCGATCGAATTGACCTCGTTCTCTCGCGTACTGAAATCGTGCGCTATGCGACGAAAATATAGAGCTCCCCGGGACTTGTTTCTACCGAGTAATTTGTTTTACTCGATGATTCGACGAATTTCGAGATAGCGCCCGATTTAGATTGTCGCGTTTCTTTCGCCTGTTTGGTTTCACCAGCGAGTTTATACATTCTTTTTACATTCTTCCGCGTATCCTTTATTACAAATCACTTTTCGGGTTTTCTTCTTGAAGTACACTTACAAAACTCTTGATCTTAGAAACTTTAAATTTTTTCGTTGTTAGGTATTATATATAACTGTTACATTTTAATAAAGTTTGTTAGTTTAGGTAACTACGGGAGGGTTGACTTTTTGTAGTAACTAATTGCCGAGCATTCGTATAAGTTTCGTACACACTTTTGAATTTAGTTTTAATAAGAATTTAACCTAAGTGGTTCGTTACCTTTGAACAAAGCTTTTAATTATACACATAATCCGAGATTTTGAAAAGTTTAATTATGAACAACAGGGACGGAAAGGTTTCTTTTTTTTTATCTGCACAACACTCTGCGTAACGGCGAAACTTTTTAAGAATTAGGTAATAACTTTTTCAAAATAAACTAGTGTAACTTGTATATTTTGTTAAAAAGACAATAAGGACAAAATTGTAGGAATACTTATTTGTATATTTTACATATTTACTAAATATAAAAATGATATGAAATTGTAAAAATTAATACAGTGCAATTCAAATTTACAATATAATTCCCATAAATTTGGTAAAATTAAAAACACATTATAGTTACAAACTGATATCTACAATAATTAATGTTACAATGTAATTAAGGCTTAAAATCAAATTTGACGATAAAATGTACAGTAGATCAATTATCTATCTATGTATTCTACTTGTCTATTCTATAAATATAAACATTATTAAGAAATTTTAATACTACAAAAATGAAATGAAATAATTATTTACAATTAATATTGTATCCTCGTGTTAAATATCTGATGCCACCAATGATCTTACATCAAGTAGTTTCGATCAAATAGTAGGA
Source organism: Theocolax elegans (assembly GCA_026168455.1). Taxonomy (NCBI): domain Eukaryota; kingdom Metazoa; phylum Arthropoda; class Insecta; order Hymenoptera; family Cerocephalidae; genus Theocolax; species Theocolax elegans. The sequence goes on from CM047429.1 coordinate 66,898,758, forward strand.
AGAAAACCCGCAAAAACGCCAATTAGTCAGAAAGTGGGAAAGTAAAGTCAGACCGGTATGAAAAAGCTGATAATGCAAATCGATAGACGGACGGTTAACCAGAGATAATATAAACTTGCTGGGTCGAGCCATAAATTCCATTAGAGAAGTGGAAGTAAAGGAATTTCGCATGACTTAGCTCAATGATAATAATCACCGACCGGACGCATCTGAGCACGGGACGAATTTTCTCCGACGACGAGAGCTTCGCATATCTACGTAGAAAAAAATGCTTTTTTTTCCTATCGTGTTTTGTCACAGGTTTTCTTGTATGTATATATACATATGTACAGAGCATATAATAAGAGAACAATATATATATTTATATATATGCAATTAGAACGACACAAGATGGTTTATGTAACTGATATATATTATATATATATATATATATATAAATAAATATTAATATGCGACTAAATAGACTATTGCCTACTTTTGGTATAACGACGCGCCGTTACGTACGCAGTGGTTAGTATTACTAAAAATGCCCTCTTTTTTAACGATAATATTCTCTTAAAAAACAAAAATGTTGTATGAAAAAAATACTGTCGCAGCCAATTAGTCGTTATGGCGTAAAAAAAAACTAGGCCATTACGTTGAATTTTAATTCCTTGAGCGTAGAAGTTCGAGATATACGGGATTATCGGAATTTCTAATGTTTTCCTTTCAAAACCGCAGACCTCTTATTATTAAAGTATACGTATAGATTTTTATCGGGCTACACGAAGAGGATAGTTAACGAAATTAATTAAAAAATGTATTTACATTTTATTAAATTTGGTTAATTAACCGAGTCGACATATTTTAGACACACGAAATTGAAATTTTATGGAAGAAAAAATAATAAATTGAAATAGAGTGTTTCAGAAATGCATAACTTTCGATTATGTAAAATCATAATGTTCTTGAATTTATTATTATAGATTTCTGAAATACTTACCTTTCAATATTTCAATAAATATTTCATAGTCCGCACATACATATTACTAAACTCAAGGTATTAAAATTTAATTTAAGAATCAGAATTATTACAAAGAAAATTAATTTTACTAAAGAAAATCATAATTAATAATGCTCCAAACAGTATTATTACAAAAAAAATGTTTTCTATAAAATAATACTAAATATACACAGACAAAAATATTATACTGATTTAAATCATACGATTTCGAGGCATTACTTTTCCATTGATTTTTATAGACTGCGTTCGTATCGTGCGCCAAACTATATTATTATTACCGTCACATACCCAATTGTTGATCATGAACCAATTTCTGATCAGTGTATTATTTCAATAAAATAATAAGATTTACATAAATCTACACATTGCTACGCACAATTTGAAGGTTAAACAATCAATAATTGATTAGTAGACTTGAATAGAAAGTGGTATATGTACCGAAAATTTACTGATCAGAAATTGGTACTTCCCGCTTTTTTTTCTTAGATTGTTGCTTACTTTAAAAATAGCACCTATTTTATTTTTCTGAGATGGCTAAAAGGAAGTTTAATACTTATACTTTCTGTATCCGTCTAAATATATACAATTATTAGCTTTTTTAACTTAAAATTATTCTATGAACGTACAGATTTACCTTAATTGATCAACAATTGGGTATGTGACGGTATATCTCGCCAAGAACATTGTTTATATATGAATGTGTGTATCTAAGTATATGTATATATGTGTATGTATAAATACATATACATATATAGTATATACACATATGTATATATACATATATAAACAATACGATTAACGATTTCGGAAGTATAGCTTCTACGCCTGCACCACAACTACTGAAAAAAAAAACGAAAGTTCTAAGAAAACGATTAAAAACCTTCCTCATAAAATCACACTACACATTTTTTTTTCATATGAGCGTATACGTGTCCGTGTTACCTGTGTATCAAATTGTGTGTACGTGTGAACGTGTGTGACGTATTCTGGATGAATAAAAAAAATGGAATAATATTGCGCGCAAGTAGTTCGAATCCACGTTTAGTCGGGCGCGTCGAAGGAGTTTATGTATACGTATATACATATACATGTTGTTTCGATAACGATCGTCAAGATCGTATAGATATATGATAAAGCTTTCTACGTACAGGAAGTAACTTTTGCGTATTTTAATGCCCGTATCGTCTACGCGCGTGAAAAGTAAACGGGACGTCGTATAGTATATCCTTCATACCTGGCACACATCATCAATTTCACATTCGCGAAAATGTATCGCATGCTGTAGCAATATATATAGATATATATATTTAGAGAGAGAGAGAGAGATAGATAGATTGATAGAGAGAGACTTTATATTACTATGAACTATGGAAAAAGAGAGTACAAGATGAGAAGTAGATGTATATACATACATATACATACATATATATATATATATGTATACATATACATATGTATATGCGTATAAAAGAGAGCAGTATAGAAAAGATATAGATGTATAGATGTATAGAGAGATAGATAGAGACAAACGCTTATTGTATGCGAAACTTTCTGAATTAATAAGTATATATATGTAGGTACCAAGTAACCGAACTACGAAATTTTCTATGTTTACGTAAATAGAGAGAGAGAAAGAGAGAGAGATAGAGATAGATAGATAGATAGAGATACAATGAGTAATATGTATATATATGTATATATGTATATAATCGTCTATGACTACTTAACTGTATGCATATATACGTGTATATACACATATATAAATATATGACGAGTATTTACGCAGACGCGTGCGCGACTCAATAATATATTGTATAATATTGCATGCGAAGCGGACGTTACACTTGTGGCCCTACGTATATATGATATAATATTGTTCTCGTGTTATTCTTTTATATATATATATATAGCTCGGCTTGGTGGTGGAGAAAATTAAAAGAAGGTAAAGTGTGATATTATGTACTGTTTAAGAAGATGAAAATAAAATAATTAGAGTATATATATTTAATACCTATTGGAAAAAGTAGAAGAATCGAATTGATAGCAAGATTTTTTAATGTGTCTTTAAAGAATCACTACATTATGAATACTGATATACAAGAAATATTTTACGATGATTCTGACATTTTTAGGATTAGCAATTAAGTACAATTGCAGTAAATATTGACGTGGTTATTTGTACGTGATTCTTTAAAAGAAGAGAAAACTAAAGGCGTATAGAGGTGTGCAGTAATCGAAACGGCGTGTTTTCGGCGCAAAGTAAAAATACGTTAGTGCTTTCATTGACTTTGTCGGCGTGCGTGTGAAAATAAATTATTCCGCCAAGCGCGTAAAAGCATAGTTTTTAAATTATTTAGTTTTTCTTGACAAGGGGAACACGAATACATCCGGTTTGTATTAGGAAATAGTTTGGTTAGCGATGCATGATATAAACGGTTATAAAGTAAAGTGTTTTTTTCTTTCATTTTAAAGGAATTGTAATTCAGATTCATAGAACGGTCATTTTAAAGATTAATTTTTGCAAATTTTAGTATACATATATATATATATAACTGTTTATATCCATACAAATATGAGAAAACATTTCGTCTGCAATCATTTTAGTAATATATCAATAAAAATTTAATTATATTTACATACTTTTAATATATACTGGTAAATTTATAAATAAACTGACTAGTATACATACACGTAATACAAGACAAACGAAATGGTTTCCTCGATAGGGTGTAAAAAAAAACAAAGTGCAAAAGAAATACTAAATCTTGAGATTCCATGAGTTTAATTTCACGTTTTCTTGCTGAACCGAGATGCGACAATGCACGTTCACGGGAGAGGCTCATCCGAAAGACGCGGAACACGACGTGCTCGAGAAATCGCGTAGAAAAAAGATAGAATGAATAGGGAGAAGGTAAATATATAAGACCCGAGTGAAAGCGATACATATAAAAGACGATAAAAAGAGAAAAGGAGAGAGAGAGAGAGAGAGAAAGAGAAAGAGGGAGAATGAAAAAGATAGATACAAAAAAATGTGGAATTCGCGGTATGAGAAAGAGAGGCCGGGAAAGAAATACTTTTGTTCTGTTGGCAAAGAATTTAAGATTAGCTCGTGGAGACGTGTCGCTAAGTTCAAGGGGATTATACGAATTGTATTTGCCTTCTAATATTCTACGTTACATAACACAATTTCAGCAGATTCACGGGAATTAAATTAAGAAAAAAGTCACAAGTACGTTGGTTACGTTAAAAGCTCGAAAGCAACCGATAACTACACACTCAACTCGTGAAAATTTGCATAATCCCCTGTACGGCGAATTTTCCTCTAGTGCGAAGAAAACATAAAATTGTATATACACTCCGTGAATCGAACCGATGTATATATGTATATATGCGCGCATCGAGACTTTGCATTTTAAAGTGAATGTTCGTGTTTGAGTTTAAAAAAAAATGTCTGCCTTCTTCAACTATGCGTTTGTGTGTATGTGTGTGGATGTGTGTGGGTGTGTGTATCTATATGGGTGTATGCGTGTACATCGAGTGCGGCATACTCTAACTCGCTTTACCAATTCTACGCCGTGCCTATGTAAGTGTTTATATATATAAATATATATACATATATATATATATATATATATATATATATATAATGTGTGTGTGTGTATGTGTGTGTGGCGAATATCTTAACGCGTGATTTTACATAAAGAATGCCGACTAAATCGCGAGTGTATGGGTGTACTTGGGTCTGTGTGTATGTGCGCAAGTGATTTTTTTTTGTCATTTCGCAAAATTATAATTTTTATCTTCTTGTCACATTGATACATTATAAGGCGGTGAATATTGTTTTTACGACGAGAATTATTACACGGACACGATGGTGTGAGTGTATAGTATATATATATAATTCTATATGCGTAAACACAAGTATATAATAATGTATAAAAATTTTAAATGTCTATCGTCTTTTACACGATTATTCTGTGCTGCAATTAATTCTCCTTTTCGCATAATATTCAAGCAAAGTACCAGCACGTGTTTCCTATATACATATATAAATATATATACATTAATTGCATTTATGTACATAAATATATATATAAATATATGTATACGTATATACGAAAAGTGATAAAAGAAGCGGTGAATCAGCGCATGGGCTTAAAAAAATTAATAGTATAAGGGGCGTTCGAGGGTTTCATTTTTTTTTTATCGGAAATTGTGTTATAAATGAAACAGAAAAATATGTGTGTGTGTGTGTGTGGGCTCTCATATTGAAAATTCTGGGATGCGAACTTTCTAATATAGATACACGGATTTCTTAGGTTTGAGGAAGTTTTACGCTAGTTGCAGAGCGAGAATTGCGGATGCCGTAGCTCGTAGCACCGAAAGTAGTAGATTCATTCGAATGTTATTACACTTTTGCACGTAACATAATTTATATATTTTTTTTTAAGTTTACACCCGCGAGGAAGGAATTTATTTATTCTTTTATATCATTTATACTTTTTGCGCGCACAATCATGCTACTTATCGGAGTCAGAGTAGCAGAAGTAATCGTAAATAAAGTACACGCGCTGACTCGACCTGCGAGCAATTGAAAAAGAAGAGTGAAAGAGAGAGAGAGAGAGAGAGAGAGAGAGAGAGAGAGAGAGAGAGAGAGAGAGAGAGAGAGAGAGTTAAATCCCGAAGTAAGAGATAGTATGGAGCAATTTTGTGTCCACCGCAGAAAAAGTCGGCGTATACATAAAAGAGGATCACCGGAAAGAGAATTGGTAGTGAAAGAATTGGTATTCCGAAGAGATAAAAGGTATACCTCTTTCTTCGTCTCCCATCAATAGCAAATGATTGAGCGCACAGGGCTTTAAAGCAGTATATATATAACGTTAAAATAGGGGGAACAATGACGTCGATGCGAAATTAAACGTTTTCGCGTTTCTGCAGAGAGCCATGTACGTTGTTCTCTCTCTCGCTCTCTTTTTGCGAAGTAGGTTACACGCTCGGTGGCACTTACGGAATCATTTACGCGTCGTTATATACCTCTGGCCCAATAAATTCAAAAATGAAAATCCCCTCTTTTTATCTCAAATTATTACTTTTTACCCTTTCTTTATGTGTATTTGTCGATTTTACTTTTTATTGACTCTACGGATCGGTGATCTTTTTTACCGATTGGACCGGATGCACTAGTTCACGATTTCTGTAGTTTTATAATTTATTGACAAATCGGATGCGTTTACGATTTTTCGTTTTGTACGCAACAGACATTGCTAATATTATAATATAATTCTTTTAACGAATGACTATCAGTTACGGTTATTTTAAATAAATTATGATTTTAATTGTTACATTCAATGTAACAGATATAAATAATTTAGTAAAACAAATGTTCATTAACGTTCCTCAAATTAATCGTAGTAGATTATAAAATAATGAACTGCAAATACGAATCTCTCGCGTTATATTTAGTATATTAAGCAAGGTCGTTAACCTGCAAAAATCGATAATAAAACATATGCCGTGATTATAAGCCATTTTCACGTACAAAAGTGTTATCAACAACGTGCACCCCTTTACTTGCGTGAGAAACATGTACGAAGAAATGTATTATCTAACAATCACGCATGCAAATTTCTTGCATAATTAAGATTTGAATTGCAGACTCTATATTTTCAAATAAGACATTTACGTTTTTTTCGTTTTTTACGTGTATGTTTTACAAATGAATAAAAAAATAATTATTAAGTTTAAATAACAAAAAGAGAATTATAATAGTTATATAAAATATTATTGTAAATCAACTACTTCGGGCCACTTGACCATTCATCCTGATTGCTCGCTGCTATCGTGTGAGACTACCATTATGAGGATTCAAAGGGGACTATATAGAGAGTCGAGAGTGTATTAAAAAAAATATAGTGGTACAGTAAACCAGAGAAAAAGGTAATTTGGGTATATATAATTTTTTTTTTGTTAAATATTGTATGGCTATTGTATCCGCCGGGTGATCATCCGGCGGATTTGTAATCTGGGGGGTACCTGCGTCCACGCTCGCGCTTGTACTGTCCACCGTACTTGCAGCGGTTCGCGGCGAGCTCCGTGATCTCGGGTATCCAGCTGGCGAACACCGCCTACACATCCCACAATCATATCCGTTGCCGTCAGATAGAAATCAGAGAAAGAGAGATACACCCCTAACGGCTCTCGTCGCATCTCTTTAGTACTTGTTTCTTATTTCTCATTTTATTATTTTTTTTTTTTATTTTCTTTTTTCTTATATATATTTTTATTATTTTCTTATACTTTTATATTGCTCTTTTTTGTTATTAATAATGCATTCGGACTCTTTGGCCTTAACCGAGACTGCGCTGTTGTCTCGCAATGGCCCTTCGATTTATTTCTTTATTTTTATTCAGTCGCAATAATCTCGTGTGTTCCGCTTACTTGTCTACGTATATACGCTTGTGTGTACTTTTGCTCTGTTCTGTTTGTCTACTTTGCTGCTCAGAGGGCTTCACGATGTATGCGAATTTATTGCGCGTACGTTTCTTACTTTATTTTATAGCAAATGGATACATTTTACAAAACGAATTTTTCTTTAATTAAAGTGCATTCGTGTGCTCGCTCAATTATTATACAATACAGAAAAATATTTCTTAAAGTAACAAAGTTAATCGTGTTACTTGAAAGCTATTCGTTTCAAAAAATAAAATATTTAAATATATCTTTCGTATTGTAAGTATATAATCTCTCTTAATTAACAAAAATGATATTTGACAAATCATGTATAAACAATGTATTTATCGAATCCTTAATTGTTATTAAATCAAATACAATTTCAAATAAAACAAAAAGGAAAATGTAAATTTTACCACGATAAATTCGCTTGCATCGTTTTAAAATTGATCTGATCTAGAATAGCGAATAGTGTGTTGTTGCTGCTGCTGCTGCGTACGTACGCGAATAATTTATCGTATAAATATATATATTTATAAAGATTCATAATATTGCAAGAGAAAAATTAACGAGGGGCATTTAGAAAGACATAAAATAATTTCGTGCGATGCATATAAATACGAGAAAAATCGACCGGTATATATGTATAGTGTTTTTCGCAACTATATATCAACCCTTTTTTTTTTTTGTTTCAGTTTTTTTTTCACTCGTTTTCGATGTGCTGATTAACGCGCGTATACGACAAACACGCTTATTGCAATTGCGTGTGGTTATAACAAATTTATAAATACATAAATATTTGAGTGATAATTAAAAAAATTTATTGTGTTATTATTTTTTTTAATAGTATACGTTCTGAAAGGGTATCGAAAGACTTTTTACGGATAAATCTATATGATATAATAATAATATAAACAAGTTTTCTATGTAACAGGTTTGTAGGACAGCACAGTAAAAAGTTTCATAAGCATAATAAGAAGATATAAACTACACGTAAATATGTATATATAATTATTTTTTTTTCCTTTAATCTATTCTACGGTTAACCTAGTAAAAAAAAGGAATAATGTTTAGATCATTGTGTTGGCATACATAGAAAAAAACGGATATGGTATATAAACACAACAACGTTTAAACGATATTAAAGTTTTTTTCAGATTTTTTTTGCTTACAATAGGTTAATAACTATATATATAGGTGTGTATATATATCTAACTATCTATAAAAATTTGTATATATACAATTGTATTGTTTGTTATCGTACTCAATAATTTTGTACCGTAATTAAAGTGAACAAACACAGGTAAAAGTTTTAAAAACGAAATATATATATATATAAATTAGAAGGTAAGATGCCCACGGGTGTAGATGGTACCGGACAACAGCGCGCGGCTTTACAAAACTCGTATTATCGCGTGGATCGCCAAAATTAAGGGAATCGCGAATTCCAGGAAATGGTTAGGCTTCGTTTGTCACGAAGGAAGTAGCAGGAGTAGTAGTGCTCACTTTGAATTGTACGTCCGAGACTCGAGGAACGTGTTCGAGTAAGAGTACTAAATTGCATTTTCGTAAATTTCGTTTGGTGCACCAAAGTGAGATCTCGTATTCAATAGGAGATAGAATTTTAAATTAAATTAAAAGGACGTTTCGAGTGAAATACTAGATGCAAATTACAAACGCGTCGAGTGTGTTATATTTCTTTCGGAAAGTAAATATTTTTTTACAAACGAACATTTCCTAGATTCAAGGTATTATCAATATTTAGTCAGTCGCAAATTAATTAATGTTAAAGATAAAGTAGCAATAAGACCTTTCACCGAGATTAAAAGTTGTTTTTTTCTAAACATTTCAACGTAGACTTGACAGATCGTCGGACCGTACTTTAGAAAGTTAGTAAAGCTCTAATTCCTTCGAGTCGTGACAAACGATCCTAAAGTTCCGGAAATATCGTGTCCGCTAAACATTCCACTGCGATGGCACGTGTTTTCGTGAGCTGCGCACTGGTGTCCGATATTTTTGAAATCAAAAACTTTAATTCGTGATGTATCCAGTATTTGCTACAGTTATATCGTTTTTTTTTATCTAGATTTATGCCCTACTAGCACTGGCATAAATCGTTGATGAGGACTTCGTATTGTATTATATTCACCTAGATGAGAAGTTGGTCAACAAAAAAAAAGAAAGAAAGAAACAGATAAGAAGATAAACATATATGTATAAATGTAAAAAATGATAATGGTGTAGTGATTTAATGAGAGATAATAATGTTGATTCAGTTTCACAACTACGTATTCATTCGAAGCACTCGTGGAGGGTTCATCTCAAATCGTCAGACGCACACAATCAAACATACGTACATCGATGGGTGCCAGAAATCTTAGACTATCCTAAATATCTTAAGATAAAATAGTTTAATATCTAAGTACAGTGTATTCTAAACATTTTTATTGTACGCTGTTGTAATTGAATTCAAATAAATATTCAAACGCATATCCTAGAAAACCAAAATAAATGTGATACTACGTAAAATATTGTTCTAGTACCTGATCGGTTAGTAATGAAATATTTACAAGTAAACACTACAAAATCAAAATGGTATACTTATTATTAATAACCTATGTAATAATAATAATGAATATAAGCACACACCCACACAGAAAATAATGATAAATATCCATTTGAACTCAATATGATGTACATATATAATTATAATCTATATTAACACATAAATGATTAATTAATTCTAAATGTACCTTTCGTCGCGTGTAATATGCAATAATATGTACATTATTAAAAAGCGCAGACGGATCGGTTGTCAGTTGGACACAAACACGTTCCAGCATCCATCGAGGCACACGAGCGCACACTAGGCCAACAATCAAAAAAAAGAAAAACCAAGCCACCTGGACAAGTCGGCGGTATCGATGCTCAACCCGCGACTTGTGCGTGGGTGCAAGGAAATCACGATCGACCCACAGCGAGGAGGGTAAGAGGGACGAGGACGTTCCGTCTGACCCCGTTTAGGGTCGTCTTCCATTGGCATTCTGTGTGTCTCTATCTCTCTGTGTGTGTTCGTGTGCGTGTGCGTGTGCGTATATACATACATATATATATATACCACGTGTGAGCGTGTCTGTGGATGCATAATTTTGAAGCGTGTGTGTTCCTTCGAGTGAACTGGTTCGGTGTGCGGAATTCACGGTGGTTCATGTGGTATTGTTACATTACTCGACGGAAAGGTCCATTTGATGTTGCGTTAAGGTATTTGGATTTGTGTTTTGTTGATTTAGCTTTTCTTCTACTGCAGATGATGAGATTTCAAAAAATGCGCGTTTTATATCGATTATTATTTGTTCATTTGCTTTTTTTTTCTTTTCCTTTTACGTCGATGTCTAGAGCAAACGATTAATTTTTCGAATGCTATTACGTTTTCCAGGATAAATTATCCTAATTGCTAATTACTATGGCGTAACGAATTATAATATTACACTGTATGCGCTTGTAATAAACAAATTGCTTAAATAAATTTGTTAGCAGTAACAGATAGAAAATATTTCTATAACATATGTAGCATTATTATTGATAATATTGCGAATTTACTCACTTTTCTAATTGCAATATGAAAAGTTTTGTAAATCCATAAATTAACCCGAATGAAACATTTCAGTCTGCTACAAATGAAACGGATAATAACTTTACAATATTGAGTTAAAAATTAATTTTACGTTAAATCTGCAATGCTTAAAGCTACAAGGAAAGCAATTTACTTTCGATCAAACGGATTTTGATCAGCCTTTATAATTAATAACTTATTTTTTTTTAAAAAAAAAGAGTATAATAAAGTTTAATTAAAAAAAGAGAATTAATTGAAAATACAAGCTTTTATAAATATTTTCAATTAATTTTTGTACGCAAACAAAGTTGTAAAGAACGAAAATGAACAATATTCTGAAAAGAAACTTCTACGAATTTCAATAAACCTGATCTAAACACCTCAATAGAATTTCAATTTCCAACAGACTGATATTTTTATTCGAGATAAAAGTAACATAGATTAAAAAAAAATAGAATTATTTAGAGATAAATATTTCAAAGTCTATTAAAAACAAAATGAAAATTAGAGTGACACGAAATCTCCAACAAAACAAAGAATCCGCCGGTAATTGCGCTCACGTTCCGCCCGCAACGCGGACCGGAACAAAGAATCAGAGCTGCGAGGCTCACCGGCGTGCGGCGTTGTTGCTGTTGACTGTTGTTTGGCCGTATCTCGTGTTGTTAATAAAGGCCAGCGTTGTCGAGCAGCAGACTAAATTGGCTATATATACATACTCGAGGGTGGATTGCCTGTACTTTTGCATGAGTGTGTGCAGTGTATGTGTGTAATCCGAACGCTCCCGAAATCTGCGTGTACTTTCATTTTCAGAGAGTTAATTTCGTTTCATTAGCTTTGAATACGTCCACGAGATTTCGACAGCGTTTGATGGAACAGTCATTTAATTTATGTATTAAAAAGACAATGTAAAAATCATTACTGTTCTGTTATACAAAAATACGTATATGGCTATGGGTATGTATAACGTGTGCGAGTGTGCAAGTATATTTGATCTGATAAGTTCATTCCTAAAACTCATTGAAGAAGCTGATGTAGAAGTTCTCGAGTTACTAAAAAACTAAACGTAATGCGCGCAAGACGACAGTCTTTCTCTACATCTCGTATTTTCGTCGCGATCGTGCACATCGGAGCCGTTCAATTTTCAATTTCTTCTTTGATCTTTTATAAATGGACGTGTCGTTGTGAAAGGTTCGGTTTCCTATCTATTTTTTTTTTCGTCGCTCAGTCGAGAGACATTGTACCGACTTAAAGATCAGTGTTGCAGTATTAAAGAGAAATGGAACAAACTTTTCCAGATTATTCGTTTACTCAAGAATTTATAATTTAATTTTCATGCGAGTATATATAAAAATGTTAAGTTATATTTTGCAAGTGAACGAGTGAATAAATAAAATAATAGTTCATGCGAGTAAATGTGAAACTTTATGAGTTACTCGTGTAACTCGATTTTGAAGCTACCATCGATTTCATCGGTGATCAATTTTACAATGTTCAAGTTCATTATTTTAAGCTATATAAAAGATGTGAAAGGTCCTTTTGGTTTACTTAATAGGTAACTCTATAGCCGGAGAAGTTCAGAATCACGTGACACGGTAATAATGTAACTTTGCAGTTTGATACACACGAAGAGAGTATCCTGCTTCGTGTGCGTCAAAGTAAGTGTATCGTCGATAATCTCTCTCTTGGGCTGCCGAACAATAATAATTCTTAGTTTTAGCTTGATTTCTGGGAATAAAGAAGAGCGATCAACTTTCTGAAATGTTGACTAGCTTCTATCTCTACGATCATCAACCAACTTATTATGGAAGACTCTTACTCAGATTTGAATTTTCAGTTGATTATGATATTCGATACATTTCAAAAGTGAGACTATGTTACGGAGGATTTACTTAAACCTTTGATAACAAAAGCTTTTTAATATACTGTTAATTAGCACCATTAAAATTATTATATAAATTAATATTTTAAAAAATGTACTTTATACTTTATGGATCGTTAAGTAGTAAATATGACGCTACGGTCAGACGCATTAAGAATAACAACGTAAATATTTGATACACAAATAAAACGATTTTAATCATCGGAAATTGAAATTCGAATCGGTAACATTTAGCCGAATAATAATAGTTCTCTTATAATTGCGCGAGGGTTATTATTTTTTTTCTTTCTACCAATCGAATGCACAGCACGGATCTCGGTTATTTCATCGGATGAATCAGTACTCCAAATAAAATCGCCCACGACGACCCTTTCGAGAATTTCTTTCCCGATTGACTCTGCCGGCAATCTTCTCGACTGTTCCTCGATTCGTTTATTTCGCTTCACCGTCATTCTTTTTATATCTAGACCGGTGCCTGGACATGCCGATAAAAAATAATAAAACTTATTTTCACGAAGAGTCGTTTTCGAGACAATTTTCTTTATTTTTATCGCAGTTATTTATGTTTATTAATAAATGCCAATTTAAGAAAAACCTGATAACATTTTTTATTAGTTTGTGACAGCTTGGTTTAAATTCATGTAGGTATGAAGTATCGAGTGGAGTAAGAGTATTATGTGACGGCGGGTACAAATCTTAAAAAGAAAATAAGTTTTTATTCCATTTATTTATGATGTAAGGATTATTTAAGTGATAAATAATATATCCTGTCGGGGTATCCTCAACCTAAGCAAATAATTTGACCAAATAATTGCGAAAAACCAAACAGCAAAAATTCAAAATACAGTAGCAACAAGTGTTGATGTGAACAATATAGTTATATTGTTATCATATGTAACTAGGAGGTATTATAGGTATTGATAGCATTTATAAAGCACCTAGAGATATGAATATCACTTTATTCTTTGGTTAAATATCTGCTCGTAACAAAGTTTGGATTCCCACACCTTACAGACGCATCAGAAAGTTTCACAGGACTAACAACTGAAATATTAGCAGAAACTTAAAGTGAAACAGTACTAAATCAAGTTCTACTGGTAAATATAATACTGGATCTTAAATTACTTTTAATGTTAATTAGCTAATTCACTTCAATTATATAATGTGCGAATTTATTGGTTTCATCGAACAGTATTCTAATTTTATAATACAAAGGCTAAAAAATTCTAGTTTTTAGGGTGAAGAAATAGTTTTAAGAATCTGTGTAACATAAATTATAATTTTTTATTTTTATCAATTTATTTTCTATTTTATCCGTATTTTTTCAATCTTCAACATTATTTTTCTTACTGTTTTATTCTATTTATTAACGATAATGAATTCCGGTCGGATACTTTAAATATTTACTAATATACTCACTTGAAAATTATATAGGATCTATTATTTTTTATATAAATTATTTCTTATAGGATAATTAAATGGAAGAAAAACATTTTCCCTTTTTGAGATTTAAATCCCAATATAGATGGTTTGTACATTCAGTTTAGCATTTTAAACTGTTGCACTATATGCCACTCTCTTTTATTTGAATCGCTACTATATACACGACTACATAAACGTAGATCAGGCTGTCACAAGTTAATAATACGGTAATTAAACGACTAAACTAATAAAGAAATAACTTTAAAATTGAAGTAATTATATTACGATAATACATTTTATTTTAACAGCCATTAACTGTAGAATGGACTAGAATATCGAGCAACTGTTTACTTGTTATAATTACTTTAAAAAGTAAGTCAGTGTATACCCTCATTTCGTTCAAGAAAAGTAAGTCTATTGCTTTAAAGTCAGAAATCTTTGAAATAAACTTTGTTTTCCTTCTAATTGTTTGCGGATAACGATTTAGGAATAACTGTCCTTTTTTTCATTTAGTTATAAATCTCAATCGAAGAAAAAACATGACAGGTGCGTGTATTTTTTTTTTCTTTTTGGTGAAATAGGCGTACACGAGAACTACGTGTACGCATGTTAAAATCAATATCCGACATGCGGGCAAGAGGCGCACGCACTCGGTGTTCCTGGAGGGAGGAGACAGCCAGTAATGAGTGAAATCAAGACTAAGCAGCTCCAAAAATTCATTATATTTTAATTAGTTTAAATTAATACCATTCTACAATTAATTTTGATGGACCTTTCACTGTAAATTATTACTAACTTTTCCTGATTAGATTAGAAATTCCTGTCTTTACAAGTATATGCAATATTAACATTAAAAGTAATATTCGTTTGCACGCTATCCAAAATACAGCGTATAAAAACTTTAAATTATTGCTTTTCAAAACTTCTTTTAATTATGTAATCTGCTCGTAAATTTGCGATGGCATTCTTCAAATAGAACCTTGGTAAACTAATAAAAAATAAAATCAAGGTAAGGTATTTACCTTTATTTTATTGCAGATCAATAAATATACTTTATACATCGTCACTCGTTCACATACGCAACATTTGAAACGTATCAAATATCATATGACAAAATGAAAAAAAAAACCACTATAATTAATAAATCCTTGAGAATATACCGTGGAAAAATTATAGAACTTACTTCGCCATTGACTTGGTTGATAAAAAGTTATAACCGTGAGCCAGGCCGGTGAAAAAGAAAAAGTTTACTCCAACCACATTTTTAATGCAAACGATCATAATGCACACGTACGTGCATATATAGAGAGAAAGAGAGAACGAGACAGAAGGAGAGAGAAAGAGAGAAAGAGAGAGAGAGAGAGAGAGACGTGTAAATTCAATCCGAGAAAGTCGGTCATTGCTGTATTGTTGTATATCTGGCTGGTACGTTATTGACACTAAAATCTCGTAATTTTCGTCGTCCACACTTGCGCCGTTATTCATACTCATCGGTATGTAAAATTATAATCCACCCTCTGTGTGTGCGTGTGCGTGTGCGTGTGTGTGTGACTGCACGTATGTTCGTAGTACGAATGTGTACGAGCATCGTGATAACCAGTTTGGAGCGTATAGATATAGTATAGAGAGAAAGAGAGTATATATAATGCGTGTAGTGAGTAAAGATTAATAGAGAGAAGAGTATACACAATTGGGCAATAGTAAACAAATTTTCCAAGCTCATTATTGCGACGGTATAGTCAAATTTACCCATCGCGAAAAATGCCGATAAACAACTTGGGTTTATTCGGATATTTAAAGATGACTTTAAGTGCAGTTTGAGTTGAGTACACTTAGAAAAATTTTTTGGTAACAATGACTATTTTAATGGTAAACGGAGGACAGACTTGCACAATTGAAAAAATTGCTACTAATAATCGTAAAAATTGCCACAATAATGGTACAAACTGGAATTATTAATAGTTATTTTTTCAACTGTGCAAGTCTGTCCTCCTTTTGCCATTAAAATAGTAACTTATACTGGCAAATTTTGCTCAGTGTATACAAGCCAAAAACGGTGAACTTGATTTATAGAGTTAATTATGTATTCAAAAGCCGTAAAAATAGTTAGTGCTACATACACATACGTGTGTAATGCATCAATAAATTCTATAATTTACATTTGATTAAACTACTAGTACTTATTAATCACAAAGTTTAACATTAGTTAATCCAATTATATTAATTAAGCGTACAAAAACGGAACGATACACTCTCCGTATAGATGTTAAAATAGTTACGATAGAAAACTAAAATTATCGAGTAACCCGTATCACCTAAATTTAGTTTATAAAAATTTGTTTACCCACGCCAATACTGTATCACATGTATAATTTGTGTTGTATAAATGTACACATATATATGTATATGTATACGTATATGTATATATAGATATACACACATATATATATATATATATACATGTACGTATATACATATATTACATAATACCTCTTTCCGTGTTCCCGTTTGTATTCGCCGCTGTACTTGGACCTATTGCCTACGAGCTCTATTATCTCGGGTATGCTACTAGCAAACATGGCCTGCAAATACAAAACGATAACTGGAGAGAAAGCCGTTGCGCCTCGCGCAACTCTTTGGCAAAAAAGAAATAATAATAATTGCCAAAATAATAAAATAACGATGCCTATTCACTTTTATGTATACTTTAGTTTCTTACTCGGGAATGGGACAGAGAAAGGGAGTCGATCCTTCAAAAATTTATTGGATTCGAAAATACGTTATGATTAAGAACTTATTTCGACTGAGCAATTATTTAATATAATTATATACGTAATGTTGCAAATTTTCGATAACATTTCAAGTTAACGTTGTGCATAATGCAATTTAAAAAGGTTTAAATTTAAATAAAATATTCAAATCGTATTATAATTTGTCAGTTACACCTATATATAATCACCTATTCAAAGTTTATCATGTACGTTAATAATATAATTTAATAATATTTTCATTAACAAACCGTCTTAAATTTACATTGAGACAAGAGAATTGCATTAATAATGTAATAGAGTTTGAATAGAAACGAATGATAATATTTTCACACTAATTATCTATTCTCAATGTAATACAGAATACATAAAATCACGGACGACCAGTTAGTTGACGAACGTTAATCGAACAATACCGATATTTTCGTAATACTTAACGATTTTAAAGTTGATAAATCTAAAGAAATTTTGGGAAACTAGAAAATGTAAAATTTCCGTTAATCACGCGTACAGAAGCGTCAAGAGTCATAGCGCATATCGATCGGCTCGCAAATTCAATCGTAGCGAGCGTATGGTCGAATTTCGACGTCGATTTATCAGTGCCAAATGCATCCGTTCATTTGCTCCCGTTACCGTCACACGACACGCGTATACATACATACACATATACGTGTATATATTCCATTTAAAGCCGATCGGCCGCGGCACTAACGCGGACCGAAATTATCGAATAGCATTGACACTCGAAACTCGTTCGATACTCGGTTTTATTAATTTTATTTTCATTTTGTTTGACACTCGCTCAAAAATAGAAAAATATCGTTTTCGTAATAAATTTGGATTATTAATAATTGGACAAACTAAGAAAATCAATAAAACGTACAGATAATTTGAAAAAAATAATAATTAATATTTTTGAAAGTTTTTACTTTACCGCCAACACCGATAACTTGCCGCGAATTTTGATCGTTTTTAACTATAGTTTTAAATATAAAATGAAATATTCTACTCCTCAAAACGAATATCATTCAACGAAAAAAAAAAAAACATAAGATTTATGGAAAGTCGTAAAATGACGAAAGTTTGAATAAAAAAAAGTCACTGGAACTACCATAAGTAAAGAGAAATATCCTGTAGAAGACCCAACGTTAAATGTCTAGGCGATAATGCGAAGAAGGTCATGAAAAGGGATCAAACTACTGCCAATAAGCGGAAGATACTTTTTCATATAAAGATGAGAGCAAAAGATTGGCTTACATTATTCTGATGCAAAGCAATTGCAAAATAAGAAAGCAGCAGAAAAATAACTTCGGTTCGCGCTGTCAGAGGTATATATAGTCAACTTGTAAAATGAAATACTTAATGTCAATTAATTGATGACACTAATATCAAATGACGTAAAATCGATTTTTTAAAAAAAAATATATTTTTTACTACCTTGATGAAAATAATCACAGCTGTTATTGCGTAGCACTATTACTTACTCATTATGCTTGTTTTTTTTGTTCAATATCGTTCTTAAAAACACTTATTCACATCGCAATATATTCTTGATATTCTAGCGAATAATGCAAAGATCTAAAAAGAGCATTAAAGTAAACAATATATTTAGCAACAAAAATTTTAACTAATAATAGCGACTAGCTCTTTTTCAAACTATAAATTTATACCATAATACGTAAGTTAGTTCGAAAGATCAATAAATATGTATAAACTACTTAAAATACAATTAATCAATATGACGCGGTGGTTAATAACAATATGATACGCAAGTACGTAAACTCGTGGAAAAAGTAATAAAAGCAGGAAACTAGTCGTCGTTATTTTAAAGAAGAAAAAATAAATGGTAAATTGAAAATTAAAGTCAGAATTCTCGTCTCAAAATTAATTAACTTTGACTCGTTAGAGCTCGTGATTACTCGATGATTACGAGCCTCGTTAGTTTCTAATTCAAAACTCCTTTGACTGTTGAGGAATAACATTTTATCTCGGTGTTTAATTGAAAAAAAAAACAAACGCACATTTTTTTCTCCTGCAGTTTTCGGAAAAATAGTTTTATGCTGTTTCGGATATCTTGTTAAGTGTAAAAAGCGTGAATGAGTATTTTAGTGTGATGTGCATGTAAACGCAGATGTAAGAGAAATAGAAAACCGGTCAAGACAAACGAAATTAATTAATGAAAAATATTTCTCTTTTGCTGCGTTATAGTGTGTTGTTAGTGCACGTATATATAAGTATATTGTTAGGTTTACAAGCTGGATAATTTGTAGTATTAAGATATGTACGTATCGTAAATCATTGTATCATTCTTGTAGACTAATTTGCTTACGTGGATTTTTAGGTGACGTGTACATGGATAACCGTTGATAAATCGCGTTGTCAATAATCTTGAATTACTTCAAATAATCGTAATTGTACAGATATTATGCATGTCCAAACGTCGATGGATGATGATTAAAAGGAAGCAGTTGACATTGTTAATTGGCGTTAAACATACACAATTCTTTTTCACAAAGCAGTTTGTTAAGATCATTCAATTGCGACGACTTGTCGGTTGCGTAGGTTTCTTTTTTTTTATGTTAGCAAACACATATAGACTAACACACAAACATTATAGAGACAGTCAAGCTCGTAGAAAAACTTCGCAGCTCCTCACTTGTATTCTAAAATAATGATATCTCGATAGGTTGGTGCACAATATACACATACATATACATATATAATTAAATTCTGTACTTCTACAGTTTTATTGTTTATATTTAGTTAACCAAATTTAAATTCAAACAATAATTATCTCAGACAAATGTGCATACCTAATTCAATTTAATTCTACATGGATCATCGTTATCACGAACTTTCGAAACGATCGCAATTTCAATTAAACTTTCTTTAAACAATAAAAGTGCAGAATTATTTAACTTGTATATATATATATATATATATATGAATGTATGTATGTATGTGTGTGTATGTATGTGTGTGTGTGAAACGTAAGTGCAATCGGTCACGACAACTCAGCGAAATGTAAGAAGTCCAAGTTTTATCGTCAAAGTTTTAAAGACTAGAGTTGTAATTTCTCATTCGTTAAATTACAGCCTTTTTTCCAAAACGGCGATTGACAAAAGTTTACGTGACCGAATCGCAATGAAAATGATACTTTGAAATACATATATTTCTATTGTAAAAATAAGTCTTGTATGTCTAATAATTCATCGTAATCGCTCGTTAATCTTAAAAAAATAATGCAACACAATTATTCATTTTACCGTCAGTATTTTCAAAGTCAGAAATTATTTTAATTATCCAGAAATGAAAGTTATTACTGATAGAACGATAAATCTTTCTTAGTTTTGATATTATTGTGATTGTCAGTGCAGTTTTATGCAAATGGAAATTAATTTTCTTGAGCGATCATGATGAATTACGTATGAAATTTATCAAGTGCACATGTTTCTTACGATATAATTATTAAAAGAAAATTATACTTTTCATACCAGCCATATAATGTTAAAACTACAACAATTACTAATGGAAACGAAAACTAGTTAATTTACATTTAGTACAACAAGAATTGTGAAAATTTCAAAAAATTCAAAAGTAATAACCCTTTAATCAGTTAAAGATAATAATTATATTACCATTTAAATTAAAACCGATTTCAAGTTATATTACGCATGATAAAATCTGTGATTTTACAGGCGATATTCAAATTATTACATAAATCGTACGGATAATAATGATCGTAATTGCAGACTAAGAAGGATACCGCAATAAAAAAGTTAATTATTCTGAAAGTGCGAAACCATTAAATGATTTACTACTGTAAAAGAATAACATAGAGCTAGTAAATTACATTGTTGGGTTAAATTTATGCCACCGGTTGTATATATATATATGTATATACTAACCAAAAATCTTTATATATCCTTATCGGTGAAATAAAATGTCTTCGAAAAGGTAGTTAAGAAACTAAATATACATTTGAAATTTCAAATCGCGTGGTTTTGCGTGACAAGTTCACAGGAAATTGTATAATTCGCAAGTGAAGTAAGAGAAAAATGATCGTTATTATCGCGATACCTTCACAGTCCGTAATGATCCTTCTTATAGCACTCACGCGACGGTCTCTCGTTAATCCTTCAACCCACGGAAGCGAACAAACGACTTTCTGATAATTAATAAATTTACCGTTTTACTATTTATGGCCTGGTACGTTTTACAACTTGGACTAAACAATTAAATTTATATTTTATATATACATAATAAAGAGATGCTCTATAAGCACTGTTAAGACAAAATAACAAAGGTACACAAAAAAAAAATAAATATGAAATTTGGGTGAATGGGAAAAAAAACCAGAGGGAATCAGAAGTATACATTGTGTCATACAATTAAGATTATAATCGTTGAACATGTATGAATGAATAAAAGTAATTGAGATAAAAAAAAATAGTAACTTATATGAATGATGTATGTTCAGTATGGAAATGTATAATATTTATTATCGCAGGCGTAAACATTATAAAGTAATCGTAAACGTTTAAAAGGTAAGATATACCTATGCAGATGGATTAAAAAATAAATAAATAAATGGAGTAACCTGTTCAGAGAAAAATTTGGTTAGGATATGGTAAAGGAGAATGTGTTGTACGTTTTGTTTTCTTTTATGTCGGTATACAGTATAGAAGAAGTCGTCTCTTATTTTTTTTTTTTAGATTTGTGAGCTGTGAAGGTTTTGTTTATTACGATACATATATTAAATAGAGACAGAGACAAAAGGGAAGACAGATATAGAGATTAGAGAATAGGCGTGTATATATAGAGGTACGAGTATATTATACGATTATACAGGTCGGTTTTATGTGTATATATAGGTATACTTTTTTTAGGAATCTAGCATTTTTGCTGCTCTGTATTCGATTTTTCGTGCAAAATGTGGAAAAGAGGTGCCTCTGGAACGACGCAACGATGCCAAAAAAATTTTATAACTAGAGCTTTTTGGAAATTCTTTTGTGTCAATTGATTGGCTAACAAAATTTTTTTTATTATATTTGACACCGTTTACCACGATATCACTTACACCAAAATTGCAATAAAGTTTTATTGAATCTTTATACTAAAATCTTTTAAAATGATGATTATACGGTTAAAAATAAATTAATGTTAAATCCTTCGTTTTTAGATGTTTAGCCCTTAAAATAAATGGATTAACGTGAACTTATTAGAAACCCATTAAATTATGCACGCGTACCCATGAATTTAATAGGATCCTTTGGGCTCAGTTATGAGACTGCATATATACAACTTCATAATAGAGCCCGAAGGATCGCATTAAATTAATTATCGTTAAATTCGCTTTAATTCGATGAAAAATCGATTCTTCTTATATTCATCGACTTTGCTACAATTGAACTGCGGTACGTAGAAAGCTCCGCGTACTTTGCACCGAGTCTCGCGTGCTAGCCCTCTATATAACAAGTCTGGAACGTGGCCAGAGAAAAAACGAGTGGCGCTGCGCCATGTCGTTTTACGTTATCGATGCGTCTTTCAAAGGGCACGGCTTTGCTATACTCTTTTTTTTTACTTCCCTTTTTTTTACAGTACCTTCTTAATGCCAGGGTAAAGAAACCTTCTGTATACCGATATAGAATCGCGAGAAAAAAGAGACTCTTTTGCCCGTCGGAAATCTGTGGGAATGTTTTCTTTTTCTTCAAGTGTCGTATTTGTCTTTTAAGAAGTTACTCCTGGCTTTTTAGAGCGTAAAATATTATAAATTTATGCAATTTGATAAATTACAAAATGTTATTTACAAATGTATACAGGTATACCGGCCGATACAGTTATCGATTTGATTAAACTTTAAATTAAAATTTTCAACCAATTTTTTCCCTACTTGTGAATTAAATTGGAATCAACGATACGTAAGAATAAAATAACGGTTGCAGCTGTATATTAATTAAAAATTCAACGAACCAAACGAAATGTCGTAATATTTCACTTTTAATCGAATACATAGCAGCCAAGGAAATACCGACCACGGCCGCATAGAGGTATAGGCATATATAATTAAGGCAGAGGTAGCCAGTGATGACGTTTATTTAGTTGTTTTTATTTATTTATCATATTATTTTTAAAGGAATTGGAGGAGTATATATAATAAGAAAAAAAATTATGAAGAATCTGTGTACAATGTATCATTGTCAAGAACTAAAAAACCAAGAAATAATAAATAAATAAAATATTTCAGGAAATGTGTTTACCTATAGACAGTGTGACATAATAAGAAAATGTGAATCGCGCGGATGATTTAACTTTTCTTCGAGTGAATTTTTTTCATTCATTCGCGACCTTACAACTACGAGAGATTTGTGTTAGAAAAAAAATATTTCATTGATTACAATATGTATTTTTATGCATTGAGTGGTAAAATATATATCGGTGTGCCGCGTGGCCGCGTATGTGTCTCATTCGTGCAAAAAAATAAGACAAACTTGAATATCTGTTCGTGTCGCGGACGCGGGTGTACTGACTTTTTCGATAGTACGGGCCGGGGTATAGCAGCAGGGGAACGAGGTGATTATCCTTCATTTTTTTTAACATTTTTTTTAAATAGAACGTCTCGGTTATATGACTACATGTAAGAGTATAAGGTGAAGCTTTTTTTTATATCGGTGGATGCTTTCTTATTTTATTGTATATATATATATAAAGAAGCATGAAATTTTTTAAATTGTTATACTAATCGTAAAGGCTTTATTTTCTGTATACGATTAAATCCATCATGTATCGTTGTATTAATGAATCTGATATTTTTATCTTTTTGCGGATAAATATAAAAATCTGCAAATTTTAATTAAAATTTTTGCATATAGCCATCCAAGATTCTAATAACGTTAATGAGTTATCGCCGAAAATAAATTTAATTAATGTACGCCGTAACGCTTTTTGGTACTTACATAAATAAAATTATAAAATGAAGCGTTTCGTATATTAAATATTACATTGAACATAATATAAAGTAGAAGTATTGCGAATTTTCCTTTCTGGTAAAAAACAATAAAGCCTTTGCGAGAAAATTAACGCGTACAATATGCGATTTTTCGCTATAATCCTATATATATATATATATTATAATCCCCTTCGTACGAGGAAAAAAATACTTGAATATGAAATTTCTTTAGGATTACGCGAAACATCGCAAAGTACAAACGGCGATGCCTCATTCTTGAAATATCAGAAATTTCACCAATACAAAGAGTATCGATGTTAAAAAAAAGTAGGACGAAAGCGAATCCAAAATCGCATACATGGTTCATCAAATAGTTTTGTCGAGGCATCGACGCTCGGACAAAGCGAGCCTTTTCTGGCGCGCACTCGTATGATATGTATATGCACATTTTTCTTTTCTTACTTATTTGATTTACAGTTGAAAGTATTTTTGGATATTTTACAGAGCGTGACATCGAACGCGTACCAGAAAATTTTCGGCTCATCTCTCTATTTTGGTAAATTTAAATTACACGTCGAACGATTGCAACGTTTATTTGGTATAACTTCGCGTTTTTTACGATATTTAAACAAAGAAATTTTCGTCATCGTTATACGAATTCAATTTGTTGGTTACAAAAACGTGGCAATCGTTAACGTTCGACTTTCGCGGTTTAAATAAATGTGCGAATTAAATCATTCATTTTTTTGAATTTAAGAAAAACAATTCGAGCTCGCAAATGAAAATAATTCAAAATAACAATACTGCGTTTGAAACAAATATTTCACAAAAAAAAGATTAGGGTTTTTTTAGATTTGAGATTGTAAAAGTATTGTTAGCTTCGGAACGCCCAGGTTCACTTAACTGATTGTAGGATATCCAATCGAGTCATTCGGTCCTATAGCGCGACAGGTTAATTTCACCGTAAGCTTTCAGAAGAAAATTGTTAAAAAAATGTAAAATAAAATAAAATGTTCTTTTAGTTTAAACATACTTTTTCTAATAGAAACGATATTGTTACATTTATTTATTTTCCTTGTCAAATAAGTTCGAAATACTTACATCGATCAATATAATTCGCACACTTATCAAGTCTAACGATTGTTCGAGAAATCCGAATGGAGATCACTCGGCGATTCCATGCGCTAATAAAGTAAAATTAATTTAAAGTCATTATTTGCCCGTCCATTCGAATTTCTCGTTAACTTTTGAAAAATATGAGCGTAATAATCACGGCGCACGCGATCTCCAGTTAAATCGATAAGAAGCAAATATACACCGTAGCCTTTCGCAGATATGTATATATATATATATGTTAACGCGTAATCGCCGTTCGGCTCGAGACAAAGAGCTAGGTGAGCGAGAAACAGAGAATAGATAGATAGAGATAGAGAGAGAAATATGAATATATGTGTATGCACGAATATAAACGTGCATAGATATATAGACATATAATTATATATATATATATATAGGTATATGTTTATATACGTATATATCACTAAATAGACAGATTAATAAAGGTGAGAAAAATGCATAGAATGAGGTGGGCTTACCAAGCCGACGAGTAGAAAAAATACTAGGAATGTGCGGCCGAGTACCGTCTGGCAGTAAACGTCACCGTACCCCACCGTAGACATCGTCACGATCAGGAAGTACACGCAGGTCCAATAAGATAGCTGTTGCGGATTCTTGAACTCGAAAGGGTCCCCTGAGTTTTCAAGCTGGGGAGCCAAGCAGAAACAAAAAAAATACGACAAAGTTCGTTGATTACGAGGATCCACCATATGCAACCACGTTCCGCTTTTTCCCCTGCTTTCCATTTCGTTTACACTTTCATTTAACACGGTAATATATAGCCTGTTGTTTTACCTCCTCCACGATGTTGAGGGATTTTTTATCTTTATTTTTAGTCTACGGGGTTATTCTAATGTATGCATACACTTTTCTTACAGGCTTTTTATTGCCATTCTCTCATTCGGGATTGAGAGACTCAGATCTAGATGCTATGTGAGTATCAGCTAGAGTTTCAAATAATTTTAATATTTCAAATTTTATTGTAGTTGAGAAGTGCATTTCCTCCATTTTTATTTACAACGTAACACTTTGAAATACAGTTTAATTGGTACAACGCAATACTTTGTAGAAACACAATTCTCACTTACAATTGTCCTTTACAATTTAAATACTCTCAACGCGAGTGAATCGATGGATTGATAGCAAATAAACTAGCCTACTTAGCATACTCTAATCAATCTCGTGTGCTTAAAAAAAACTGTAAACACCGTGCAAATCTACTGTTCTAGAAGATCGAATCGCTACAAATAGAAATTCTGAGTCCCTCATAAGTTTCATGACAATGCAACGTGCTCGTAGGAAAGAGTGAAATGCCCGGTGAACGAGAAAAGTAATACCTCTTCCCTTCATAAAAGATATTACTATTTTTTTAATTAAATGCTTCGTTTGACACTGCTTCAAAAATGTCATTAAGTTAAGTTATTAAATTTTTTTTTATATAACGAGGATATTTTTAAAATTAATTTTCGTGATTTTATTTTTTGGTCGGTATTTTATATATACGTTTGATGGAATGAAAGTTAATATTCTTAGAGTAAATATTAACGATCGAGTATAAGAACATTACAAATATTAATTATAAAATAAGTTTTTCTTTTTCATACTATCTCAATATTTTAGTTTGAAATATCTCGTTCAGAGGGGAAATCACTCGATCACAGGAGCACGCCGCTTTTCTCGTTGTTCAAACATCTGAAAAGTAAATATTGTTAAAGTAATGCGGATAATCAATCACGATTAATTAACTTTAGTCAAACTGAAGAGAGGAAAAACAAAAATCCCAGATATAAATTAATAAAAAAAAATCGTTGAAAAAATATCACCAATAAAAACGTAAATAAGTGTTAGAGTAGTCCTTATTTTATTTAATTCACCTGATAAAAATATAGCGAAATAAAAAGAAAAAAAAGAGAAAATAATGGTTTTATACATTCTTTGGACGTCTCGATAATCAACGTCAAGACGACAAAAGCATCGTTTCTGCTAGATGGAGAGAAAAATTCTCTTCGTAATGAGTGTTCGTAGCAGCAATAAAGAATAAGGGAGAAAAAAAGAAATTGTTGGACGATATAATAATGAGTCTCCTGTTGAGATGAAAATAAAATGTGTATATTTATTTATATGTATATATGTATATATATATATGAAGAAAGGAATAAATGTACGTACCAAATGAATGATGCCAGCAGCGGTCAACCAGACGGAGATGAATATGGAGACGAGTTGGGCGAGACGAATGGAGCTCGATGTCTTTAGAATGTTTAGGTACTGGAGGATGTCAGGGACAGTCATCAGTCGTAGGGCTCGGAGGAACCTCAGTCCGATCCACGTCCGATCTAAGTAGATCGAGACGAAAGACGGTGGTATCGTAAAGTAGTCCACGAACGAATACATCTCCAGCATGAACCACAGCTTATCACTGGCGGCGATAAACTGGGCAAAAGAAAGGTAATTTTATTTTACGAAATAATCCAATTATACGCAATCAACGAACTGAATTCCCTTTCGAAAAATGATATTTCTATTCGTAAATGGAATGGCGCGTGAAGGTATTGCATAGTCGAGAAAGCGCAAGATTACGAAAAATCAATTAATGTGCACGAGGTTGATTAGCCGCGCCGGTATGGATTTCATCATCGCGTGCACACAGGACGATCGAAGGCACGCCTTCCCGCGCCATCTCCAACGGCCTTTTTATCGCGTTCCTACGATCATTAACTATATACGTGAATGCGGGTTCGACGTTCTCTCTGGGAAATTGGTTCGCTAGGTTAATGCCACGTATTCTGAGCTACGTCAATTTATACTTGGCAACGCGTATTTTGGATTACATATCCATTTCTGGCAATTGTCGAGTTTCGCATCGCAAAGTTGCATTTGCAATTCATATTACGTCGATAATACATTTTTGAAAATAAAGGAACAGAATTGTTAACGTAATTTTTCATATTATTATATATATATCAAAATTTACATCCTGAAAAATACGGTCAAAGAATTATTATCGCTTATGATCAATTTCGATTTATACTATATAGGTGATGAGTTTTATTTAATACGTTCACAATAGAGATATATGTATACGTATCCAGTTTGAATTATACGCGAGTACGTAATTTATAGACCGAAATTATACGAATCTCATAAAAATGATTTACGGTTTAACTGCGCCTCGTCTACTTCTATACAATTTAACTTTGTATCAATACGTTAGACACTGTACTATTTTTAAAAATACCTACAAAGCCAGTACATTCATTTTCATAAAAAATGTTTGTATTATTCAAAATCACGTTGGATAAATCATACGAGAAAAGTATTAGCAATGCGCGCGTACTCCGTTAGAAAAGGAAAATATTAAAGAGAATGCGAATCAAATATCAAATATTTTTCATCAGATTTTCTCGTGCACACATATATATTATTTTATATCAAAGAATTTCGTATCTTCCACATTGGAATAAACCGGCCCAAGATTCCCCGCGTACACGTATGTGTATATATGTATATGTAGACACGGTAGTAATATACTTACGCGTATAAAAAAGTAGACCATAAAAAATATATTGAAAGCTAAGTCTATCTGCTGAGTAATGTTGTTGCTCCACTTCTGGCAACGCTCCACCTCCTCGCTGTAACATAAAGCACACACGAAATTTTGGTTATTACCCGCAAAGGCTGTGGCTTGCTTTGCCATATATAATATGATGCCGCGCTACTTTGCCCAGAGGGAAATCGCATATGCGAGTAAGCAAATTAAAAAATGTGACTCTTCTTCCCCCGTTCGTTTCGTTATAGGACTAATTTGTGATTGTTGATGTTAAGATACTCGAGTTGAGATGAATCAGACGATTTGTAAAAACATCCGAGGCTAAGTTGTACCGTGTTTCAAATCGTGTAACACTTATATTATAGCATTTGAAGGAGCGATCGAAACAATTAAAAAGTTGTTTAAAAAAAAAAGGACGAAACTTTAAAGTTACAAGCGGATACCTTTTCCTTCAAATCTTGACGTGATTGAAAAAGATCGCGTTCTCTATAATACATTGGCTACTTGCCAATATCATTCTAAAGGTTGATGGAGTAATAACTTTTGAACAGTATCGCGAAAAGTACGATTTATTGCGAGATCAACTAGATCAGGCTAAAGCCAATTTTCATAAGAATAAGTATGGCTATATTTTAAAGCTTGTAATAATAAATACGTTATTTCTTTTCAAGGTTCATTGTTCTACTAAACGTTTCAGAGAAATTTCTGAACTATTTCGAAAATTTACATAAAATTTAGTACAATAAAAAATATAAATTTTATATTAAATACGGGTAAAACCATGACGATAACTATGTAGGCGAGCTCTGCCTATACAACTTTGACATAATTCGAGTGGTTATAACTAAGAAACAAAGTACCACGATTGAACACGTGAAAAAGTAAACTTTCGTGCGTTACTCGCGTAGCATAATAATTGTAAAAGTGAATTTTATAAATTTAAAACAGTTGTAGAACTTGTAATTTTATAAACTAGAGGATAAGGAATTAACTTGTAGAAATTTTAGAAAAAATCATGTGGGTTTAAAATTTATCAAATAGTACTAGTGTTCTACTAGGGATTTGAAATCACACGAAGACATTTTTATGATGAAAATGATCATAGCAGTATGGCCAATGTAGGACATATCAGCTGTTCGACAATATTTATCTTAAAATTTTATAATATTTCTAAGGAAAAGATATTTATGATTTAACGGTCGAATATCTTAGGTTTACTGTGATGTCCCGTTAATTTTTATTAAGAATTTCTCTCCGTGCATCGAAAGATAAATTACGCAAAATGTAAATATCTTGTATTCTTAGAATCGTCCTTAAAAAAAAGTAAAAAGTTACCTCCCAGCCAGTGAGTAGGACGTGTATACTTTAAAAAAAAATCGATGAAGCTCGCAATAGGAAGGGGCAGATTGACTTGCCTCTGCAATAATAAAAAGAAAGAAGAAAAGTACGGCGGGCGCGATATTGTCAGGCGATATGCACAACAGTGACTCGTTGCATGATCGAACGAGGCCGTTATACACGAACGGACACTTTGAACGTCTCTCTACCATTTATTTTTCTTTCTTCGATACTTGCGGAGCGGATTTCCAAACGTTCCGCGATTACTTTAAACAGAGTATATATTGAAAACAGACGTTTTCTTGTATCATCATATTATTGAAAAAATATATTTCAATACAAAATTGTATTTTTAATTAACGTGTAATTCTAGAGAAACTGAAGATCGATGCTCTTGAAAATTTGTCTGAGAATTTGTCGATCTTAAAATACTGACGAGGAGGAGAAAGAAAATTGAACGGGAGAGTCGGTGTAGATAACTCTCGCGGAAGGTTTAACGAGGCCGCGCGTACGCGAGCACCGCGTTCGAGGAATACGTAAACGAGCTCGCGTGCCCGTAATTCAAACGTCGGCCGATTTGCTCTGGCGCATGGTTGCAATTGAATTAGGCGGGAGGTGTGCAAGTGACCGTACGGACCAATTCGCACGATTAAACTGTAAAGTGCGTTACGAAATCGGACCGTGTACTCAAGAAACATATACGGGGAATCCTTGATGATGCAGATCGGGATAAACTTACTGGATACACTGCACTAAACGGAAAAATTTTAAATTAAACGAATCATTTTTTATGAGCAAAGCGAATACTTCTTTTTACAGCCATATTGCTTTTGAAGAGCGGGAAAAAAGTTTACGATATCACAGTTTTTATAACATTTAGGTGTGCTATATAATCAATACTTTAATAAGATTGGAAGAATCATTATTTATTGAGTGGAAAACTTGTGATGTAAGTATATAAGAATAAAAATTGATTTTTAATATGGTTGAAAAATATGCTATAATTTATAAAATGGAAGGAGACCGTAGTAAGAAAGAGTGGGAAAAGAGGCGGTAAAATTAAAAAGAGACAGCTGTGTTTATAATTTCTCGTAAACACGACGTTCAATCTTGGTACTACTCGATCGTGATTGATCAACTAGCTTAGAGAAGCATATCAAGAGTTTTACCAATTAATATCAATTTGCACTGAGTTTAGATAAGATCTCGTATTTTTTAGAGTTTATTCCTGATAATTTATTACTTCATTTTACTATACCTATACAGTGAAAAATGTTTGATTAAAAATTATTACTATTCTTTTCAGCAAAGGAGAGACAAACTATTTGAAATAGAAAAATTGCATAAGTTAATCATAAAATTTAATAAATATCGGTATGTATTAATTTTAGTTACAACATCTATCAAATTTTATAGCAAACAATATAGCAATTTTTTTTATTCTGACAGTTATTCCCTCATTTGCTGAAAGAATATAGTAATTTTTAATCATCCATTTTTCTCCGTGTACACAAATATATACTATAGAAATGATCTTACCTGGAGGCATCGATGAAGTATATTATAAGCGATGCTATGCTAAGGATGAAAACTAGCACCACCTGAAACATAAAATAAACAGTTCTTTAAATATTTGAATAAATGTTATATATTATTATTATTACTCAATTAGACTGCAGATAATGGGAATTGAATAAAAGCGAAGGAACTTATTAAAAACAAATACTACAAAAAGTATATAATTATCATAATTAAGTCACTGACTTCGATTCTAATTGAAATTCAAGTTAAAGAAAACAGATAAATCTGAAAAGTGAAAAAAATTCGGGTCGTAATACTCTGGAGAAATAAAATATATATATGTATATATATACGTATATAAATAAAATTCTATAGGGATCGCAGTTTGCATGCAGCCGGGACAATTTTGATTACGCGTAAGGCATTCATTTGAAACGATATGCGCGCATCCCCTACGGCAATTTTAATTAAACTTCAAATTTAAAGCGCACGCGGTTTACGCGAAATATGAAAGGTATCCTGAGAGACGCGCGTATAATTTTTCATCGCGCGCGTGGCGCTCGTACCGTTATTCGATTCCCTTCTTATGAAAGACGCAGTCGATCGATGCATCCTTTCGAGCGTCACCGTATACATCAATCCGGTCAGAAAAGAGGTCGTACTCGACAGCTTAATCATTTGCCGTCGAAAAAGCTTCCTCTCTTCTTTTTTCTCTCTATTTTATTCTTACACGAGAAGAGTCTGATCGTAATCCTTTTTTATCTATTTTCTTTTAAAAGTTAAACGATTCTTGTTAGACTAATTCGGTTAAACTAAGACATATTAACGCGCAGTTAAAATTATTAAGTTTTACACTCCGCAAGTTCTACGAGTATTTATACAAATAAATAATGAAAGTGTATGTTCAGCGTAAGCGCGCGACTGTAAAATTTACATGAACGAGAGCGAAAGTGTAGTTAATTCTATAGCTTAGAGTAGATTATTATAGTGTTCTAGAACAAAATAATTAAAGTTCCTCGAGTTAGGTCGTGTAAACCTTAACGAAAAAGGAAATCGGTTTAGAAGCTAATAAGCGCGAGACAAGTATCTGAAAGTCGAACTTTCTATCCATTTATCGCTCGAGCTTAGCACGAATTTAAATTTTCGAGGTCGAACTATTCCAACGTTTCGGGCATTAAAATCTTATCTTCAATGGTTATTATTGCACCTTCTTACTTCCATCTCTAACTATAGATGAGATTGCACCGTTTTGTTTCGTTTTCGTGTACATAGACATAGAGCGTGTATACGTATATGCTTAATAGTTAAAAGCTATGTGATTCAGTTACATATAGATAATGTTAAGCTCATTTTATTAGTCAGAAAAATATACTGTCCGTGTTTTCGGTATAGAAATAAGAAAATATGTATCGTTATAGCCGAGAAAGTAATTTAATATTTTACGAGTCTAATAATCTAGTAGGAAAGTATGCGAAATAATTCACACCGTCTCTTTCGGGGACGAACGTGCAAAGTCTCTCTCCTTGGCGATAAATAACGGTGGGTAGTTTTGTTATCGCGTCTAAAGAAAGAAAGAAAATCAGTGGAATGGAGGGCGACTTCATATCCTTGTAATATATAAATGGATATACAGGATGTAAGGAGGTTTAAGGATTATCTTTTGCAAAGCAAGGTCTAAGTTATACCTCCTTCGTAACTGACAACTAGGCCTCGCGAAAGCTCAAGTTATACTACTGAATTTAGTACTTTTTGATTTAAGACCATTTACTCCGCGGGAGAGAAGTTTTAATTTCCGTTACCGGATATACCACGATAAGAAAATAATCTGAATTTTCGTGGAAATATTTTTCAGGATAATGAAGTTAACACTATTGCGGTATAAGAATAAATTATTACGTATTTTACCGCGAATTTTAAAGGTAAGTAACTTTAAATATTGGACGATTTATCGTTATAAATCTTGTAATGTAACAGTTTTCAGAGAACACGTACATTGAGTGAAATGTTTATATAAAAGTTTTACATACATACATTTTTTGCACAATATTATTTGTACAATTATTATTTTTTTTTGTATTTTATTTTCATACAGATATTTCTATACTGCAAGTTATATTTTACAAAATGTGTATGTGCAGCTCAAATATAATTATTTATTATATGCGAAATATAATATTAAAATTAACAATTTTAATACGTCAACAACAAAAAATCGATTAAGTAAATAAAAAAAGTGAATAAACTCTGCAGCGCCAAGTGTAGCTTATTGAACCAAAAGAGAATAGAGTCCTAGGTTAAAAAGTATGCCCGCGCACCTATAGGTTAAAGCTGCGAGATTAAGAAGGTATACGTCTTGCGACAATCGTCCCCGACCTCGGCCTTTTGCGCGACGCACGAACCAACGCAATGGTTTCGCAAGTCGACGTCGCTGCATCATCCCATCGTTATTCTTGGCCGGGCGGGTCGGTCCTCGCGAGAACGAACGCTAAAAATAAGCGTCTCTTATAAATAGATCGGCATAGGTGTGCACGCGGACGAAGTGACTTGAAGACGCCCCGCGCCTTGTTTATCGTACGCGACTTTCGGTGTGAAGAGGTTTTTCGGGTTAATTCGATCGAAACACGGGGTGTTCATTTTACCACGAATATTGACGGTGTAAGTGCTATTTTTGACGAGTGTCGAATCCCCTTGGTAGACAGCTCTAAAACAAGCTTGAACACGTGAAAGACTTCACCTTCGCGTTACACCAATTATTTTATCGAACATATTTTTACTTTAGTTTCTTAAAAATTCTCCGGAATAGTATAACCAAACAATAAAATAAAATTGCATTAAATTGTAAAGAAAATTTAAATCTATAGATCATAAATAAGTAACTACTAAATAAACATGCTATAGAATCATAGGTGAAATATACCTATACAACAACTCGTATAAAATTCAATTAAATATTTAGAAAAATAAATGGCGTATCGGTTGAAAAAAAAATGAAAACGATCGCCATACGTACGAAAAGAATGATCAGATTGTGAGTATATATATATACATATAGACATAGCTCGCCTATTTGTAATGTGGCATCAAGGCAAACGGCGTCCATTATTTTTAACCAAGCGCTAAGGGCACGCGGCCCGAAAAGTGCGCGCTTGCGCTCGATGATGCACCTGCGCGTGCTCGATCGATGGTTCAGGGTCAGGGCTGAACATAGAAAGAGACTCCCCCACAGAGACATGGATAGAAAGAGATCGAGGAAGGAACAAAAACGAGCCGCGTGTATATGCCACTGAACTCAGGGCTATACGATCGATTTCGCGTCGCATGCGCGCCGCTTATCAACTCGAGCAACCGTATCTGTATACACACTTGAGCTTTCGGAAATATCCTTTTTTATACTTGAGCAACTTTCACATTGTACACCGACGTTTATCTACGCAAAATTGAGCGATACGATGTTTTGTTAAGGTAAATAAAAACGACTTAATCGAATTTATATGATAAAATCCATAGAGCAAGTTTGACGGCAAGTTTACTTGCATATACACAATATACATATATGCACCTTAGAATTTACATATGTGCGCTTGATCAAAACGTACCGGCAAAGTTAATTAAAACTCGCTATATACGAGTGAGTTTGTGTATGTTATTATCTTTTAAATCTAATTATTACCTTCGTGCGTTGATAAAAATCTTTACTAGAACGTAGAATTTTTAAAGCACAATAGTCGCGATGTAATTATAGTTTCGTAGATTTATCTCAACAATTTTTATCACTGTTCACGGTACTTTTGAAAAATGAATATATACATGTACACACTAAAATTATCGTTAATACTGCAATTTGTTTAAAAAAAAAATTTCTTTCCGTACGCTCGATAAAACTTGAGTTTACTAAATAATTGCTAGGTTCGTGCTACCGAATATATAAGCAAGACCATAACTGTTATTTCAATGTGGGTATATATAGCTATACGTTCGTTTTTAAAGTACCGCTATTTAGATAGTGATTTACATTAATGTACACAGAGGTCTAACTAAATAAATTGCTTTTATTACTTAAAGCAACTATTTCGATTGTATACGCTAAAGTGCGTGTTTTCATTCTATTTGTATGTATAATAATATAATAATAATAATTTATAATATGTACAATATTTCAATTTAACCGTGCATTTTAGTATTTACAATTATGCAACGAGCGTTTTAAAAAAATGTAAATGCACCCGTAAGGTCATTGATGTAGATGAGGTTACTTAGAGCCGGTGGATTTAAGCAGCTACTTCCGTGCGTGACGATAAAAATCGTACCTCAAAATCGAGATGAAATTGAGATATTGCTATAGGCGTAACCGATCGAAATATATTTTTCGTTTCCACACATTTTCACGGCTAAGTTTACTTTATACATAAAATTAACGGAAAGGGGGGAACAGTGTATACTGAACGCCAAAGGATCTTAATTGCCATTTCGAAAGTTTTACGAGCACTGTTTTTAGTTTACGTTTATATATATGCGTAGATACGAAAATTCAGCGTGTACAAACAAGAATCGAATGCCAGATAAACACAATATTATATTGTATAAATATATTTATTCGACCGATTGATTTGTTAGGAGTAAAAAGAAGCATTAGGAGAATTGGATAATGAATCTTCATCTATTGGTATTGTAATACTGATTTCTCGTTGATGGTAATTGGTTGTAGATCGATAATAAGGATTGAACTTGTTATTTCAAAATTACGAAGTTAATCAACTCGAAGATTGAACTGATAGTTTAACCTTCCGTTCGAAAAGTTCTTCGTTCGCTTGGACGAAATACCGAGGTTAATATTATATATTTTCATCGTTGATTTTTTAAGTGTCTATTCAACCTTAGAACAATAGTTTATTTTGCTTTTCAATGAATGCATAAATTAATCTTCTATTCAAACATAACCGTGAATATCTTAGATGGGTTATATTCGTATAAATAGTTAAAGTAGAACAGATG
This sequence comes from Theocolax elegans, assembly GCA_026168455.1. NCBI lineage: Eukaryota > Metazoa > Arthropoda > Insecta > Hymenoptera > Cerocephalidae > Theocolax > Theocolax elegans. Next base: position 66,935,359 of record CM047429.1, read on the forward strand.
TTAAATTATAGAGAATTTATTGAATATAAGTTGTATAATCTACAAAATCAAACAAATGTATAACTAATATATGTTTTGTATATTTACCAAATATATTTTTTAATATACAATAATGCATTAAATACACATTTTCAATTTATTTTCAGTAAAACGTATACTCTCCGTTAATTTCGATATAAATTCATTGTCAAGATAGAAACTAACGCAGATCTATATCCCCGTATATGCGGCAACTAGTCTATCAATCACACGCAAATACCCTGCATTTATCTGTGTACTAATAACAAGAACTGGTGAACTCGTAAAGGGGAAATACGATCGATTTATCCCACACACGTTCTCTCCAACCCAAAAGTTTTACGGTTTTTAAAAATAGCAATATCGTTTTCTTTCTTTCTGTCGTTCGTATACGTATTCGTTCTCTTACATCTATACGTATACTCGTCGAGCGTGAGGTGTCACGAGAATCGTTCGACTAGAGATAAAACGGTGTGAAAAAAAAAATTTTTAAACTAAATTCAATTTTGACTTATATCAACAGTTCCGTAAAATGCATCTGTACTCGATGTGCAGGTGAATTGGTTGAATAATAATCTATATTATATAGATGTTTTTTTATATCCAGGATTTTATACAAATGTAGATAAAGTGAGAACAATTTCTGATTTTCTCGATAGAGAGCACTGCGTCTGTCTACTCATAAATACGTGGGAGCGTACAAGAAGAATAGCGAAAGAGAGAGGGAGAGGATTGCCGCGTATGTCGTGTAAATAAATAAAAAGCATCGGTTATACATGTGGCTCGTTGTCAAATCGATTTTGCATCGACCCTGTTTCGAGTGACGAACCACACCACTGTACCTTCCAATGATTGTCCGTTCGAGGGTTAGATTTTGACGGCTCGCGAGAGAAACTCGAATATATATATATATATGTGTGAGAAAATGTTGAATTTAACGAAGATCGTTCGAGTTTAAAATTTAGATTGGCAAATTTACTTGTATAACTTAACTTAACTTTTATACCGTGCACTTAATTACATTTTCCTATAGATGTTACGCACAAAGTAGCATTGTAATACTCGGAAACGTTTTCTTCGGCATGTAACAAGTAGTAGAAGCCGGTTTACGCGAAACAGCTATATATATTCATGAAACGTATACTCTCCAATCGATTTCACCTCTACGAAAGGGCAGTTATTCGTTACTTTTCAGTATATCAAGGTAGAGAACATCATTTTCCATATATATATATATGTATATATCATATATATCAACTAGACCGGGAATAAATTACGTATAAAGTAGATGATTACATTTACACTTTCATTGTAAGAGTTATGATTATCGTCTTGTTGTTCCAACCTTGGTGAGAAACGGTACAAAGAAAAAACAAGTACGATTCGCTAAACAGAAAGCCTGGTGTAGTAAGAAAAATAATTCGTACGGAGTAATGAGAACTTCAAATTTATGGTGCACCTTTAGAAATATTTTTCATTTACAGGGGGTTCTATAACAGATATTTTTTAAATTTATGATTTTCTGTGGGGAGAATAAATTTTAATTAAAAACGATTTCTTTGTATTTGTTTAGATAAAGATCAGTTATTAAAATCCTTTGTTAATTTTAAGTAAAACATTAAAAGTTAAGTGTTATAAAGTTGTAAAGCGTCTTTAATTCAATTGGTTTAAACGTTGCATACGTAGAACGTGATACTCTTATTAAATTGTCCTATGATATTCGTGTACCGTTGTATTGGTCGAATTATATAATTTTCGTAAATCTATATACACGTAACATAGAATATTTGTGTTTACGTAGAAGTATTACGTAATTAAAGTATATGAACAATTTAATTTTTATATATTTCTTATACTACACGACATTGAAAATACATTCACCATCGATTAAATATTTAAGAAACCTTTGTATTTAAATGAATAACAAGACCTCATCATCAATTAATTAAGAGATCGTTTTCTTCAAGCCATATTCTCAATTTTAACAATATTAAATAGGTATTTCCAGGAGATGACGTATTATATCGTTTCGCGTTTAGATTCTTAATTTTAAAATCACGCTGTTTCTATAATTGCGACAATTAAATAATAAACCGAGCGATCGAGCCAAACGTCATTCATTCGCTTTGGCTAAAAATAACAGTAGACTGTATATAGAAAAAAAAAAGAAAAAGAAGAAAGAAGAAAAGTTTGAACCCCCAAATTGCCGAAATCGCAGAACGAGCAAGTTTTAGGTCGAGACGAGCGCAAAGATAATGAGCACATACTTTCGTTACAATAGGGAAACGTTTACGTCGCATGCGCCGTCGAGCGAGCAACGCTGGGTGCTCCATGTGGGTCACTGGGTTATCGTCTTCGTTCGTCCTCCTACGCGGCGAGGGGAGAAGAGAGCACGTATATATGTGTATATATGTACATACATACACGCTCGAGAAGGAAGAGCTCGAGGAGGGGAGGTGCACTCTTACGCTCGCTTACGTTCTTTTCGATTAATTGCACTCTTAGCCCTTTGAGCCGGATGTAAGCGGAGCCTCTGGAAATTTGTCTGGTGTTGTCTATGTGCTTTACGAAGAACTCTCGGATTATAAGAAGGGAGGAGAGATGAGTTTACTGCCCCATGGTTATAAATATGTTTGTTATTTGAGTAGTAATGGTATACGTATGCGTCTTGGCTTATTCGAGTACTTTTCACCCACCGGGAAATAGCTAACCGGAGAATATATGTGGATACGTCGACGTTAGATCGAATATGTATAGAATAAAATTTAGAAAAATAAATTGAAATATATTCCGAATTACTTATTTCAATATATACGTATTCCACGTACATATATCCATATAATCGTAGATCACGTGTACATATTGAATTAGAAAAATATGATGTTTATTAAAAAGAAATATAATTTTCGTTACTAAATTTTTTTCTTGGAAAATTCCCCAATAATTTTAGTAGGATCGCTCCTTTTGTTCACTATTATCAACTATACATCGTATCGTACCCTCCTGGCAGTAAAACCCATTAAAACTGTTGATAATATAATTTACGTTCACGTAATCTCATCGATTTCGATCTCAATAACGAGCCTCTTCAAGAGTTATCTTGCCATTATTCTGCGTAAATGGCCGAAGAGAAGCTACAGTTCCTCTCCGTAAGCGTAAACATTCGAGAGGAGGAGACGGTTCAAGAGGATGAGGAGGACGAGGAGGATGAGGAGGATGAGGAGGAGAAGGCTGCTCTTACCCCGAGATTGGAATTGATCGACGCGGGGATATATACTGATATTGCGCGGTATACTCCCGGTTACCAGCCCGTAGAATAGAAGCTGGATTATATAGAGATAGATTTTCAAGTTGGCGCATTGTACGGTTATGGTAAATGAGCCTTACGTCTTACATTCGCGACTGTCTCGGTTTACGATCGATTAGGAAACTTTCCTTCTGCATAATAATGTTTACAATTTTTTTATATTCTCGTTCAAATTCTGATACGAAAATATATTTTTGTTTTCTAAGATACTTATAATATTTCTTCTTAGGTGAGCTATTCACGAGTAAAATTCGAAAATTCAGTTTATTTTAAATTTTACTTGGTTTTCGAATATTCGATCATTTTTTTAACGTAATTGTTAACCAAATTATTGATAGGTAAACGTCTTGACAATCTTATGGAATAATTATTAAACCGCTTATTCAATTAGAAATGCATGCTCGAATTATAAAAAATAAAGTAATATCTATAGTATGTATAGGTGTGATCATAAATGTACATAAAAGTTCAATATAAATTAAATTTTCATCATAAAATTTACGTCTAATGAATAACAATTGAATTTACCAAATTCAACGGTACAATATATAATTACTAGTTGAATTAATAAATTGAAAAAATAATCCGAATAGTTACGTCAACCAAAAAGCAAGTCGAATATCTATCAACAAAAGCAGCCGAATGTGAGTAGACCCTTAGGAAATCTTTAGCCAGTCGCGGCAACTATATCCGTGAGTTCAGAGACCGGGCCACGTAAAATTTTGATGCTTGGCGCACGGAGCTAAAAAGTAACGGTCGTAGAAAAGCCGGGTCGCGTTATTTATAATACATTGGTCGGGGAAATGGAAAACCAAGGTACGAGAGCTTGGATACCTGCATTATGAAAAGACGGCGCGGCGATACCTTGGTTTGCGCGTTTCTTTTCAAATTTACAATGTTTCGCTTGGCATCTTTATTATTGCGCTCGGGTGATGTTGCTACAACACCAAATAGTCTTAAGTAGATTGAAGTACATCCAATCGTTTCTACGTGTCTCGGTGTGATTTGAAAACAAAGCACGAACTCCACAAATATCTTTCTATACTTTTGTACCTCAATAATTTTCATAGTTAACCGAATAAATACTATTTTTACCTATACACGGAGAGAAATTTTGTATTAAAAATTACAATAGTTTCTAATGAAGAAACCGCAGACTGCCGAACTGAAAAAAAATTACTATAATAATTTATATTAAAAATTAGAAAACTTATATTAAATATTGTAAGAATCGTAGTAAATTTTATTACCAACTATAGTTAATTTTTCTGGAAACTGCAGTAATTTTTATCAGTTTGTCAGGCTGTGATTTCTTTACTAGAAACTATTGTGATTTTCAATGTAAATTTTTTCTCAGTGTAGGGTTATCAAATACAAAGCTCATTCTTGACCCCTTGATTAAAAAGAATACGCGTAGTCGATATATTTAAATTTTGAAAAGAAAAGCACTACGAAAAAGGTCGTTGAGCTAAAACGAGAGATCGCGATGTGTAGCTGTAAGCGCGTGAATATTGTAGTTTTCGTATGTAGATGTATATATGTATATTTAGCGTATACAAGAATTAGGTACCGCGATCTTGGACACTCGACTCGCGCCACCGTCGTACGATTGCTATTTTTAATGATCCGTGCGCATATAAAGCTCTATTTACACGTATGAACTCGCGCCTCTCCTCTTAAACCGGAGCGACGAGTTCTGACATACTCGCAGCTCGCGATATATACGTGCACTTAGTTATTCGTTATATTTAAACGAAACCAACCTGATACCCGATCTGCCACGTACACATTCCATTATAAGAATCAATTTTATTAAATATTTATAGGTTGACAAGTCAACCACGTTTACATCAATCTAAAAATATACATTTTTACTCTAGTATATTCGATAGAAATATGTTACTGTAAAACGTAATTCATGTTCTCAAGAAATATAACTTATACTTTAGTTGAAAATTAAAAAAAGTTGCTCAATCATTATGCACTACTGAAAAGACATATTGAACTGACTTTTTTAGCTTGTATAAGGAACTTTCGGAACTGCCTGGCAAAGCTCTCGGCAAATAAGCTAAGAGCGGTTTAGTCAACACAGAAGGAAATACATAATTATAAACTAGATGAGAAAGAGAGGATCGGAAAGTCTCTTCTGCACATATATCATTCTCTCTATTTACCAACTTGTGGCATAGCAATAAACGGCTCTACTTCATGAGATATGTGTATATAATAACGTAGCTATATCTACAAATTTTAAAGGAATAGCTTAATTATTGTAGTCTATAGCGATCACCTAACATATAAAAGTGTATATACAGTTCTCTACTACGTTGATGAAAACTGCGTTTGCCAATAAACACATTTTTTGTTATTATATACTATTCAAAATAAGTAAGAAAGGTTAACGCACTGGGACCAGTGGATTATTATTACTAAGTGTATATTATTAATAATTTAAAAATAATTTGAAATACGATACAATACAGATATAAATACTAAATAAATATTCTAATTGCAGCGTACAGACACTCTGTCGACAATGCGACGGAAAATATGAAGTGAGAGAAAGAGAAGATACAAAGAGAAGAAAAGATAACGACACAGAATGAAATCGTTGCGTATCCTATCACACAAAAGACCGCATCGAGAGAAATTTGCCTGAAAGTAGAATTACGTAACTACACATTATTAGGTGCTCAATCTTTTTTTCTTTTGGGAAGAGTAGCAGAAGAAGTAAGTAGGAGAGTCATAGCGCCACCGAACACCTAACACTGAACCAGAGAACATCTTTAATATGACGAACCGAAAGAGAGAGAGAGAGAGCATGAGAGACGAATTAAAGCGAAGCCGGTAACCGTCATAAAAACACCGGCTGCATAAACTTAAAGTCGCTCGCTGAAAATTCGATCGTAAGCCGGTTAATGGCCCGAATTTAACACTTGCGTTCGCGTAAGACGGTTAGTAACGCGATCAACCATCCCGCCAATCTAGAAATAATATACAAAACTGCCGTTACGCTATTTTCTGTTTGTGTTTTCGTACATCGTCGGTAGACGCTTCGTCGCCGTAAATATTATACGCTCTTTTGTATATTGTCTTACTAAATCCACGAGCTCGAAACTTCTGAGCATTCATTTTTACGATGTCGCGTGACCAAGAGCTTTTAAGGAATTAATATACAATCATGTATACAGATGAGTATAAAAATATGTGATAAGTGTTCAGTATTGATATTGCCTTGTATGATTATCTAATTTCTGCAACTGTTTTGTATAGATATAGTTTGATTTACTGCAATATTAAAATCGTACATTATTCTAGTGGAAATAATGAAAAAAGTAAAAAATGAATTTACAAATTTTTTCACCTGATACCATGTGATACATTCACTATTTTAACTTTCAAATTCGTAGGTAATATTCAAAATCTCAAGCTAACTGTCATATTTATTTACAGGTAGCTTTTCCTGTGGACTAAATTGGTAAAGATTGTATTGACACTTTTGATCCCAAAAAATTCTCGTAAAATACATCGCAAACCATTTCATCGCCTGATGATATTTATATATTTTTACCAGACAGTGCTTACTCCTAATTAAATTTTGATATCTACAAACTGCTTATCATACATTTTTTATTTCTACCAATAGTAAGAAAACAAAATTATTGCAAAAATCAAATGCGCAATATATAAAAATATCCTCCCAATAATTTATTGTATTAAATGGCAGAAGCTCACGTAATTCCTTACGTAATACAAAAAAAAAAGAAAAGAAAAACTATCTCGTTAAATCAGTCGAGTCATGACGGAATGTAACAAGGTCATACCACCGAGCAATCTTCGAACAATATAATTCACGATCTCCGATAATATCATTGTCGAATCGAGCTTACGGATTTGCGCATGCTCGCACCAACGCCTAATATAACCATAACCAAGTATACGTCAGCGGGAAGTGCGAATCGACCCACGCGCCCTTGCTAAAACACCGACGAACAAAAACGAGCGGTGCAAAAAAAGAAAGAAAAAAAAAGGTATGGTCGAACAAATCATGGAACAGAAAAGCTGAGTCGCCAAAGAGTCCTCAGCTGCTCCCTAAATGTATATATAGGGGAAGAGAGAGGGAGAGAGAGAGAGAGAGTGAGAGATACAGAGGGATACATAAAACGTGGCGCCAGCTCGCGAGACGCTGAGAGGGTGGATCGCCCTCAGGGGGGAGCGATGAACTTCCGTCCCGAAAGTCAGTAGTGCTACCGCTCGTTTCCCTTATATACCCTCGTACATCCCCTCCAACCCCTAGCGTTTTTCGGTGTCTGCCAACTGCTTGCTGCTCGTGCGCGCACGTCAAGGACGGATCACCCAATTGCGTCCGATTTTCCTTGTTTTCCAGTTAAAACTTTTGTTACTTGGCACCAGAAATCTGTCTGCCAGAAAATTGAGAAGATACTAGTTACCGCTCCCTTATTCTTTCTTTCTCTCGTACTAAACGATCGTTTCTCTAACCTCTTTTTCTTGTTACACCATTTTCTCGCGGAGGGTGGAAATATAGACAAAATGTGACACATCGGAACTAAATCACGTTATTTCGAAGAAAATGAATCGCCACCCCGAGACATAAACTTTCATGTTTTTATGTAGGTACATATGTTTTATACTTATTCCAATTGAAAACAATTCAATAAATTTTATTTCGATCCGTCAAAAAATTATTCTAAATAGAAGTATTACGTATAATTCCAATAATTTTACATGTATAATTTAATGCAATATTATTCCAAACTGTCGATTCTGGATAAAAAAGTATATGCACATAAATACTTTGTATAAAATGCCAGCTCGAATGCTCTATAGAAAATTTTCCGATATTTCGCCGAGAATGCAAGTTTTTTTTGTTGTTGAAAAAGCATATATTATAATAGAATGTTAAATAATTTAAGAAGTAGTTATCAATCTTCATTAAAATGTCAATGGGCATAATTAAGTATCTTCGTTAAAGTAAATGTAATTATTCAAAACTTATATACTCGATATATACATGGCAATGTTATTTACACTCTGTAAACAGGGATGTTGTCATAACTATACATAGCACGATCATTAAAATATTTATGATTATTTTCAATTGATATTATTGATGAAGCTCAGTAAAATACGATATAATGAGAAAAAAACTTGTATTACAACAAGCATTCTGACTCAGCCAGGCACACCTATAAGTACGAGTGAATCGTTTAAAAAAAAATAGCGATGAGCATTGCGTGCGTTTTCCTGCTTTCGTGAAGATTTTACGATTGTTACATAAAATAAAATTATACAAAATGTTGTAGTAATTTATAAAGCTACGTAAAAGTAAGCTAATGTTTAAACAAATGCAACATTAACTTACAAGAAGGTGTATGTTCTTTTCGATTGGTTTCCGACGAGTTTAGACATTCTGCATTGAACAAAAAGAATACAATAAAACGTATAACGATAGAAGTAAGACATTATTGTTTATTAAATGTATGTTAACGCACAAATAATTATAAATTTGAAATAAGTACAAGAGCGCCATATTATTAAATACTAAATATTGCTCTACCTTTAGCAGTTATTAACTCCCTAATGATCAATTTTATACTCGTTTAATGTAAATAAAGTAAAATATTGAGGAACTAAAGTATCACTTTTCTGTCTAATAATTCATGAGCAACCAGAGGTAGACACTCAAATTGAAGAAGGTAAAAAAGCAATTAAAATTAAGAAAGATGTAATTAAAATAAAAGAAAAATAAAACATAATTTAAGCTAAATATTCTACATAACTACAAGAAAAAAAATTCCTATTAAAAGTTTTTACATTGTTTAATAATTATTGTACTATACTAAATTATATCAGAAAGCAAAAAAATTCTATATTGCGTAGTATTTAATGCAAATACATTAAATGTTAAATATAGTTTTTGTTAAATTTTTCTACAAAATATACTAATTTTATCGATTCTGACAGTTTGTACCTTCATTATTAAACAATATTGTAATTTTTAATAGAATTGCTCTACAATTTGTACGTAACGGTTAAATATTTTCCACGATACCCAGGATATCCGAATATATTAAAGTATCCTATAGTAACAGCAGCGTATGATTTTAATTGCATAACCAAGATAAATAGAAGTTGATACTAAAAATATTTTTACATTTGTTGAAAATGAGTTGAATCTCAAGTTTGTATGGTACTGTAAAATTTATCTTTTAGATAATGAAAAATTAAATTTGAAAAGCATAAGAAATAATATAACTTATCTTATTTGTAAGTATAAAATAAAATAAAGTTTTGATCCGATATCATAAAGCCCATCCCAGTAGTAACACAACTCCAAGATAAACAGAGTATAGAGGATGATCGTTTGTTAAAAACATAAAATATATACCCCAACAAAAGTTGTAGAACATTGCAGAAATGTTAAAGCTCCATTGGTTTTAATCACTATTCGCTTCTTACTTTTGTCGTCTTACCGTATCCTACATAAAACCAATACTCCTCGTTAGAGCACGAGCGTTTACAGACTCATTCGTAAGCAAATTGCAGTACACTTTATACAATTAGACGTTAGAACGAGTTAATTATACCGAGTCTCTCGAAAATCGAAGTCGCCCGAAAACTTGGTTTTAACAAGGGACGTGATGTTTGCTCGTTGGCAAATTCAAAATAAAATCCTTTCCATTGCACGCGGTACTGAGATTCGCCAAGCATAATACACAATACACAACGTTCAAGTTAAATATACCGTGGGTGTTTGCGGTACGAAAGAACAAGCCACGCGCGCCCGACGTTTAATATCCGGCTGTAAGATATCCTGCAGGACGCAATGTTTGCGCGCGTAAACGGGATCAACGGGAACAGTCCTTGGCACAGTGAAAATTCGTGTCACTCGCGCGGGGTGGGGTCTGCCAAACATTTTAACATTTTAACTTGGAAATAGGAAGAAGGTAAATGCGATTATCCTTCTCTCTTTTCTAGCCCGAAGCCACGCGTATATGGCAAATCCGTAACATTCTTGGAAATGGATACTGGCTCGATGCCAACGGATCGCTAACTACTTTTCTTTACGAATATGATCTATGCCCTTGATTCCTCAAATTATTTCTCATCCTTTCCCTCGTTTGAGTCTTCGTTTCTTTTCTTCTTTTGACAACACATAGTATGTACATATATATGCGCTGTTCTTTCGAATATTCCATCGATTCTACATTATATTATTTGTCTCACGATTATTACCGATCTGACATAATTTGATAAAATACACGGGAAACGAAAAGTAGTAGTAATAAACCAGTGACCTACCGTGGAGTTTCAAAGTTTTTGTTTACTTCGCGTCCAACAATGATAAAAGAGAGCGAAATGAAGCGAAAAATCAAGTTGAGAACGGAGAGCAATAAAATCGAATTATAAATATCGTTGTTCTGCTATTATTCTCTTTCTTTCTGTCTCTCGCTCTCTCTCTCCTTCCAGTATTTTTCAAAATGACAGGACCTCGTGGTATCAGTAACTGACGCTCTTAATTTAATAACTATATAAAAGGGAATTAACTTCCTTATCTCCCCCTTGTAGTTTCTAAGGAATTTCCCCAGTTTTTCTTTATGACGTTAAAGTTCCGTCGGCCGTAATTGCGAGCGCTCTAATTTATAACGGGCTTCGACATCCTTGGGATTTCTATGCCAACCAGAAATCTAGGTTCCTCGGCGTTTCCGTAAAATACTGACTTTCTTTAAAATAACCAATTGACGATTTCTCGTTTAAATTTAAATTGCACCACCGATCGGAATCTCAAACTCTCCTATTAATTTTGTATTGTAAGAAATGAATTCTATAAATAAATTTTAAACTGATCTTATTTGATCAATTCATTTAGAGTGTCTGCGCGGTACGAGATAAGAAAGGTATTATTAAGAGAAAAATTATAGAGGATTTATCGTAATGCTTGTTTAAAAATAAAAATATTTTTTTATTATAGATATAGTGACAGACTTGCAATAACGTGTGATCAGCAGAGAAATTATAATCGCACGGAAAATAAATAATACATATGAGCGTTTTAAAGGGTTAATTGAAAAAAGTCCCGAAGAAAAAGGTCAATCATAAATATTCACGTGATCGAATTGTTCGAGCTTCCAATGTCTCGTTCTCACACATATATTTACCAAATTACTTACGTAATACATCGACGAGATCGATTTGCATTCCAAAAATGGCAAGAGCTTTTTCGGCTCGTGAAATGTTTAACGTGCTTCGCGTTTTTCTATACTCCCGTGTTTGAAAATAAAAGCGAGGCCGCTGTCGTCTGGAGTGAGAGAGAGAGAGAGAGAGTGAATCGAAAGAGAGAAAAAAAGAAGAAACTGAGCCAAGGCACGTCGTCGTATCGTAAAAGATTCAAACCCGATCGGTGTTTTGTGTCTCTCTGCATGTCGCGAACGCAACGACTAGAGAAAAAGAATATTCGTCTATTATGTAGGTCGATATGCTCGAATACGCGCAGTAAAAATGTCCCAACCCGAATGATCGATCTATGTGTGAGGAATGTGTGTGCGACTGTTTTTTATATATTATCCGTCAAAGATGCAGAGGTCTCATATTGATTTTATCTTTAAACAAACCGGCACGAAGTTAATAAATGTTTGCTAGTAATTTCTCCTTTCCCCTTCGTACATCGATTGAACTTCGATAATTAATTTCGGACACTGTGGGACGAGAGATATTATTTCATATTACGTATATATACATAAGTATTACCGTCTTGTTTACTTAGTTGCACTATAAATATATTTGTGTAAAATATTATTATTAGAATAATAATTACAAATTCATGCCGGGAAGTTTAAGCGACTAATTAAATTAGCCTCGATTACAAAATATAATTTCGCAGTTGGTAGTCTTATATTTGCATGATTTGTTTAACTTATTATTGAATTTCATAACACTTAAAATCCTTTCGTTTTGAATAGATTAAAGCCAATTTAAACTTGTATATCGATTAGCTCGAGATATACAATCTCTATACATACATAATTTTCAACTTGATATCTTAATGTACCGCAAAGATAAAAAATCACATTTTACAATCGCGCCACGATCGAGCTTTACAATGTACATTTTTCATCCAAGTGCATAAATTGAATATAAAACGTAAACGACAGTTTAATCAAATTTTGATAATCGTTATATTAATAATATTTTACCATTATAGCGCATAGCGTGGTATAAACAATTTATAAGAACTCTTATTCCAAAAAGAAAGAAAAATGAAAGTGAGCTTTAGCAATATTAAGATTGATTTGTTACATAAATTACGTGGCGGATACACATCTTAAACCTTACTCGGATCTCATTGTCAGTACCGTGGGCAGATCGTTCATGCACTACCAAAGTGTGAGCAAGGCTAATTGCCGGTCTCTCTCTCTCTCTCTCCCTTTCGCACCCACGGGGTAATTACTGTCCGCATAATTATGGGCACTTGCGAACGTCCTAATCTCTGCTCGTACATATCCATTCACCGTCGGTGGGATTCGCGCCGGTTGCTGCCCCTTGATGTACGAGTTATCGCAACATCTTCCAATCAAAAGAGGTTGCATATAAGCTTATGTTCAAACTTTTTGGTTAATATAATCAAACATAAAATTTGTAGCTTTATTTTTTAATGTCTAAATCATGGAATGTACACTTGAAGATAATGCTCTAATAGATTTCAATGTTCCAATATAATTTCAAAATGTGTATTATGACCCGTGTATTGCTTAGAATTCAAATGAATGTCAAAAACAGTTTATCATTTCAAATAATTTCAAGCAAAATATTACACAAGAAAATAAGAGATTTACTGGTATTAATAATGATAATATTTGAAAAAGTTAAAATATATTATAATTTACTATATGACAACATCATTTCACTAGGTAACTGACTTCTCGCTCAAAATAATTTATAAAAAGCAAACAAATTTGTATTTGGATAAGAATTAAAATACAATATTTTTCAACATTCTTATAACAAATTTTGTAAATAATTTTGATAAAAAATGACATATATTAGGTAAGTATCTGAAAATTAGTCTTCAGGATATACATCACGCATTAAACAAATACTTATACAGATCTAATTTATTTTATTGAAACTCCCAACGATACCCATCAATATTCATTAACAATCAGTGAATTTCTTGATTTTAATGAAAAGCTACTTATCCTGATTGAAACACTAAATCCTATTAAGTTTAACGGATCAAACAGATGTGCAGAAACTGACGTGGGGTATGTAACGCACCGCAATACCGATAAATTGTTCGCGAAATCGATCACCAGCTGAGCAAAATAATGCCCCGTATATATACATATACAAAGGAACGTAGGAGCCAACAAAGCTGCGCATTCATCAGTCACGCGCGGGTTTGCGCTTACTTTCGTTTAAGGTAAACGAAGCGAACGACGTGCCGATCGAGAATCGCATGGTTAGCGGATTTTCTGAATTCTCGATACATGATCTATCTTGTTGCTTTCTACCAATTTTGAGGATGTTTGCCGCCCGTTTCTTATGCAATTATCAAGAGAGTGCTACTGAATCTTAAATGATTATACGTTGTTTAATTATTTTAGGAGATTAGTTCCCTTGCAATATTGATATTTCTAAACTCCCTCTATAGATTATATTTTAAGTGCATTTTGCGTAATTACCAAATTATATATTTATAGGCGAAATAACGATTTGTTTATATACGTGCACACTTATTAACTTTAAAATCAAAGGAAAGAAAGAAACCAGTAATCGCACCAAGTTGAAAAAAAAGTAACTATATGCAACTTCCTTAACGTACTACGGAAACTAGACCTTATTCAATAACATGCAAGTGCCCGTTTCGGAAATTACTTTATAACCACCGGTTGTGAATTGGAAAAATTCACGAACAATATTTTAAGTAAAATTAACCCCGCGACACTTTTCAACTATAAAACGAATGTCGCATTTTAACGAGAGTAAAACTCCAATTCTCGGGTATACGATTTTGACCATAAATAACAATTCGTACACTTGCTACTCGAATCGACATACCGCGGTAAGCTAACTCGAAATTGCACTGTACCAAAGCGCACTTAGCACCACCACTTTGTTTCTCAGAAATCGCATAAATGTTTTATGCACAGTCGCGTACAAACTACACCGACGGTCAATATTTAACGCATCCTCATCAGTCTCTAATGCGAAATTCAATACCGGGACAGAGTCAATTTACAACATTTTTTTTGTTAAACAAATTTTATTATTTAACACTTCTTAGGAATACATAATTTCTTACCTATATTTGCTTATTTCACCAAGTGAAAAAGAATTCATATTATTTACAAATTTTAATTGATTTCGAACTATTGTATTGCTTGTAACATTTTTTATATATCTTTATTAATAAATTAATATAAATTAAATCGACCCGTGAGTACATATAAATTTTAGATTTATATTGTTAATATCGGATATTTTAAAAGAATATTGTAACATGAACTATTCATAAAACTTTAAATATATATACATATATATATATATATATATATATATATATATATATATATATATATATGTACACATTTAGTAATCGCGTGATGAATGAGTTAATTTTAAAGACCACGAATTGAAAGACCTGTCAGTGAACTTTGTGTCAAGTGTACTCTTGTCGAATTCTCGGAAGTCACATGGCGATTTTGAGTACTTCAAAACAATAACACTTGGAACATGCGCACTTCGTTTACAGCTTCGAGTACACGTGAGATCGATAATTTCGATTTGTCTCAATAAATTTATTATTTCTTGTTTCATTTAATTTTAAAGTCCACAAAAATTTAAGGAAAAAGTAATGTAAATAATTTTTTTGTAATGGTATTAATATAATTAAATAATAATACTACATTTGTTATAGCGTGTTTATTAATATTATTTGTACTCTTTTTGTAATATGCCTTCATCACACAGCAAAAAGTGAGCGATGAATAGAAAGGGTAAAAGGGGGAAATTTTTGGATGCAAGTATTCACCGCGTCCTGCGAAAAGGGAAATGAACGCTTTGGGTTACGTATATGCTTGGGATGCTTACGTACAATAGCGCCATGCCGTAGCTCAGGCTTTTTTCCTCTATTTTTTTTTTAAGAAAGACGTACCGACACTTTCACAATGTAAATGTGCAATTGTTTAAGAGTACTCTGCCTTTCTTTTCTTCTTCCCCTTGTGAAGAGGCCAAGTTACGCTTCAATTTTGACAGAAAAAAAAATACGAATGCATTTTGCTCGGAGGAATGTATGTAAATACAATACGGTCATTTGAAATTTAATGCGTTATATTTTGAGAATGGAATTACGGTTTTTATTGTTTTTAGTCAGAAATTAATATAACCATTCATGATGTACAATTTTAATCTAATTAAGGCTAGCATCAAATATTACATTCATATTTCAACAATAGTGTAATAATGTTGCAACAAGATGGTGCAGTAATATTATTCTAAAATACGATATTACAATATGTGCCTTTGTAATATCGCAGTACTGCTTCAGGAATATAGACAACATTGTTTCGAAAGTATTTCACTAATGTAGCAAATATATTATAATCCAATGTGTATGTGTATATATGTGTGTGTGTGTGTGTCTATATATAAATATATATCTATACACGTATATATAAATACATTTCTCCGCAGTGCGTAATCGTGCCGCAATGTCGGTGGTTTCCATTATTTTTGACAAAAGACAATAATAAATATAATAACGATAAATAAAACGAATCATTTAATCCAGTCGTTTAGATATAATAATAATAATACTAGCATCGACTAATGAAAATCACAATTCTCGATTACACAATACCACTGTACATAAATTAAAAATCAAAGTTTGTCGGTAAATGCAATCTATATACCCCAGGGATATGATAATATACGCTACACATATATGAATAGATATAGAAAGATAAAAGGTGAAAATTTCGCGCGTCAATTTGAGATCGCGTCCGTGCGAGCGAGACAAAGGTGGGGTGCGCGCGCGCTCCTCCGTAAATCGATACGCGAAAGCTCTCTCTTCGATATGCGGATGCGCCTGGCCACGGTTAAGCATTCGTTTCCATCCGAGTCGCGCTAAGCGTCCTTTTATTAATTCAGGCCGAGTGGCTTTTCAAATTTTTTTTTTCTTTTTCGTGTGATCTTCTTTTTTATTTTTATTATTAATAAAACGACATCGAGTTTCGCGCGGATTTTAATTTTAACTTTTCTTCAGCCTCGAAGTCGCCTGGATATTACGTACGGGTGGAATATTAAAAGTAACGCGACGTTGATTAATATTTATTGTACCGAAGTCGTTTCGATTACACTCGAGAGTAAAAATAATTGTTGCGTGATGCTGAGAGTGAGAGGGAGGGAGTGAGCTTCAAGTAAGAGAATATCTATAAACCTATCATTTATTTATACGCATGTAATTGAGAAGTTTAAGGTCATCGACCTCACGAGTAAGATGAAAAATAATGTTTACGTATTTTTATTGTCATCTATATCTAATTATATTTAGAAAGTTATTTAAACTTTTAACGGGAAGAGATATAGAGAGATAATAACATTCTTCATTGAAATATTAGAAATAAATTGTAAATAAGTTGACGACATAAAGTGACAATAAATAAAATACATTCACTTTAATAATACCCTTCCACTAAATCTAGCATTTGAGAAACCAAAGTGATATATCATAAAAAAAAAATTCTCATCTCGAAGAAACTCATCTCAACAATGCCAGCATTTCAAAACAAGATATATTTTCACTCGGAGGTAACAATTTTTCGTATAATATAGCACACCCGTCATCAGTTTAGATAGACTTTACCATGCAGGTTTTCCACGACAATGGGACGTCGTCGCGCGACAGGTGCGCTACTCCCACCGGAAATTCAATTTCAACTCCCAACAAACCTTTATGTGGTTCGTTTTAATGGCTGCCCTTACGCGCGCGCGCAAGGAAGTACTTTGCACGGGTTGTAACCTCTCTCACTCTCTTTCCCTCTCGGCTTTTCACGAAAAGCCACTTTTCTAAATGGGAAAAAATGAAGTTTGCTTATATTAAAATGGACACGATTTTCATTTGATGCTCGAGCTTCGAGTTTAATTTCTCTCGACAGACATACATATAGGATTAGGGTAATTTCAACATTGACAAGCATGTTTAAGAATTAATCGTGTATTTATTGCGTGTATTTAATAATATTTGCAGTAGGTACTGATTGAAAGTTTACGTTTTGTATTAACACGTCGCGTGTGTTATAGTTGCTGCAGTGATAGATTACATTGATTATCCACGTGCATTGTAATAGAATTTGTGTAGTACGCTTTGTATAAAACTTATTATGTGTGCTAATATTGTCTGTTTATAATTTTATAGTGGAATTATCAACGAGCCTGCTGATTTTTGAACACAAAACGTGCATACACGTATATGCGAGTGGAAAATAATAAGAAATAAAAATATTGTACGCTGAATGTGAAAGAAAATATATCAATATAACAGTAGAATAACTCCATATATGGTCAGCCTCCGTAAATACACATTTAGGCGTTTATATTATTTTCCATATGACGTTTGTGAAATATGATTTGGAATTAATTTTAAGTGGTAATTTTTTCATTATTTTTATATTATTCAGATTAAAATTCTAGACACTTACAATTTATAATAGAATACAAGTCTATTTTATTTACAAATTTTATTTATTAAAAGAATTGAGAATAGACGTAAAAAATTGTATTTATGGGCATTACAAATTCTTAGCACATTTTTTTAAAAGAAATCTCCAACGTTAAAAATTCATCGTAATCTTGATGTTAAATCTATTCTGCAATAAACTTGCATTAATAATGACTTTAGCGCTTGTCGACAGAATACGCGCGAAGTAAGCAAGAAGCCAGCGCAAGTGAAAAAGAAAAAAAAAGAAAATCTGAAAATTCATGCCGGAGGAGGTGCATAATCAGCCGCTAATTACAGGTTCATTATGGATTCGCTTGCGGCAACCCTGCCAATCACCAAGTAGAAAAGAATCGTGTGCGTCCTCTCGGACTAGCTCGGAGATGAGATACGTGGTATAAAATGAAAAAGTAGGTTAGTCGTTGCGGCTTATCCTTTTTATCCCAATAAGAATGCGAACCCTAATAAATATGTTAACGAAATTTAAAATACTGATGAATTATACGTAAATATTACCCTTATAAATTAATTTAATTTACATAATATACGTTATAAACAAAAATACTATTAACATTAACAAAATGTAATTTACATACTGCATTTATACGAAAATCACGAGTTACACATAATTATAACGTGCAAACGGAACGATTCGTTCTAATGGCTGAATTCGATCACGACTTACGTGCGAGCTTGCGATCCTATATATATATATATATATGGGCTATTTCACGTCAAGTGGTACGATGAAAATTTTAAATCGCTCCAAAATTTGAAAACAGGCTGGAAATATCTTTCAGAAGATAGAAAAAAATTTTTAGGTGTTAAAAATAATTTGCCTAAGAGTTATTCCACCATGAAAAATGGAAATTTTTCAATTTTTTTGAAAAATTTATATTTTTAAAGCCATTTATCTCAAAATCTATTGATTTTTTTGAAAAAACATTAAAAACAACTTTTGTTCTAAATAATCTTTAGAACTTATCTACCTGGGTTACAATTCTTAATTTTAACATCTCGAAGAGATAGGGCACTTGGAAATATTGAATATCAAAAAAAGGCGACCACGCCACAATCGATTTTGATCTAACACCGCTCAAAAGATCACATTTTTCGCGAGCTTTCGAATGGCGGTGGTTAGATTATTGGCCAAGACCGTTGGTGTAAGTTATACCCCATAAACCTCATAAAATCACTAATTTTCATGTATTTTAGGGCATAACTTACACCAGCGGTCTTGGCCAATAATCTAACCACCGCCATTCGAAAGCTCTCAAAAAATGTGATCTTTTGAGCGGTGTTAGATCAAAATCGATTATGGCGTGGTCGCCTTTTTTTGATATTCAATATTTCCAAGTGCCCTTTCTCTTCGAGATTTTAAAATTAAGAATTGTAACCCAGGTAGTTAAGTTCTAAGGATTATTTTGAACAAAAGTTGTTTTTAATGTTTTTTCAAAAAAATCAATAGATTTTGAGATAAATGCCCTAAAATACATGAAAATGAGTGATTTTATGAGGTTTATGGGGTATAACTTACACCAACGGTCTTGGCCAATAATCTAACCACCGCCATTCGAAAGCTCGCGAAAAATGTGATCTTTTGAGCGGTGTTAGATCAAAATCGATTGTGGCGTGGTCGCCTTTTTTTGATATTCAATATTTCCGGGCGTTATATTTCTTCGAGATTTTAAAATTAAGAATTGTAACCCAGGTAGATAAGTTCTAAAGATTATTTTGAACAAAAGTTGTTTTTAATGTTTTTTCAAAAAAATCAATAGATTTTGAGATAAATGGCTTTGAAAATATAAATTTTTCAAAAAAATTGAAAAATTTCCATTTTTCATGGTGGAATAACTCTTAGGCAAATTATTTTTAACACCTAAAAATTTTTTTCTATCTTCTGAAAGATATTTCCAGCCTGAATTCAAATTTTGGAGCGATTTAAAATTTTCATCGTACCACTTGACGTGAAATAGCCCATATATATATATATATATATATACATACATCACAGAATAGGATATAAAATTGTACGCTCACGTAAAAGAAAAAACAAAGAGTCGCGGTAAAATAATCTGAAAATCCAAGGTGTATTTTTCTATACTCGACCAGAATTAAACAAAATTCACTTATGAAACTTAAATTAATATCGCTCAAAGTCAAGTGACATTTTCTTATAAGACTATTAAGAAAATCCAATTAAATATAAATTGCGCTTAACTTTTTTAAAC
Organism: Theocolax elegans; assembly: GCA_026168455.1. Classification (NCBI taxonomy): domain Eukaryota; kingdom Metazoa; phylum Arthropoda; class Insecta; order Hymenoptera; family Cerocephalidae; genus Theocolax; species Theocolax elegans. The sequence continues at coordinate 66,955,652 of CM047429.1, forward strand.
GCATTATCGCACATTGCATTATGTAGATATTTATAAAACATAATTTTTTATACTAATGTATATATAATCACTTAGAGTCGTGTATTGGATGCATCTGGATTTTCTCGAACAGGGATTAAATTCCAGAGATGCGTGGTGTAGAGCCGGTATAATGAAATCGTACTATAATTAATGTACCATTAACGATGTGCATGCCTTATTAAACATTAATACGTATGCATATAACTTCTGAATAATTTTGATATTATTATGATATTGTTGTTATACTTATTCATCAACTGTGATAAAGTAATATTTGTTGTAAAATGTACATTCGATATTCCATTGCTTGCACTGCAAAACACTAATATAATTATGATGATAATATTCCATTATAACAATCTATTGAGCATTTATTTATATAAACGAAAACGTCGAGTGCGTTAAGCTCAGAACCTTCTTTCTTTACGTGGAAAAAATGCAAATGACAATATAAAAAGAAAAGATGTTTAAAAGCCCTAGGTGGCAATGACGCAAATGGCGGAGGGTCAAAACAGATTTAGGCGTGGGCTCGGTCGTCTATAAACGAGCACGCGACCCAAACAAAGTCGTAATTATCTTCCCAGACAGATCAAGTAGAGACCGAGAGAGAGAGAGAGAGAGAGAGAGAGGGAGGGCGGCGGCATACGTAAGTTTCTCAGAAAATTGACCTTTGACATATAGCTTGCGGGTATGCCAAACGAGAGGCTTAATAAGATCTAAGTTGTGTTTATTTGTTGGTGTGTGTATATAAATGTGTCCGATACTAATACTATCATTAACGTATATGCGTGTATAACATTTTGCTGGCTATAAGCCGAAATTGGCATATTGCCTGTACGATGAAAATATTTTCTAACGGAAAAAACGTATTTTATTCTTTCTCGTTGTTGAGGTGATTTACAATTTTTTAGTTTAAATTCAATACCTTCTTTTTAATTAGATATTTAAGTACCACAGAATGTACATTATGTCGAATATTAATGTTACGCTTCATCAATGTTCGTATCGTAGAAACGATTAAAAATGGGTTGCAGAGCTTGATAAATATTTATGTTTTACTTCGGCGCGAGCGACTTCTTTTTTTTTTTAATGCAATCCTTATAATTATTCCCGTCACAAATATTTCCCTCGCGTATTCGCGAAATTAATACAAACGATGATAGTGTTAGTAAAACTTTGTCCGCGTAATTCAGGAGTTTATTATATACAATTGAACCGAGAAACTGTTGATTTAAATTAATTACGTAATATTCGCAATATATTTTAAATTCGATTTAATATCTCTTGCAACTTGTTGAACTTTTGTAGATACGTTACGACGTTTGGTAATGAAATTTTGTATAATCACATTACTGCATTTGATTTTTAAAAAAATCATTTAATCTCTCTTCTTCTTCGTCTTCTTCTTTTTCTTGAATTGTTGCAAAGGAAGAATGTTAGCACGATGAAAATTCGTACGAAACTAGGGAGAACTGAATATTAAAGTTTCGAGCTCGCGCTCCGAAACTATTAATGAACGCATTTACACGTAATAAAGGCGGTAGTCGGCGAGAACGGGCGTACCAACTTTAACGGCGAAGTGCATACTTTAATGAACCCGGCTGGAGAAAAAAAAAAGAAAAATTTTTCAAACCTAATTTTAGTGTGCTTAAAAAGTTTGTCTCGTGCGTATACGAGAGTATATAGAGAAAAAAAAATGTACTGGGGAATGCTTGACCTAATTAGGCAATTTACACAAGTTATATTCTCTGTATACTTTCGCTAGTACATCGACATTTTTTAATGTTATGTATGGTATTTATTGTTACATTAACATTTTTTTATTTTTTTCGTTTTGTTGCTCTTGCATAATTATCTTTTCATGTTAGACGAAACGTATACGAAATTGTATACTATTTCGTAACTAGTGCGTAAGAATTTACAATCGCGTGATTGAAAAACATGAGAATACTTTCTATTAACTGTTGTATTATTTTTTTTTCCAAGAGAAAGTTTAAAGTTCAAGCTAACAAATCATAAATAAAAATATAGTATACGTAGTAATTTATTTTCTTTAATGTTCTTATGTTGTTCTACTTAAAAAAGTTTAAACTATATAAAATTATTCAAATTATTTAATATTTAATCGATCTTTAAGAGCACGTTCGTTTCTCAAATGTATATGTCAATTCGACATTTCGATAAAAAATTTATTTAGTCGTTTTAATAAAATCATTTATATAATGATTTTGATTTTCAATGAGACGAGGAATGTATAATATTATATAATTTAATATATATTTTTTCCTGATGATTACAATAAGAAATATTGAATTTAATTCGTCGTTCAATTATAAAATGCTAATCGATCCCTCGAAATAGGAAAGCTAACGGAAAGAAAAAGAAAAAAAAGTTTTATCACCCATAATTATACAATTCGATAAGCCGCGCGTAACCCACTTAAGGGAATGAGAAAATAAAGAAAGCGCATCAAGAAGAGACATCGAAAGGCTACTGGAGGGTTTCTCTCGAAGCTAGTGATTCATCGGACTGATCGAGGATTAAGGCTTTATATAAAAGTATAGACGGGATAAGAAAAAAAAAAGAAATAGGAGAGTATAAGGTGAATGATAATTGAGGTAAGGGTATTAATTTTCAATGAAATGAAAGGGAATATGAGATGGAAAACACATGAAAAGGGGGAAATACTTGCGTTGTTCAATATTATGAATGCGGCTCTTTTTCCTGTCCTTTTTTTTCCTTCCTTCCTTTAACGGATGAATGAAAAATGGCATGAACCGCGAAAATTGGGTCGCAATATATAGAAAATAAAAACACGTATATCCAATAATGAGAGCACGCGTATACACGTGAGAGTAGAAAAGTGATTTACAAGATATATATATATATATGTATGTATGTATACGATAAAAAAAAGGGTAGAAAAACTTGAGCCTTTGTTCAGCTGGGTTATTATTTTGATAAGTATTATACTTTTCTTTATTCTTCTTTTTCTTGCAGTAATTACACATTAGGTAAAAATAATAACGTAATATTAATTGCCACGAATGTGTTTAAGTTTATCGAATAATAAAAAAGTAAATTATATTTTATAACAGTTGGCTCATTATATTAATTAAATGAGTTACAAAGTAAAATGTTTTAATTAATCGGTATACCAAGAGTGATCAAACTGCCGGGTAATAAATAAATCTTGTCGTTTTAATCGAGTGGGTGTATATCGAAAGAACGCTAGATTCTTTCGATCTAGTAGAACGAAGCTCGGAAAAAAAAAAATAGTTTAAACTGTCCAATTCACGCGCCAATAAATTTCGATACGCGCGGAGCAGAGATATACCGAGGATCAGCATTCGAGTATATGTAACATAGATGGAAAATTCACCAATCGTCGTTGTACGTTATTCGCTTACTCTAACGGCAATTTGAATAAAGCCCTTGCTGTGTGTCAATGTATATACGTATAGGTATACCATATAAATCGCAAAAGCCGCAAGAATTACCTCGAAGATCGTATCTAAGCAAATCCCAGAAGAGAAAAACATCGAGAAGCCAAGAAAACGGCAAACGTTTGCGAGTACCTACACGTATATATATGAGGAAGGAATGGACGATGGATGAAAGAGATAAACTGGATTTGACAACGTCAAATGGAAAATTACATCATTTATTTAGAATTGCGAATGAGAAGGTAAAAAAACTTTATCTAATTTTGTGTACATTTCAATGAAATGTTTAATTCCCTATTCAAACTGGAAGCTCGATAAGCTCTTGGGTGAATCTGTTTTATTCGCTAGTGAAAGCTGTCCTGATGACCTTTATAAATATTACAAAATATATTTCATATTTAATTGCATATGTACATTTAATTTTTTATATATTTTACATTCTGACATTTTTTTCTAAAAATTTGTAATTAATAACCCTAAATTTATAATTCTTCATAAACTATAAATCTATAATAAATAATATCGCTTTCACTTATCAATAAAATTGGCTAATTTTATACTTAAAATTCTCGTGTTTGTAATTAATGCCATAGTAAATTTTCCGAAGTAGACTTTTAATTTACTGATAACGGTATATACTGCAACAAATTATCTATAAATATTGCAATTTGCACTATAAAATTTTTTCTCCTTGAGTCGAGAGAACTTTGCGTAATAAAAATTGATATTATCATAAATTATAATCTCTGAAATCGCTGTTATTCAACCAATGTTGCATATTTCAATTATAACAAAGAATTTAGACCAATAATATTATATTAAAATGTTATATATATTAAGCAAAACAGTTATCATGGCTCATAATCATTAAAATAACGATCGTCAGTTTGAGTTATCTTTTAACTCTTAGAATGACAGTGGTAAACGTTAAACTCTCGACTTTCGTATGTACGATAAACATTCTAATTCATTTTAATCATCCTCCATTTTAATAAACTTTACAGAAAAAAAGTAAGAAATAATCCCGAGAAAGAAGATAGTATAAAAAAATATAAACTCCATTCATCAAAATTAAAATCCATGAAGTAAAAAGGGAAAGAGAAGCAGGAGCATTAAAAAAGCGATGATATTCGTATATATGTATATATATATAGGAAGAAACGCGAGAAGAGGGTCAAAGGTCCGTCTAGAAAATTGGACGGAGCGCGAAGTAACGTGCTTGGGTGAGGGCGTGTGTACCAAAGCATGGTGGCTCTTACACAGAGACGAAGGGGGTTGGAAGGAAGGAAGGAAGGGTGCGCCCTCTCTCTCGCTCATCGAGGCACGCACTGCGGCGTAGAAAGCCGCCCCGCTCTCTCGGAGTCACTATAGGTCCGAATGAAACTGGGTCATCCGTACCTCGACTTCTCTCTCTCCCTCTCTCACTCTTCGTATGTCGAAAACGCGCACGCGTCGCTTCTCCCTTTCGCTCTCTCTCTCTCTCTCTCTCTCTGTCTATCCCTCTCTGTCTGTCTCTTTCTTTCTGTTTGCCCGTAGGTTTTGTGTGTCGAGTATCCAAAACTGCCGATGACAGCCGTTTTTTTTCTTTTTTCTTCGAGTCGCGCATAGGCTCGAGATACACACACACATACACACGTGTCTGCTTCTTTAAGTGACGAGGACCCTATCATCCGCGTGATCGGTATCGATCGATTCATCTCTATCTATCTATCTCTCTCTCACTCATTTATATATTACAGAAGCAACATTTCGTTTATCCTTTTATTTATCACACTTCGAATGTAATGAAACTTTTAATCGTTCAAGTTTTTCCTTTTATTATTTTTAACTAGTATTGTAAGTTTCATTAAAATGTAAATTGATTATACCATTATATCCGCATAACAATCGCGAATATCAATGTAAATGAATTCTCAAGTTATTACAATAGAGAAGGAATTGTTTGTTAGATTGTCGCGCGGATTTTCCTCGACACTCGTCTCAAGAATTTAACGATTAATCAGCAGCTGCGGTTTAATAAATTATTAATAAACGATTGGCTCATCAAATGAAATACCTCACGGTAAAGGAATTCCTGTATTTATTCGATACACGACATTTTTTCCGGTGCTATATGCTATACTCGAGGGAAAACGAACGTTCGCGATAAAAAAGAAATATAAAAATGTCTATAGATTAAAACGTCACTTAAGGTATTAAAAACTGAACGAAGAATTCATAAGAGATGAACATTTCTTTTTATCATACAACGAAATTCATAGACGAATATATATATATATATATGTATATATAAAGTTGTTCGAGCCGAAGAAAGATATTAAATAAGATCAGAGGTTCGAAATAAGCCATAAATGACGCATCAAACCGAGGTACGACGGGCGAACACTAGAACGACGCCTTGACCCTATAAATATATCGTTTCGAAAACGCTGTGAAGTACTGCGCGATCAGCGAAATCGAAAGCATGCGAGCCTTTAATAATCAAGTGCCTATCCACCATTGAAAGCGTACTTGCTCGATGCACTTTGCCGATCGGCTGTCCCTTCTTCATCGATGTATTCCTCTGCTCAGATCCGCACACACACACACACACATCTAAACAGTATTAAGCGTAAACTCTTGTAATTGTTATATTGCAATCCGTATATGTGTACTTGTTTATGCGTACATTTTTTATTAGGATCAATTTTTGTTATATTGCGTTATCTACCGAATCTTTATGAAATTTTCTTATTATTTATATATTGAGAGCGACGCTTGTTTATACGAGAATACACACAAATATATAATAGATTTAAAAAATTCGATGATTTACAGCGAAGTGGATTAAAGAAAGACGAAAATTTATGTGTTTGCAAAATTTAAATTTATGTCCAAGTTTATAGATTCTTCACCTTACTCAACATTTTCCAACGCGTTGCAGATATATAGATGATGAAACATTAAATTATTAGAAGTTAGTAAAATAATTACAATTTTATATAACTTTACAGCAATATATAATCGAAATTGTATACGTAGAAGGTAATAATAAAAAAAAATTATATTACATTATTCTTGCAATTGGAAAAGTATTAAATAAAATATAATAAAGGTAACTTTTATATTTTCTAACTTTAATAAATATTTAATGGCACTTTTATATTATTATTAATAATATTATTATTATTTTATTGTTATATACCTAACGATTTTTATCTCGTATATATATACGGTATATACCTCGTAATTGTAACTAGAAAACTTTTCTTCGTATACACAAGTACACAATCACACACACACACACGCTCATAGATATATATGTATGTATAAGTATATATATGTTCAAATACTATTAAACCATAGATTTCGTTTTATAGCTAACGGATATATATTTACGAATACGCGACATTGCTCATTTTAATGGCGTTTTACGCGACAAACTTTATTTCCTTCGTCTACCTCGTTGATATAACTTTAGTTGCCTCCCTCACTCGCTCGCTCTCTCTCTCTCTCTCTCGAATCTTTAGGCGCTCATTAAGTTTTCCGTGTACGAGCTCCTGCCGTTCGTTCGGTGGAACCTCATTAAAGTTCATCACTATGCGGGAATTCGACGCGGTGTGTCATTAGGTCCTTTCGCAAACTACAAAATGAGAGTAATATCCAGAGTATTGAATTAAGTTCTTGATATAATTTTCGCGGTCGAATCGTTTCGTTTTCCTCTTAAAATAAATATGGGTCGTTCCAATATATACGTTCTCGATTTCGCCTCTCTCACAAACCTTTTTTTCTCCTACTTCTTTCTTTTACAAATCGAAAAAAAATTTCACACCAAATTGACATCGCGCGCGCACGCAAGTGTATGTGTGTATACGCGTGTATGTGTGCGTGTTTGTACACAAGCCGTTTCTTTACCACCGACGGATATAGAAAATCGTTGTAGAGTTTGAGCTTTGGCGTAATGAATTGAGTTAGAAGATAGGTTGGTTATTTTCGTATTTAATAAGTATGAGACTCGACGAAATTGAAAGTGTATTATGTGGGAAATAATAATAGAATGGTGAAAGTTTCAGTTATTTTCTTTTGTATATCGGTAAATCGACGATACTATTTTACAATCGCGGGCAACGCAAATGTTATTATCAAATATTTCAATAATCGTATCGGTTTGATAATATAAATTGAGTTCAGTATGAATATTAATTCAGATGGTTTTATTAAACTGACCGACATACATAACTGTGAGTGCGATTCGGTGAATTATAAATTACTAATTAAAAATGTAGTATATTTAAGATTAAAGTATAAACTATCGTTCCGTAAATAATGCACAAAGTTAAATAATTGATAACTTAAGATTGATCACTCGATTCGGAATGTCGATGATAATGTTATACTTTTACAGTTTAATAATTAAAAATGCAATTAAATTATATTGAACTTTGACGTCCAATCGAGTAACAGTGAGGAACGATCGATTTATTCCCCGACGAATTAAAACTATACGCGATACAAAAGGAGAATCGCAGAGGCGAGAAGTAAAATAAGCTCGTACGGGCAATGTGTAAACAAACAGGAAGATTAAAGCGTTCGTTCAATCGGAAGGTCCATTTGTCTAAATTTAATCATCCTAAGTGCTATTGCGAAAAACAAAACGATTATCGCGGTACTAATGATCTTCGTAGGACAAAATAAATATTTGCCACAAGATAAAAAGAAAATAGTCAAGAGAAAGTTACGCAAACGTAAATTTTCCGGAACGTCAGATCCGATATGAATTACGAGCTGTTCTCTACTATACTCTTCGCGTAATTCAAGACTCCACCCCCTCTTCGCCCCTACGTCCCTCTCACTCTTTCTCTTTCTCTTTTCGCGTGAATTAAAAATCATCCTGTCTTTCTTCACATTCTATCCCTCGGGTGCGGCTTAGAAATAATTGGCCTCACCGTTGGTTTTTCGATTATTCACGGTTTTTATATATACACACACATACACAGATGACAGAAAACCTATATACGACGAGGAAACGGTAAACTCACCGCGGACGTGTCCGCGAACTTTCTTTTTTTATCGAACTTTCGGGGTTTATTTAGAGAGTTATTATCCCATCTAAGACAATAATTTGGTATACACGAAAGTGCATTTCAGAACAGGTTTAGTCGAAATTAATACTCCGATATTTTAATTTTCGCGTAAATTATAAACATAAAATCAAATACCGCTAATCGACGAGACATTTAATTGAGTATTTAAAAATCGCAGTTGAGCTTTAGCGAGCAAGAAATTATTATAACACAAATCGAATTTATTGGTGAAACTGTCTACATGTGCTTCGTCATAGTTCAATTTGTTTTGATAATAGACATCGAGTACTATCTATTATTCAGGAATGTTGATTTGAATTGTCAACAAATAAATTTATCATAATGAATTCGTCATTGATTTCACTGCACACTTTTCGAATTCTTACGTGCTAATTTTAGTATCGTGACGTAACAACCAGTAATTATTTTTTATTCACTTATCAAAATTATAAAAAATCCGCCGATTTATTTCATTTGATTCACGTTGAATTTTTCACTATATTTATGTATGCGCGACGTTTCGGTCACAATCTAGATAATTAATCGAATAAATTGAAATTAATTGAATTGCAAGTATGAGCGTATAAAAATATATCTAGGATGAGAAAAAAATTGTCTCAATGCTAATGCAATGACTATTTTATTATTGAATACAGTGACCTCTTTCCGCAGCATCAAATATAAACAAATGTTCGTTAATATTATTACGATTTATACGACATAGTTACGCATTAAATATCTGATAATGAATTTATTTTCTCTTTTTTAAATATCTGAGTTTGATAAATTACATTATGCGTTACTATGCACATTTTTTGCAAATAATAATAAAACACGAGGGATATTAATTTTGATGGTTTAAAGTATTTTCGCGATATTATTTAAGTGATATTTATATGAATCACCGGTGTGGTAGTTGCCGTCGTGTTTTTCGAAATGTTTAAATATTTTTATCGCATACGGAAACCAATAAACGACGAAGTTGATGCGAAATAACTGTTGCGGAAAATGTCTGTTTTGAACTAGTTGTATATATATATTTAAATAGTAGTAAAGAGCTATCGTTTATATATAAATAGTAAGGATGGTTTAATTGTCTTGTAAATATCGAAAGAATTGCTCGTAAATGTAAAATTGGAGGGGTAGGGGATGCGGAAGAAGAGGGAAATAAGATAGCGAGTGGAGGGTGACGGTAAGTAAGTAAGTGAGTAAGTAAGCGAGTGAACGAACTCGAATAGGTGGTAATCCCGCGTTAATCCCGGATCGCGTGCCTCCGAGCTCCGGTAAGTGGAGCACGGGAGCGCGGGGTAGCGAGAGGTAGGTAGAAAGGTAGGTAGGTAGGTAGGTAGGTAGGTGGGTGCGATGGGGAAAGAAGGGGCCAGGGGAGGCAAATGTCAGGCAAATGGCAAATTGGTAGAGAGTACTCACGAGGATGCGTCCAGTGGTGGTCTGTCCGGATATGAGCTCGCCGGCCCAGTCCTTGGCCTCGGTCATAAAGGTCCCCTCGAACTCCTTGCCCTGGCGGGCGGCCTTCTGCTCCTTCTGCTTGGGGTCATTGGGCGCGAACTCGGGCTCCTTGCGGCAGCAGAGGAACGCGAACGCCCGCCAGAGCAGTACGATCAGCAGGCCCGCGAGGAAGGTGAAGATGCTCGAGAGGAGGAAGCACCACCACTTCCTCTCCTTGAGGCAGTCGTCCACCGGGGGCTGCTCGCTCGCGTCCTCGCCCGTCATCGTTGCCCGGGCGCACCAGGTACTCGGTATCAAGCCAACCCCAGGTTGCCCGAGGTGCTTCTCCTCCTCCTCCAGCTGCTGGTGCTCCACGTAGCCGGCCTGCCGCCCCCGGGTCGCACATTCACCGCCCGGAGCGAGGCCCGGCTCTCGAGTCCCGGCCCCACCACCTGACCTGACCGCCGCTGCTCCTGCTCCTGCCCCCGCCGCTGCTGCTCCTGCCGCCGGCGCCGCTCCCGGCGCTGCTGCCGATTCCGATGCCGATGCCGATGCCGATGCCGATGCCGCTGCCGCTGCTGCCTCTGCCCGGGTAGTCGCGCTTCATCCGCTTCATAATTAAGCGGCGCTCCGGGCGCCCTGGCACCCCCCCGCCACGGGGAACCACCCCTCGGGACCCGCACCTCTGACTCGCGAAGCCTCTACGCAACACTCGAATGGGAAAGAGCCTCCTGGTGCTCCTGACGCACTGACATGCTGCCGCGCACTCGCGCACTTTGTTACCCAGTCACCCGGACATCGGTGTTTACCTTCTCCCTTCTCCCTCCTCTCTCCCTCTCTCCCTCTCTCGTTCACACCTCGGCCAACCGAACCTCGACCCGCGGCCCTCGACCCTCGACCCTCGGCTCGACAAGTTTCACCCAAGTCCTCGAAGACGCACCACCGCACCGCGTTCGAGCTCTTCCGCGCGCGCGACCCTTCGAGTCCGTAGTCACACGCTCCCTCTCACTCTCGCACTCTCGCTCGCTCTCTCTCTCTCTCTCTCTCTCTCCGTGTAGGGGAGCGCGCGCGTAGCGCCGCGCAGGCGGCGACCCGCGGCAATCAATACGCAACAATGGGCCGGGACCAATAAGCTCGCCGAGCTTTCCCCTTACTCGAGCACCGAGCGCACGAGCTTTCCCGATATTTATCGTCTATTTTCGCTGTACCCTTGCGCTCCTCCTCTCGTCTCTCGTCTCTCGTCTCACCAGCACCACTACTACTACACCTACTCCTCTCCACTCCTCTCCTCTTCACTCCTCTCCACTCCTCTCCACTCCTCTTCGCTATACCTTCTATAGCTACACCTAGCAGGCGTACGAGAGTACGAGGACTCGGGTTTACCGATCCGCGAGCGGCCGAGTCGTTTCCTCGATCGTCGGCGACTGGCGCGAGCTCGAGTTTTCGGGCATCGCGAGACCGCCCGTCAACCGGACGCCCGTTTTACGCGACGACGAAACGCGGCCACCTCGCGCCTGCGCCTATCCGCCTGCCGCCTGCCGCCTGCCGCCTACCGCCTACCGCCTACCGAACCCACACTCTCTACGCGAACATGGAGCTACCTCCCGTCTACCCATTTTACCTATCTATACCTTATCGCCGACCATCTATCCATTCCGCTCATCTTTACCCCCCCCTCCCCCCTTCCCTCCCCTTTCCTTTCCTCTCTTCTCATCCAGCTTCTCCTTCTTATTGCTCTCGGAGGACTCCGCGGAAGAGGAACTTCTCGCTATTGCTCCAAGGGTCTCCACCCTACACCGACTTGCTTGTTAACGTGCTATTCCTAACTTTCAATGCCTTTTCCTTTTTTTCTTCCTCGGCTACGACCGAGGACATTTTTATCCTGGATCGAGGATTCTCTTCTCTGTGCCTCTTGGGGAACCTTATACGCCCAGATTTCCTCTCCTTATTTTTATAAGTTATAGCCACTCTCTTTTACTTCTTTTTCCTAATCAACATTTATTTTTACGTGTACCTGTTAATTTGCTTCTCTCGTTTCATTCACACGGCAAATATTACAGATTTATTTAAAATTGTAAAAATATTTACCTTTACCAAAATATCGCGTTTATTTTTACCCCGATCTAAAAGTGTCACAAAATTTTAACTTTTTTCGAATGTAAATGCTCGAAATATATATATACCTGTATATAAGTGTTCAATGACTAATTTAAACGAGTCTAACATTTTCACCTAATGTTTACTTTGGCCGTGAATGCAATTGTATTATTTCATTGATGAAACGCGTACCTTTTTCTTACGACTCGTTCGGTAAGTCAAAAATTAACATAATGTTATTATACGATCCTAGTATAATAAATTACCGGCAAGCGTAATAAGATTCATTATAAATTATAGAGGATAATAAAGTAACTAACGCGTAATGAATAATCTGTTTGACTCAGTTTAGTAATAAAATATTTTTATGCGCATTATCTCTATTTTAACAATTTAAAATTATCGATTAAGTTATGTACTCATTCCGTAATTACAAATTATTTATTCACATGTTTTCGTTCACTCTAGGTGCACGTATTTATATATATATATATATATATATATATATACACCTGTCTGGGAATTTTTAATCTATGTATTATTTAAGGTGTCTCAATACCATTTAAATTTAACCGATGCGCAAATAATAATTCATATTTGCTATATATGCACTTGAGTAGTCGAATAGCTGTACAAACATTTCATAATTTATGCGCGTAGCTTATAGATACCGAAATCATTAATAAAAAATTATAATTATACTTAATGAATTCAAAGGTAGTAACATATATATATTTATAAATGTGTGTGTGTGTGCGTATGTATATATATATATATATATATATATATATATATATATGGCACTAACAATAAAGCCAAGGTAATCCAAATGACGATATAAATAGGTGAGAAATACATTTGCTGGCTTCCACTAGTTACGTCTGGACTGAACCGCACGATTTATGCTATAGATTCTTTGATTTCGCAATTTTTCAAATTTATTTTACGCACTATTATTCAATCCACCACTTAAGTTTGTGTTACATAACTTATATTTAACTTACCGAAATGAGAGTCATATTTTATCGGTTTCTTTTAAGTAAATTTAATGATTTATATTATTTCAGGTTGTGATTAATATTTTTAATATATACCATCAATTATTTGTATGTCAGTTTTAATAAATATTTACTTTTTTGAAAATTACTATTATCATTTTATGTATAAAAATTTGCAAAATTTATTTATATTTTTCTTTGGTTGCAATTTGTAATTAGTAATTGTAATTATATTTTTGATTAAATGTATATTCATGTGTGGCAAGTGCGGATTAAAATGATAAATTCGGTTTGAAAGTAATTTGCTTTTTTGTCACCGATGTCGCTAGTTACCATCAATTTTGGTTTACCGGTAAATAAGGTTTCCCGTTATCTTCTTAAGGAAAGTAAATAAATAAATAAATATTTTCAAGAGCTTGAATATTATTGTAACACTATATGTATCAGCAACAATTATAGATTTTTATTTTATTTAAATATTATTGAATTTTATGTGTTTATTTTGGAAAATGTATACTAAATTTTTAATTAATATAATATAAACTAATGCTAAGATATATCAACATAGTTATAAAAATAAAAATTATTTTCAAAATTTTATGCAAAATAATAATTCTTTAAAATATTGTTGCTTAAAAAAAATAAAAATTTTCTTTTCTACTTGGAATTTTATGTACTCTAAATTTTTCAGTTCATTTTCAGGCGAGTGACGACGTATCGCATGAAATTTGTCCGCGCCAGTATGCGCCTCAAAGCGCGCTGATTTGAAACGCATAATGATTTAATATTAAATAAATAATATTTAATTGTTATTAATAAATAATAAAATAAGTGAAAAATTGTTAACTCAATGTAAATATGTGCGCTGAAAAAATATTTCGCGTGATTTATATTTAATACTGAAAATAATTATTTAATTATTAAAAAATAATAATTTAACTATTTAAAAAGATATTAAATAATTGTATAATAATATTCAATTAAATGCATAATGTATCGCCAACGTTAATGTATTATAATAATTTGATGATAATAAATGGTATGCTATATAAAATTATGTTACATATATATGCGCCGTTTCACGTCAACTTGTTGAATAAAAATTGTAAAATGCACCAAATTTTAGGTACAGAATAAAAATGTGTTTTCCAGAAAACAGAAACATATTTTTAAGTGCTGAAAATAATTTGTTTAAAAATTATTCTAACCTTAAAAAGTGTATTTTTTTAAGTATTTTCAAAAATGCCTGTTTACTTATTGTATTCTGCAGAATTTATCCTTTTGCGTTAGAATTCTTAATCTCAATGTCAATAACTCATAAACTAGAGATCATTACCATTTATCGGTTTTTTCACACCGCAATTTAAAAAAAAAACTTGAATCAATTCCTAATGGTCTGTGCCTCAATTTTGGTGCAATTTTAAAATTTTTCCGCGCACATATTTATACATATAATGGGCGATTTATTACTTATATTATAATTTATTAATAACAATTAGATAAGTATTATTTATTTAATATATCTTCTTCATTTCTTTCATGGGCTTTTGCATATAGTATTTAGGCCATGACCAGATGTACTATTTAATAAATAATCATCTCATGCGTTTGAAATTAGCGGGCTTTGATGCGCAGACTGGCGCGGACAAGTTTAAAGCGATACGTCACTGGGCAACTGCAGGCGAGTTTTTGGCGATAGGCAAAATTTCATGCAGCCCCCTTTTAAATATTTGTATTTCTCAAGTTGCCAGTCTGGCAGGTATCCAGCTCCTCGAGTCTCGACTTGTCGTTTTCCATCTCGCTCACTCTTTCTCTAAGCAAGCGAGCTACAAGTGCGAGAGAAAGCCCAAGAGTTGACACCGGGCAGTGACTTTTTCTCACAAGATGTGTTGACAAGAAAGTACAAGAGCGAGAGAGAGAGAGAGAGAGGGAGAGTGAGATAGTGAGAGAGAGAGAGAGAGAGCGAGGGAATGATATATAGACATATATGTATAGAGAGAGAGAGAGACACCAAGTGTTTTCGTCGGGAAATATTTTCGTGCAGAGCGATCATCCCGTATATACTTGGTGTATATACACACACTCGAGCGTATTCTTAAGAGTGTTTCTCAGCGTGTCAGCGCCCTCTAGTCTGAAAAAAATTTTTCTTTATAATATTTAGCTTATTCTTTAGAGTTAGATCCGAGAAAACTAAGTTTTCTCGGGAGCGTCGAGGTTTTCCCAGCTCATCCGCATCAGTTCTTTCTCTCTCTCTTTCCACAAGGATTTTTAACTTTCTATACATGTTATCGTCAACCGCCACCACGAAACACCAAGATTTTTCACGGGGCAAATGACAGTGGCGACGATGCAGCAGTGCGCACTACATCACCTGCTGATTTCGTCAAGGGCTTAGTAACCAAACGAAGCGAGAGAGAGGGAAAAAATTGTACAGTTTCTTGATGTGTATTTATTTTTGGTCAGTCGCGGATACTTTATAGTACGATTAAATCCAGGAACGTGCAGTGCAAATCCACATTAATGCAGTTTCCAGCACAAAAGCTTTATCCGGGATGCCTTGAACGAGGCTACCGATCTGTCACAAGTCTCAAGATCTTTCATAACAATAAGGTATTGTTTCCAATTTTTCTGACATTTTTTTATCTACATACATATATACATGTATCTTCTTTTACGATTTCTCTGGGATTTCTTCAAGTATTTCTCATTTTCGGGCCTTTTTTTATCAGCAATTTTTATATATTCTTTTTAATATTTTCATCATTTATTCTTTGTTACCAAGCCAGAATTTCAAGGATTAGCTATTACTAACCTGTACTTACTAAGTTAAACTGAACCTGAACAAACCATTTTTGTGCAATATAGTTTTATATTTATAATTTAACTTCTTTTATTATTTTATTTACTCAATTATTTTTTTAATAATTAATTCTTATTCAAATATAAATAAGTATACTCCCTTAACACTTGATTGAGGTGGTAGATTTTTTATATATAATAACATAATTTATGTTATTGTATATATACTAATTATTTTTCATTTTTATCAAATGGTTTTCTAAATACTTATATAAAAATAACATTGATGTATTCATTTTGTGCAATTTCAAATTATTACGCCATATTTTTATTTTGTTTAATTTTCAAAAATTTTTACATTTCATACAAATTTAATTTAATTTAAATTTATTTAAAATAAAATTAAAAAATATATCTTTTTATATACAATGTCAGTAAAGTTATTATGCTAGTAGTATTCACAAAATGGAAGTATAACCTATAGTTTAATGTAAAAGGAAAAGATAGAGGTAAATATATAACGAAATCTTGTATTTCTTTATATATAAAACTGAAAATTGTGTTTTTTTTTGTAAGAAAAATTAAAATTATAGGCATACATTTATTTAAAAAACTATTTTGCTAACAAATTTTATTAGCATAAATGTTATTTACAGCTTTTGATTAAGACTGCCAATTTAAGACTGATTCACTGATGCAAGGGACAGTTGCTGTTGGTATTGCACACAGACAGCATCAATGGGAAACTGTTTTTCATGTTTCAAGGTGCCTCCCCCACCAACTACCACCAATCAGTCAACTATCTTGGAGCACAAAGACGGTAAGTAGACATTAAGGATTAATGAACATGCAAATCATTACAGTGTATATGCATGTACAAATATATATTACTTTTAAAGATACTTAAAATCCTTGTGCTTTTAGCAGAGACAATGGAGCTACATACTTTGTTTCCACTAAATGCGAGCCAAACCCATCCACATACTACTATAGAATCTCATGCCAATGGAAATAAGAAATCGTCGCTTAGTACGATGTCTACATTTAATGGTGTGGGATCAGACAATTGTGGTTCAGTACCAATGGTTCAAAGCAATTTACGTTTATCCCGTGGTTTTTATTCGCGACTACCACCACTAAACCTAAATTCTACGACTGACTGTAAACAACAAAAAGAACCTTCTGAAAACAAAATAAATTCCCTTTTTGATCAGTATAAGGTAAATATTTTCTTTAAATGCATTATATATGAGACTGTATATATATACACATAAATTAAAATAAATATTATTACAATTTTTAATTTAATTTAATACTTTCATTAAGGATCCACATGAAGACATTATATTAGCAGATGGGATAGAGCGCCTTTGTAATGACCTCCAATTATCTCCGGATGAATTTAAGGTGTTAGTACTTGCTTGGAAACTGAATGCTGAACAGATGTGTCAGTTTAGTCGTCAAGAATTCGTACAAGGCCTCAAATCTATGAAGGTAGACAGTATACGAGGCATCCAACTCCAGCTGCCTGAGATAGTTCAGGAGCTGACGACAAACGGCGAGTTATTCAAAGACCTATACAGATTTACATTCCGTTTCGGGCTTGATGTTTCTTCGGGTCAACGTATTCTACCTTCCGACATGGCCATCGTTTTGTGGAGGCTCGTCTTCACAATTCGCGAGCCACCTCTTTTAGACAGGTGGCTCAAGTTCCTCGAATGCCACCACGTCAGAGGCATACCGAGGGATACGTGGAACATGTTCCTGAATTTTGCAGAGAGTATAGGTGACGATTTGGGGGCCTACGATGATGCGGAAGCTTGGCCAAGTTTGTTTGATGACTTCGTAGAATACGAAAACGATCAGATGAACCAGAATATTACCAAGGATGATTTTATTAAGGATTCATCGGCTGAAAATGATTAGTCATTTCTTGATTTTTCGAAGGGCGGTTTTTCCGATTTTTATATTGTTTGGAGGAACATTCTTTACACTTTTCAGTCTGAAAAACGAGTTTTTATTATACTGCAACTACACTAAAAATTTTAGTACTATCGGTATATTTTTTTCAATATACTTTTAGTTTTAATTGGTATATATTATTTATTTCTATGTATTAATTTACATAGAAGAGGAAAAGTGAATTTTATTATAAAATATGTAAACTTAAAAGAAAGTAAAACATGTGATGAAATTTAGATCTGACAAAGTTTCAAATACTTAAAATCAAGATACAAAATTTTAAGGTTATTTTATATGATATTGATGCTTGAATTACCTTAAAATTTTGTAATCTTCAAAAATGTATATAATTATAATTACAATGTTTCATAATTATTTTTCAAATAGTACAGAAATAAATAGTGGTAATTCTATACCATTAATAGTTATCAAGTAGTCTTTACTTAAACTATTCTGAAATTTTAACATACATTATTAATTTAATAATAATTATAGAAGATGAATATACTATTTTAAAAATTTTATCTTTACATATGTTTGAATAGAAAATATCTTACAATTTATATTTTTAAAACGCAGGCATTATTATGTAAAATTCCTTATTATACTTTTTATGAAATGATTCATGCAAAAGTATATTTTTCAATGGACCAATTAATAATAATATTGCATTTTAATAGAAAAAATTTTGTTTGTGCTATTACAGAAATATTATGCTTTGTAGATAGAGAATTTTAAAGCTCGTTTTGTCAGATTGAACAATGTAAGTTCCTTTAAGTCAAATCAACTTAAATGCAAGCTTAGAATAAGAATTTTATAACGACTACTGCTTAGCTTGCGATCTCTTCGTTTTTTCTATTTTAGGATTGTTTTTATTGAGACCGAGTTTAAGACATTTTTTAGCAATCTGATAATCGTGATATATACATACTAACAAATGAATTTTGTTTATTTTAATGACGCTGTTCAATAATGACATATGTCATTAGGTAGTTAATTTTTTGCGGAATATAGTATATACGCCAGCTGTTTAAATTCAGAGCATTATAAATAACTAAAATAATAGAATATTCTTAAGGAGGGTTTAATTTAAGGCAGCAAAAAAAGTGTGACTCTACTATAAGCAAGAAGTTTAATGGGGCGATAATACATATAAATACACACATATATATATGTAGATTTTATAATAGATATTTCTCTGATAGAAATTATCTTATTCTTATAATTCTTGTTAATATCTGACTAAAACAATAATTTTGCGTGTAATATGTAATTTGTTGTGTTTTTAGTGTTTTATGTTTCAAATTGTACGGTTATGCAAAAGCCGTGTTAAGCTGTATTTAGTGTCTTTCCATTAAGATAAAAGCAAAATGTTTCCAGTCTATAAGTATATATAAAGTATAATGATACAAATATATGTATATATAAATGTATATATATATATATATATTAATATACATATATATGTGTGTGTATAAATATATATATATATATAAATATATATAAAAAGTATATATTTAAATTAACATTACACTGATCCAAACTTGTGATACACATATGCTCGAACCCATTTATCATTCACTTATTGTCTCTAAGCGTAAGATAGTTATAAAAAGAAATGAAAATTAGAGAAAGCTGTAAAAAGATACAAGTCCAGTGATTTGTGGTATTTTGTATAAAAGGACTAGTTCAATTAGCTAATCGATTTACGCAATGTATTTTAACAATGTTAATGATTGCATCAAGAATAGATGCCCTTTTTTATTGATATATTCGTAAATTTTGCGATTTAATTTTTTCTATTTTTCATTCAATATAATGTTTATTGGCATAATACACAAACAATTTTATGTTATTCATATGATTATGTTTTATCAATAAGAATGAAAAAGTAGTAAATCGTAAAAACTGGTATGCTTTCTTTAAATTTAAAAATATTTCATTACAGTATGTCATTAGGAAATTTTCTTCTAATGAAATTATTGGAAAATTGTTATATCAACACATTAACCCATTAAACAATAGAATTTTTGAATAATGATACGTTTTTTAGATGTGAATGTGCAATGATTACAATAAATATTTCTAGTCTTATTGAGTAAAATATAGTTTCCTCGCATCGATTTGAAATATCAATGACTAGAGAGTAATAATTTGGAATGGTATTAGAATTTTTTATAAAGCATAATAGATTACGTGTATTAATTTACTTTTAAATTTCATTTAGTAGTTATTACTTTATTAATTACATATTAATTGTATTAAAAATATTGTTTAAAGAGTTAATATGTTGAAGAAATTTATTCAATTTTTTTGTTTTAATGTTTTTGAATTGCTTGAAATACATTAATGCAAAATAATTTTAATGCGCGATATCACAATAAATTAGAGAATTGATTTGTTTTAAGAGGTGCTACCAAGGACTGGCCTTAATTTCAGTATAACTTAATATCATATGTACCTAAGATTATTCTATTTCTAACATATATCAAATTCTTTATCGAGAAAATGAAATGCGAAACATTTTTCTACTGCCAAAAAAAACGATACTATATGTATTCAGATCGTAACCCAGAAACACTATTGAAGAACCTCGAAATCGTTTTGCCAAATAAAAATTATAGTGGTTCTTAGTTTCTGGAAGTAATCAAATTTTATCACCTACCTTACTTTTGATCTCATCTAATGTCATTAAGCAGTCTTTTTATATTTTAAAATTCATTCGAATATTAATGTAGAAAAATTTTGTTAACACCATGCTGTGCTTAAATTTACTTTTGAGTCTTATGTAAATCTTTTGTTATGCCTATAGTATATAGTGTATTAAAAAAATAGTATTATCAACAAAGTAAATTTGTGCAACTAAAGATTTCAGACGTACTGACTTAGTATAAAGAAATATATAGAAAGAAATTATAGATACAAAAAAAGTCTTTATATTAAAAAAATTGAATGTGTGGTTTTGATAAAAATTGAAAAAATATTCTCATTATCTAACAAAAGCAACAAATGCAATCAACGTTTAATGTTACATATGTGATTAAAATTATTTTCGTAGTACATCTATAAATTTTCATTTCTATAAGTACATGTTTAATTTAATTTTTCACAAATTTCATATTCATTTAAAAAGAATCATTTTAAAAAATTGTGTATATCACAAGGAATGTGTAGCTTATACCCTGCATCTCTCGTTAAAGGTTTCTTTAATAAGTAATGAATGAACAACTATGTGATAAAAAAAACTAACGAAGAATATATTAATTACATTAAGGATATATTTGATTTTTCAACCAAACAAAATATTGTGAGCCTCAAAATTTCAAGATGATTTATGTAAACATGTATTATTAGAAAGAAAACTTTTTATAACAATTGCCTAAAGAAAATAACGACGTAGTTGCGATTTTTTTAAATTGTATAATCTAATTGCATTCTGCATAATTACGTTTTATTTATTTTAAGATACGGTAAAAATTTTTTGTACTCTCTAATATTTTCATACTTATATATGTTTATCTGACATGTAGTGAATGTATTGAGAATTTTAGTTAAAAATGGAGAATCTTTACGGAATAGAAAAATTTACAATAAAATTAAAGTGCAATTGTTTAATTATTTAAATTTATATATATATATAGGCATGTACGATCAAATGTATTAATATCAATCAACTATTATTTAAAGTTTTTTATGCAAATTTAGTTGAAATTTTGTATATGCTTAAGTTATACATATATATACAAATATTTGTAATATCCGTTATATCAACTTGCTTGTACATATGAAATATTTTTCTGAATAGGTAAAATTCTGTACGATATAACAAAAATACTTGAAACATCACGTTCGTTTAATTCCACGTATATAGTTATAAATACTTCCTTCTCTATACAAAACATTTGTGGCCTTTATCATCACAAAAATAAATAAATAAATATAATAATAATAATAATAATAATAATAATGAACCGTATCTGCAAAGAGAGCTGTATTAATAATATATATATATATATTAAAGAAAACTTGAAATTTACAATTACGCGTACCAATATAGCTTGAGGTGGTTCCTCGCACGTAAAAAGTTGATTCGATATTGAGAAGAACGTCTGGTGGTAAAAGAATCATTAATTAAGTGGAGCACAAATATAATGTATATTCACATCCTATAACAGAAAGTGCCAACGAGCTGAAAAAAAAATTTAATATTAAGCCTACAGAGCGATGTGTGCTTACTAATTAATATAATATATAATACATATGTGTATTTATAAAAAAAAATCTGTATACTTTCTTTAATATACCTTCCATTTTATTAATTATTTTAATTCTTGTAATTAGAAAAAAAACGAGCAATATAATCTGTTATTAAAGATTTTAAATGCTTGAACAATAAAAAAAAGAAAAACCTGGAACATATATCAATTTATAATAAATAATGGTTTTATTAATATGCAAAATGGTTTAACATACTTATTTATTTTTATTATTTTTAAATGAATTACACACGTTTTTATTTGCTTTTGATGAAACATTTATCTTTTTGTTTTGAATCGTAAAATATGGTTGTATATTGATTAATTGAAAAGAAAAACAACTTTTAACACAATAAATAATAACATTTATTTTTAGTTTTTTGAGGGGGGGGGGATAGGTTCTGACATGACCATGTATATATAATACAGTTTAATTGTGAGGATATATCGAAAGAAATAATGTTGTTTATCTTTTGTCTATAATTTATGAACAATTAATTGAATAAATTCAATAAAGAATGCTATAATAACTATTATGCATCCAGATTCACAAACTGCAGAAGTCCGCATATTGCTTGATAATTTACATTCGACGTTATTTCGGCGGTACGAGTGCAGCCCAATTCTTTATTATTATTATTATTCTTTTTTATTTTATAATTATGGAAGCTTCGAATTCATTTACGAGATGGACACTTTTATTGCGTAGTTGTAGATTTTATTAACATTCGTCGTTAAGTTTAATGAACGAAAAATCGTTAGATCAACCGATGTAGAACAAAAAAAAAGGAAATTCTGAAGAAATATTATATAATCATCACAGTTATACTTATAGAAATTTGTGTGAAGTATAATAAATGTGTCAAACCAAATGTTAAAAAATTTACAATGTCATACGGAATGCATAAATTGCCATCGCATAAATGGAACGCGCTTCGATAATTGTACAACATAAACGTTATAAAAAATACAAATATGTTTCACGTTTGTCGTAAAATGGAAATTCCGTAGCCAACAATTTATGAATTATATAGCAATGAGTGAAAACAATTGCGTATGGGAGCGACTATTGTGTGGCTATGGATTTTCCTATACTAAATATGGGCAGGCTAACAAATCATAATTTAATGTATATACCGGTTTACATTTGGATTTATGTTATCATTTCCTCGCTTATACCTTTTCTTCCTTTTTTTCATTATATTATTATGCTATTGTAAATCATATATAAGTACGCTAGACTAAAATTGTATGTAAACATTGAGATCTCTGCACTGCACAGGGGCATCTCTTATAGAACTAGAATAAATGCGTGTTGACTACATTTATATAAGTATAATTTTTTTATTAATAAATTTTTTATATCGCTTTTATTCTTCTTATAGACGTTCAAATTTGCTCTTATTTGTTTTATACATGCACAGCAGTAAAATCCTTTGCAATAACTACAATTTTTTCTGGTGCGAAAGTGTACATCGAATGTTTACATCGAACTCTATTGTACAAATATTAAACTTTATTGATAATGGAGTTTGACACATTTATTGTTTGATGGATTGAATTTGTTTAAATGATTGTGCTAAGACTCCC
Source organism: Theocolax elegans (assembly GCA_026168455.1). NCBI lineage: Eukaryota > Metazoa > Arthropoda > Insecta > Hymenoptera > Cerocephalidae > Theocolax > Theocolax elegans. The sequence goes on from CM047429.1 coordinate 66,979,330, forward strand.
AAAGCTTTCTTTAAAGCAGATTGTGTACAATTACGCGTACCAATATAGCTTGAGGTGGTTCCTCGCACGTAAAAGTTGATTCGATATTGAGAAGAACGTCTGGTGGTAAAAGAATCATTAATTAAGTGGAGCACAAATATAATGTATATTCACATCCTATAACAGAAAGTGCCAACGAGCTGAAAAAAAATTTAATATTAAGCCTACAGAGCGATGTGTGCTTACTAATTAATATAATATATAATACATATGTGTATTTATAAAAAAAATCTGTATACTTTCTTTAATATACCTTCCATTTTATTAATTATTTTAATTCTTGTAATTAGAAAAAAACGAGCAATATAATCTGTTATTAAAGATTTTAAATGCTTGAACAATAAAAAAAGAAAAACCTGGAACATATATCAATTTATAATAAATAATGGTTTTATTAATATGCAAAATGGTTTAACATACTTATTTATTTTTATTATTTTTAAATGAATTACACACGTTTTTATTTGCTTTTGATGAAACATTTATCTTTTTGTTTTGAATCGTAAAATATGGTTGTATATTGATTAATTGAAAAGAAAAACAACTTTTTAACACAATAAATAATAACATTTATTTTTAGTTTTTTGAGGGGGGGGGGATAGGTTCTGACATGACCATGTATATATAATACAGTTTAATTGTGAGGATATATCGAAAGAAATAATGTTGTTTATCTTTTGTCTATAATTTATGAACAATTAATTGAATAAATTCAATAAAGAATGCTATAATAACTATTATGCATCCAGATTCACAAACTGCAGAAGTCCGCATATTGCTTGATAATTTACATTCGACGTTATTTCGGCGGTACGAGTGCAGCCCAATTCTTTATTATTATTATTATTCTTTTTTATTTTATAATTATGGAAGCTTCGAATTCATTTACGAGATGGACACTTTTATTGCGTAGTTGTAGATTTTATTAACATTCGTCGTTAAGTTTAATGAACGAAAAATCGTTAGATCAACCGATGTAGAACAAAAAAAAAGGAAATTCTGAAGAAATATTATATAATCATCACAGTTATACTTATAGAAATTTGTGTGAAGTATAATAAATGTGTCAAACCAAATGTTAAAAAATTTACAATGTCATACGGAATGCATAAATTGCCATCGCATAAATGGAACGCGCTTCGATAATTGTACAACATAAACGTTATAAAAAATACAAATATGTTTCACGTTTGTCGTAAAATGGAAATTCCGTAGCCAACAATTTATGAATTATATAGCAATGAGTGAAAACAATTGCGTATGGGAGCGACTATTGTGTGGCTATGGATTTTCCTATACTAAATATGGGCAGGCTAACAAATCATAATTTAATGTATATACCGGTTTACATTTGGATTTATGTTATCATTTCCTCGCTTATACCTTTTTCTTCCTTTTTTTCATTATATTATTATGCTATTGTAAATCATATATAAGTACGCTAGACTAAAATTGTATGTAAACATTGAGATCTCTGCACTGCACAGGGGCATCTCTTATAGAACTAGAATAAATGCGTGTTGACTACATTTATATAAGTATAATTTTTTTATTAATAAATTTTTTATATCGCTTTTATTCTTCTTATAGACGTTTCAATTTGCTCTTATTTGTTTTATACATGCTACAGCAGTAAAATCCTTTGCAATAACTACAATTTTTTCTGGTTCGAAATTGTACATCGAATGTTTACATCGAACTCTATTGTACAAATATTAAACTTTATTGATAATGGATTTTGACACATTTATTGTTTGATGGATTGAATTTGTTTAAATGATTGTGCTAAGATCCCAAAGCTTTTCTTTAAAGCAGATTGTGTAAAATATAATAATAAATCATTTTAATTTAAAAAGATTAAAATTTTTAATGTAAGCTTCACTATCAATAAAATCTGATACTACAATAAATTTCGACGTTTACAATCGATTAAACTGGTAAGTACTTTTAGTTTTAATTTTTATCAACTTAACCAACTCAAGTCGCAACCTCTGTAACTCGACTGGCTTGAGATTATAATACTTTTATTTGTTTCCTGTATCTTCACAACACCATACATTGTTACAACCAGTAGATCAACCAAGAAACACTTTTATTTTTATATAATTTGCAATATTTAATATTCTTAATCAAACTTTAGGTATAGTGTCTAATTATTTTCAAACAATTTATATTCTTGGCAATGAATTTGCACAAAGTATGAACCAATTTGTTCAATATTGTGCAACAAAAGATTTAAAGATATTCAGAAACTGCAAGCAAAACTGAAATTTCTAGTTTCATATAGCAATGCATATATTTTTTTCTTATATTTTGGTCTCAAATATATCACTAATCGCTGCTTTAGTGATCTATTAAATATTTAATATTCATTTCTTGAATGAATAAAAACTAAATAAACATTTAATTTATTTATAGTTTTGATCATTTTTACAGATCTACATTATATTGAAACAAATTATATTCACAGGTAGTATGGTTCTTAAAATATACATTTAGTTAAGCGCATTACAGCAAAAAAATATTTACACCATTATACAAAACGCAAATAAATTTTGGCAAAAGTTTTACTTACAATTTCTAGTAATAAGTATTTGATGTAACGCGAATTAAATTAATAAATAATAAATATGATTAAATCAACGTTTTTTAGTAACGCAGGATATGTGCATTGTAAGCAGACTTAGAACGACCACTTCGTTGATTTTTTTTTTAAATATCACGCAGTATTAATTTTATATTTCGCTTGCGAATACTTTGAACACGTCACGACATTAAAATATACATAGCTGGTGCATGTACTAACATATAATATTAATACATACGTATTTATTACCTTCAATTTGTTATAAGATTTTGTCATTTTTTGTAATAGCTGAGAAATGGTCGTAGCTTTTGTATAGTGCCTCACATGGTATATCTCAATTGCATCCTATCTCTTTCTTTCAGACACACAATTAAGTACAACTTACAAGTGGCCAACAATTATTGCCACTATTCAACAAATAGTTTTTTTATTCTCGTATCTTGCTACGCAGACTTAATCTAAGACCAATATTTGGTAGCGATCTATCAGCGACAGGAGTAATTTACTTCTGCGAGCAAATAAGCTCTTGTGTGAGGCCTTTAACATCAGCTAATATTTTGTAACCAGACGCAGGAACCTTTTGTTACATGTTCACTTGATTGTAAAAGTAAGCGAAACATAAGTAAAATAAGAAAAATGCTTCTTGCATTAAATGAAATGCATTGTTGAAATAAGAAACAATAATAAATAAAAAATGTTATAAGTAAAGTAATTATTCTCCTTTGAAAATTATACATTTTTATAATGTAAAATATTATTTTTTAATATAATGTACTATATATAATCTTTCAATTTAATTGAAATAACAAAAGGTCATCCATGCCTGTACTTAACTACAAAGTTAGTATATAGATGATTTGGTGGAAGGCAAATGGCGAAAATCAAAGGAGTTCATGTAAAATGTTAATACTTTTCTTAGATCACGATACGCGATAGTATAAGTTGTTGCAGTTTTTGTTTTAAACGCAAGATAACAATAATTAACAAATAAACTCCTATCATTATTAGTTCGCTGCAGTGGCCTTAGAATATACATTTCTTTTATAACGACTATGGATGACTTTAATAAGCTGGAGCTTGGAAGTCACCCATACCTCTTTGTTGTTGTTGGGCGAAGGGAGGTTCTTGGTAAGCAGCATCAGTAGCATCTGGGTAACTCGTGTAGCCTTGTCCTCCAGTAGGATCTGCCTCGTAACTTGGAGCAAATGCTGCATCTGTGCCTTGTTTGAATCTTTGGAATGCAAACCACGCACATCCCGCCTGTAATAAGTAAATATTTTTTTCATTAGATTTATAGTTAAAGGATTTGTATACTCTTATCTAAATGTAAATAAGTTACTAATTAGAAAGAAGTAGATTTAATAATATTTCATTAAAATTTTAAACTATGTTGATTAATTATATTCTACACAATCAACAACTCTTTAAACTTACCCAAGAGAAGATAGAAAAGAAGCAGAATGCAATAGCTCCTTGTACATTATTCACACCATAGCCATCTGGTGGTTCAGTAGATTTGTTCCATGCATTAGTTAGGTAACAGAAACCCACAAAGTAGAGGAATGACCAAAAACCAGAGAAACTGAACAAATTTAAAATTTTTAATGACAATCTTAGATATCTAAAAAATATTATCAAATTACAATAAATAAACCATACCCAAGATCACCAAGAACATAGTGCTTTCGAGTTTTGACGGAGGACATTTGTTCAAACAAGTATTCACCTGCTAAAAAGCCAATACTTGCCAGGAAGGCAATAACACCAATTCCTGTACCATAGTTGCATGCATTTGCATCTTTATTATATAGACAAACTTCTTTTCCACCTTCTGTGATGTATCCTTTGCTGCTTATGCATCCAAATACAATGATTGAAAAAAGCTGAAAGAGAAATTAGTTGTACATTTAAACTTTAATTCAAATTAAGAATAAGAATTAATAATTTATTTAATATTTATCATTAAGAATAATTTCCATACAGAAACATGTATTTTAATACTAAAATTAATATATTTATAGAAGCGTTACATTTAATTATATGCAAATATAATACTTGAAATTATTTTTATTGGATTACCATTCGTTAAAAACAAATTATTTTACTGCATTCTATTTTGTTAATAAACATATCTAGTAATTATTCTTATCAAATTCTTAGAAATAGAGCAAAGTAAATTTCAATCAATACTCAAGACCTATTCACTCAGAAATGTTCACAATATAACAGCCATTTATCTAACTTGTTCAAACTTTACCTTAAATACCATAAATAAGACAGAATGATAAATGAATCACTGAAATCAATACACAATGACATACAATTTTTGAAAATAAAAGCTACTTTATCAAGTTATACAATAGAAAAATTTGCAATCAATCTAAAATATGTACATCAATAAAATTGTTATAATTTTTATTACAAGAAAATATAAATATATCATTTTATCACAATTAAATTTGCAATTGTTTAGAAGGTATTAATATGTAAAGGATAAATTTATCATTGAAAAGGGATTACACAAATGGATAGAGAAAGAAAGCAAAGTTGTACAAAGTACTTTAAAATAAACTTGTAAGTGCATTAAAAAAAGTTACACATATCAGATAAATAATTTGCATTGATTTAGCATATAAACAGCTAATTCTGTTTTATTGAATACATATTGTATTATACTCCATATTTTATGATCTTTGTTGTGCTCTTATTACCTTTAAACTAAAATAAAAAATGTTACTACTTTTTTTATTAAAATAATGCAATTACTGTTATACACAGTTCTGAAATTATATTCAAGTACAAATTACTTCTAACGGATTGACTTCATTTGTTGAAATGATAGTATGGATTATTAACTTTTCTTTTTTTTACAGTAGAAGAAACCCAAGGAACATCAATCAATACTCAAAGGTCATAGTTAGAGATATTTTAAAATAAATGATAAATAAATAAATATGACCCAAATTTAATAAGTATATTCAAATTGGGATAAAAAAGGTAAAGTGATGGTAAAAAATATATTAATATGCAATGGTGGAATGTATATAAAATAATAAAAATGATAGAATGTAATATTAAAGATATTCGCTTTAAGTGACCTAAAATGTTACAAGCTTTAATTTGAGCCTCGGATAAATTCCAATAATAGAAAGTCTCTTTTATTTGATGAAAATGTATAAAATAAATGGTAGACCAAAATACAACTGGCTCCTAAATGCCGTAGACTATTTCAAATAAATAATTCAAGTCCAAAGTGCTCTGGACATAATTCAACCAAGTACACAGACACCTTGAGTAAGAAAATTCCTGTCAAGTTCATCAGAAAAAAAGAAAGGTAGATATATCAATCAATAGCGAATGGAGGGAGAATAATAAAGTGATCCCTCTGGTCAGGAGTGACATTAAAATAAAATCTTTTGGATGTACGGTAGATTGCGCGTCGAAACTAGGACTTGACGAAAAACCACGTAGGAAGGAAAAAGATGTCCTCGAACGAGGCGACAAAAGGGGCGAAAAGGGGAGAAAAGGGGAGAAAAAGCTCGAAGCGGCATTCTGCGCGTGCTTGGTAGAAGAGAAGGCCAGAGAGGGCAAAAGAGAGACCGCGAAATTAAAATACGCTTCTCGGTCTTTCCAACTTGAAGGATTATTCACGGTCGAGCGAAAGGTAAAGTATGGGCGGTAGCCCATGAAATTCGGGTATATCAGTCTCGTGTAAAGATAAACCAAAGTTTTCCTGTATTTTCATGGGGGGGACGCTTGTAATTCAGGGAAAATCAATAGAGAACAATCCCATCGACTCGCGGCGCTGCTCCTCACACTGACGCACACCCACACGGTGAGGAGCGAGGGAGGGAGGGGTGGACGGAGGTATACCGTCAAAATCGATGTTCCACAGCTACATGCATACACTCTGTGTACACTCATGTACGCGTAAAAATTCAAAGAGATCGTTCGTATTAAAATCCAAGTGATAATTGTACTCACCAGACATACCGCCCTAAGGATGACTTGTGGCCTTTGTACGAAGGTGATCGGGTCGAACGGGGCTCCAGCCTTACCACCACCGTAAGCTCCACCGCCGTCCATCTTAACACGACTGACGGTGACGGCAGACGTGGGGGGCGATACAAAAATTTTTCGAAAGCTCGCTCAGAGGGAGCTTCCGGACTAGATGGCGCGTGCGCTTCTCGCCTCTGGGTTCTGGGTTGAGGGTTCTGTTTCTGTTCTGTTCTGGCTTCTGGCACCGATTATTATATACGTTCCGTGAATCTCGGCTCACCCACCGCGCCACCGGTCATCTCATTGGCCGAAATCGACTCGACAGGTTGACCAATTCGCTATTTGCACTTTCCAACTTCCCGCCATTCGCTTCGCAGCGCAGATCCAGTATCCGCAGTATTCCCAATTCCTCGCTGATATTTACATGTTAAATCAACCGGTTGATGGTTTGCAATGTTTATTAGAACATTTTATTTTAATCGATTTCTATTTTTATTTATACATTGTCTAAATTAATTGTTTAAGTTATGTCCAACGATTTTTTATTTTAATAAGTGCTGTAGTATTTCATTGCTTTTTATATTCACTTACTGCTTTGTTTCTTCTGCTCGGTTCCGTAGAAAAATATAATTTTTTAAGAAAAGCGTTTTTTAATTAGTTTTTAATATATTGTTTTAGTTTTATTTATACATACTTCAGTTTTCATAATGTATATTAGTTAAAAAATTATTTAAAAATTCAGAGGTGTCGAGCAAATAGTGGGAAAATTTAAAAGAGTGAAACTTTTATATGTGAATATTAATGGATGTAAATGTATTTGCACCATTCACAAAGTCGATAAAATTTATATTTACATTTAAAATATCAATAAGCATAAAAATTAAAAGTATACTTAATTTGATATATCAAATAAATAACTTAATTTGTACTCGGAATAATTCACAAAAGTGTCACATTAAAGATCACCGCGTATGCGCGGTTCGGCCTTCGGCGTTTCGACCGACGATCAGTAAAGCCAACAAAATGATAGAATTCGTTTATGTTGTTGCTCCCTTCACTTCGCATGTATTATGATGATTTTGACTACTCTGAGGTTAAGTACATTTGAATACTATATAATTATTTTGATTTTACATTTCATTATTATTACCCATATATAAAATAATTGTATTAACATCAGATATTGGTATACGTAAAATTAAAATCATAATGATCATTGATAAATCAATTTATAGAAATTCTCTCAATATATGAATGATCAAAACATTTTTGTAATCATACACAATTTAATGTTTTGAAATCAAATAATGTAATTCGCTGTATGATGTTACATGTGAAACAAACTGATAGTATATCTTATCTTATTAATGTGAAGTCATAGTTAATTGGGTGACGAAAAAGAAATTTATCTTTAATTTTTATGAAGCTGACGATCAAAGAAACTTAACCATGCTTATTTCAAGTATAATTCAACAATTTTATAAAAAATGGTTCAATGTGCAGAAGAAAACAACGGAAGGAGTCCAGTCGGCAAAAGATGCTGTATTTCGCGGGGGATTGATTATAATCAGTGGTATACTAATAGTTTGGGTTTCAATCTTTTTGTATACTGCATTTTATTATGCTTATATGCCTAGTATGACCTATGTTAGGCCAGTTCATCTACAATTTAAGTAAGTAATTTATGTATAATCAATATAAATACTTAGTAGTTACTTTTTGTATTTGTATTTATTATTAATTGAATATAAATATATTTTATAGGTCGTGTGAACAAGATAAAGGTGTATGCAGTTATCCATCAGCTTATGTACAATTAACAAAAAAGCAGCAATTATTAATGGTTGGACAGCCTTACAAAGTAAATTTACATTTAGAAATGCCAGAATCTCCAGCAAACAAGGAACTTGGTAATTAATTGATATTTATTTATAAAAAGAATATTTATTCATTTAGAGATATACTGTGTGTTTTAGGTATGTTCATGGTTTGCGCTCAATTACGAAGCAGAGATGGTGTTTTAGTGGAACATGCATGTAGATCTGCAATGTTGCACTATCGTAGTACTTTGTTACATATGTTAACAACTTTTACTTTTTCACCTATGTTAATATTTGGAACAATAGAAGAGAAGCAAAATATAGTTCTTGAATTATTTGGGAATTTTGAAGAAGACCAAGTATGTATATATATATACTACTAATCATACTCAATTTATATATTTATATATTGTTTCTTTTTTTAGAGTCATCCTGTAACTATTGTGTACGTTCAAATTCAATCACGTCATATTGAATTCTATTCAGCTACTATAATGATAAATGCTCACTTATCTGGTCTACGCTATTTGATGTTTCACTGGCCCATTATGTCTGCGATTGTCGGCATTGGTACAAACTTGTTTTTCATAGTATTTATATGCATATTGTCGTATTTGCATTTTGCCAATGATGAAGAAAACTCTGATGAGACCTTTAGCTATGAAAAAGGGGAATCAGAAGAGGAAAAAGAAATAAAAGTACCTGTTGAATGTAAGTATACATATATTTTTTCTTCTTGTTTTTTAGAGGCCTGCAATGGCTTAATTGGTAGAGTGATGGACTCGTACCAGGAGGTTCTGGGTCCGATTCCCGGTCTCCGCACATCGATGCAAAGCACTACTGGGGAATGTATTTTCAACAAGTGCTTTTTTCTCAAAGACATCGTACGATTTCCATCGTTGATTAGCACCAAGTTGGGAGCATAAAAAGAGCGACGTTAAAATAATAAAAAAAATACATTTTTTGTTAAATAATATCCGCAAAGTTTATTTTTAATACAAATATGTAAATTTGTTTACAGTGGGTTCAGATACGTCCTCTTATGAAGATACGTCTATGATAGAAGATGTTCCAAAGTCTCAAGATGATAGTCCATCACTTTCATTGACAGATCCAGTACTCAGTAAATCTAGTTATATACAAGAACTTTCTTCTTTAATAGCAGAATAATCCAAAGATTAAACAAATTATTGTATTTTTGTAACATGTAAGCTAGATCAAAAGTTATGAGACTGTGGTGCAATGAAGGATTATAGATAAATGACATTTTATACTGACAATATAGAATTAAATATTTTTGTTTTATATTTGAGCTAAGATCATCAATTTGTGATACTTATTTTACAAAGTGCTTTATTTCTTACATTTTAAAATGTACATTATATTTTTGTTAAAATTATTACTCTATTTTTTTGTTGTTAAAAAGTGTATTCCAAATATTAATTATAAATTACTTTTGACTCTTTATACGAATTGTTATATAAATGTAGTAAAGGTTTATTTTCTACTTAAATAACTTCCAATTATTATAATTTATTCAACAATGTAACTATTTATTTTGACAAAAGTTTAGTCAGTAATTAATATGTCAATATATTATTTATTATAAACTAATGTATAGATTAGGACTTATGTATGTTTCATTCAATCCTAAAATTAAGTTGATTTGAAAAATAAATATCAAAATCACGTTGTAATATATAAACAGTTGAATAACTTAATATAATTGGAATTAAATGAGAAATGACAATTTTTTGATAATATTTATCCAAATATAAATACATTTTGTATGAATTTACAATGATATTGTTACTAAGTGATATGTAAAATAGTATCTTTTTTCTATACTGTACTGAATTATTGTTGTAAAATATATATATACCTTTTTCTAATTAAGAGACTTACAGTTTATATTATTTCAGAAGTAATATTATCCATCTTTTCAATGCATTCTTTTATGCTAAATGGACTAAATTTAATTTCGACTAAAATTAAATTGGAATTTGAACTTTAAAGATAAGAATCTTATCATTTGGAGTATGAATTGCGTGAAAATATGGTTGATTTGACGCAATTTAATTAAATGTGTATGATACAGTAAGAAATTTTAACTGGACATAAACAAATGAGTAATTAATAGTATATCCAGATAGACAAAATTATATACATGTAAATGTCGAAAATAAAGAAATTAATTATTCTATATCATTAAAAACACTTTTCCATTAATAAACGTAAAATTCATTAAAATTATATGCGATTAAAATGAAAGAAAAAAAATGTTAATATAAAATCTAATATGATCAGCAGTATAATTATGAAACGTGTAGCTCTAAAAAGATCCGACGTTTAATAAATACTTAACATCTCATATTCTAGGTTCCACGATGTATCAAAAACTTTTTTAATTAAAAAAAGCGTTTCTCATTCTCGAAACACATCAGCACCATTAGAAAAGGCATTCAACCCGAAAATAAACTAACCATTATAAAATCACCTATAAAAAAAAACTGTATTTTTTTTAAAACAATATTTACGTTCACTTAATAAAAGCGTCGCAACATTTCACCGCTTGGTAACGAAATTAAAAAAAAGCACACCGAATCCTTGTTTAACTCGCGCGCGTTCCCTCCAAGATTGCGTTTGCCTATATATATAATAACACACAGCGTAAATACCACAAAGTGGGAAAAAAAGAAAGAGGGAATCGTGTTACCGTGTAAAGAAAAAGGACAGCAACGTCCTACAACAATAACAATGGCCGATACACATATCCGATACATATTTCACGCTTCTTCGATCCTTTTCCCATTGTTATATAATTTTTTGGTGATACATCCACCCCTACTTTAGTCTGATATGAGTCACCCATGGTTTTACAAAGTGAATTAATTGTCATATAAGTATATAAGTACAAAACCCTCTCTCTTTTCGCTCGAATTCTCACGCGAAGGATACGACGTTTTTTTTTCCTCCCGTAAACTCTCTCTCTCTCTCTCTCGGAAAGGTAGGGATAAAGAGAAAGATAGATAGGTATATACACCGAGCGAAAGGAAACCTTATTTATTTATCCTTGCGCGATCCAGAAACCGGTTGTACGCACACGCAGCAGGAGCTCGTAAGTATATCGGTGCTTTAAACCCATGCGATCGTTTATCTGTAGCGCCGATTTCGTTGTTATACGGGGTATACGTATTATACGATGCTTTTCAAACCGATCGCTACAGCTTTTTTTCTTCTCCTCTTTACCTCGGCAACGTTTGACGTGGGAGGCGGGTTTAGGTCTTGTTACAGGCAGTTCCTTGAGGTTTCATTATTTCTTTCGTAGCTTCGGTTTTTTTTTTCCTTTTTATTCACTTTTACTTAGCTACGAGATCGATGAAGTTATAATGATTTTAAATGACGCGGTGAGGCTTTAAAACTTTAGGGTAATTATATTTTATTAATGTTCGACTTTTTCGTACAAAAGGGGGTGGGCACGGATCGAATTTTTTGTCCACGTTCTTGAGTAAATATTGGGTTTTACTCGTTCGTTCGGCCTTTTTTTTATCCTTGCTTTAAGTGATTACTTTTTCTATACTTCCTTTTTTTTATACTAAAGAACATTACTGTATTTCTAAAATATCCCCTTTATTTCCTTTTATTCCTAGACGCGGTTAGAACCAATAATCGAAATAATATAATGACTCTGTATAAAAATCTATTATCCTGTACAATTTATGAAGAATAACAAGAATTAGACAATTTATTGGTTCATTTTATCAATATCGAGCTTAATAAAATTGTCAAACAAATTTCTTATGTATAAAAAAAAAAGAAGATGTATATTAAAGTTACTAATAAAATTTAATTACACTATAAATTTATAACGATGTATAGTTTAATGGTAAACAAGTATTTACTTAGTTTTACGCGCAATAAACGCACTAATGTACCGGTAACGCGTAAAAGTATATTTGTAACTATAATAATACGATAATTATGCTATCGTTATTTATAATTACGTCTTCGGGGAAGTAAATGTATCGTTTCGGTTAATGCTTCGAATCGAATATCACGATGAAAATAAAAAAATAATAACCTTAATACTATCAGGTGAGATAACGTGCAGAATAGCAATCCGATTTGTCTATTTATCCTCTCCAGTTTTTAATTTGATTTGCCAGATTAATAATCAGATTTCGACTTCCTATCCCCGATACACCGGAAGTAATTAATGGCACCCTATATACGTGTATACATCGTACAATCGTGTAAGCATTTTTTTTAAAATATTTGACGATTGCAATAATTATGAAAGTTAAACAATTATTTATGTAACGAATAATTAGTATATTACGAGCGTCTCGATTATCGTAAATTAAAAAAACGTAACGAAGCTGAATTTAATAAATGTGTTTGTCGCGAATAAACACGATTACAAATGTCTGTATTAATCCTAAAACATACTGTTTTTATGTTGAGTAAAAAATCTTTTGATTTATCGTGTACCAGCCCTAAAAATAACAGGATATTTAAAAAAATTTCGTATTAAAAAATGAAAAAGATGACAAGATTTATCCAGGATTCTCAAGGGATCAAAAGTACTCGAAAGGAGTACAAAGATAAATCAGCGTCTGTCTCACGCGAGAAAGTGTCGCTTCGAGTGTCGCAGCAGCAAGGAGGCTTCATCTGCGCTTTCTTCGCTTGAATTCGTGGGGTTGCCGGTTGTACGCCTCTCTCTCCTTGGGCCTCGTTATTCGAGATTCAGACAGGTGTTTCTCCTCGTCTTGAGATTCTCCACCTCCTCCTCCTCCTCCTCCTACTCCTACTCTTCCTTCTCCTCCTTCTCTTTCTCCTCTTCTTCTCCGTTGATTTTTTAGTTGTTTTTTTTTAATGTATATCTATATGTACGCGTACACCAGCTGGGCTTTATTCTCCGCTTTGTGCACGGGCTTCACGCGTGCGAAATGATTAACACACAATGTTATAATACCAATGTTCGACGGATTAAAAATTACCCTTGTCTTCCCTTCATTTCCGCTTTGAATTTTCGTGGGATGTTTATAGCTTTAGGGGGCTTCGGTTATATAAGATTCAACGGAACGAATTAAAAAATATTGATTTTTAACCAGACCTATTGAAAATTGCAAAAGGGTAAATAATAGAATTTTACGGAATTGCCATTCCGTAGTTTATTTTTACACAGATAATATTGTTTATATAATTGGAAACATTTTCCAACGATTTCGTTTTACTTTATCATAAATATTCGAAATGTAGGTACCTGAAGTGAAGGGGAATGACTATAAATTTTATATAAATAGATACATACGCAATACAAAACTTTGAAAATCAATCCTGGTCTTTTCTCAGATTTTAAAAATATTTCCTTTTTAAAAATGAAATGTCACGATGAAAATTAAACGATGACCAGCGATTTCAATTTTTACAATCATTTGCAGACGTTTCATTACACTTATATAAGCGCCTTGACCTTCGTATATAAAATTCTAGATTCATATTTAAAACATATTTATATTTAAATAGAATAACAACCGAAAAATCTATAAATTGTCTTATTAGTTGTAAAATTTATTAAACTGTTTGGTTACGTGAGTATCGAAAAGAGTGATACTTATTCTGCCTCCTCGTTCAGGCGCGCAAAAATATTCTATACCATTGATATAGGTAGAAGAGATGGTGTGCACTATAGGTAGGTATATAAATAAATAAAATATTGGAACGCGAAAGCTTTCCTGCGGCGTCTTTCCGCGTTCAACTCTATGCATCCCTTCCCTTCTTATAGCGTTGTTACGTATCTTCACAATGGTACCTGTGTCTACCCTTTCCCACTTCCCTCTTTCTCCCTCTTTCTCCCTCTTCACTCTGTCTCTCTCTCTCTCTCACACACACACACACACACCTTCTACATCGAGGCACAAAAGGACGGATGCGTCCCGGCGCTCGAGGCCCGGATTAACAATTCCATTTAACAAGGGCTTTTCCGTAATCTGCTCGACTATGCGCCTCGTTTACCGTTTTGTCGCACGTTCAAGTATACGCGCAAATCTATATATATCTATATGGAACACCCGCGTATCTGATAAGGGTGTATATACATATATAGAGAGATGGAGCGATAGACAGAAAGAGGTAGGGAGAGGGAGGGAGAGAGAGAGAGAGAGAGAGAGAGGACCTATCCTACCGAGAGATGATGCATATGCATTCGTATGTGTGCGTGGATGCGGTTTAAATCGCATTGAGTTTTGAACGGAAGTCGAGCCGTTAGGCTACTTCGGTAGATTGAACGTGTATATATATATATACTTAATATTTCAGTGAGCTCGGTAACATTATTTTTTTCTTATCCTCTCGCCATGGTCTTCCTGGTAACTCGGTATGTGAAAGTATCTCGGTAACGAGTTTAATATATATGTATACAGTTACATCGACTTCGGACATGCCTTGATTTTTCCTCACGTCCGCACACCAAGTTTTACCTATTATCAATTACCATGTCGCTGCGATCTCTTTAACTCTCGATCGTTTTTTTTTCTTCTCCTCTTATATTCCTTGCGGATATGCATAAACTGTTAAATGAATAATATACGGTCGGAGAGAGAACGAATATTCGAGTTTGTTGTGATATGGATGATTAACTAATGAGTTGCGGTCTTTCCTATACTCTTCTTTTTATTCATCCGATCGAATATTTTATATCATTTTCCTTTATTTTATTATACCTGCAGATATTTGTTTCTTTTACTTAGTGTGCACGTTAAACGATATATCGTACAAGAGATGAACAACTCTTTAACGGCTTGTGGAATATATAAATATACGATTAATTGCGATATCTAATATACGTCAAATTTCGTCTATAGTTTTTTGAATTTTTAATTTTCTATACTGGCCATATAAGCGTTTTACTTATCTAACAAAATTTTAAATAATAGGATTATAAAACGCGATCGATCAAATTTCGTGATTTTTTTTCTCTTATACGAGTTGGTAGTGAATCATTAGTGAAATTATTTTTTGGGAAAAATCTTTCTTAATTTGTTACCATATTTTCTAATTTACTCGTGAAATGTTCATAAACATATTTTGAAATGTAAATTTTTATAAAGATTATGGTTTTTATATAATTTTATCACACCTTACAACTTGTAACGTTTTTTTTTATTTAAGCAATTTTAATCTTTATTGATCATTATGCTATTCTAAACTTTTGTATAAATTAGCACTCAAATTCAAAAGTAATTGACATTTTATAGGAATAAATCCAAATAAATATAAAAACAATTTTGTCCGTGGTGTGCTATTTATTTTAAGATAAATAATTGGCCTAAAAATATTAAAATGAATAAAGAAGAAATGTCATTTCATCATAATTTTGATGCGAAATTAGCGGAATTGTTATTTTAAGAAACGAGTCATTCATTGAGAACATATAATGCATTGCAGCACGAATGATCACAGTCAAATGTTTACAACTGAATTATTCCGAAGACATAAAGATTGATAAATTTATTTATAGATATAGATATATATATATATATATACTCTTTAATTTGCCGGCAAAAAGAAAAAAAAGAAAGGATAATAACCTAAATAACTACTCAAACTAATTAATGTTATTTGTAATTTAAATCTTCGTCGACGAAACGTATTATTTGTGATATAGATATTCCGCGTATATTTTTATCTCTCTTTCGTCTTTAGAGTACCGTTCAAAATAGTCTTCTAATTAGGCGACCAATTAAGACGGTGCTTCCCATCTGCGTTATAAGTCAGATGAACGAGTTTTATCTTGGGATTCGTGAAATACGTATTTAATTATAATCTTAGTTATTGGCTGAATTATAATTGAATTATAAGATTTCTTAATTACGTATATTTATGTGTCCAGCCATTCAATTTAATTGTTTATTTTAGGTATTACGATATACGATGCATTATTGTTTATACGATTAAAAAATAAATTCATTTTACATTTAAATGCGCAAGCGCTTAACAAGTCTATTATCGTCGAATGTTTTACATGCGTGCCGTTTTGAATTATAAAAAAAAAATATATATTTTCATTTACGTAACAAAGCTTGGGTGTATATATATATATATATATATATATATATATATTTATTCAAAAACTTTCAAAATATCATATGAAAATTTAAGAGAAACCCAAACCGAAACAAATTCATTATCCTATTGTTCTTTTGTTGATACGTTAAACATATAGAAATTCAATCCATTTACATAAGTTTCATTGTCACGTATGCAGAAAAAAATATGTGCATTTATAATTATTCCAATTTTTTTAAATAAAATTTTAAAATTGCTTACGTAATATACAATTTAAATGAATTAGTAGGTAAAATGTTAAAAAAAATAGTGTGTTTACACCCCGCATATATTGTTAAAGTAATTCAACTCGCTTGTTTACAATATTTCGTGCAACTTCGCCACCTCGTAAATTTTCGACGACTCGCAGAATCCAAAAAAGAGGAAAGAAAAGGATCGTACGCCCGATCTAAGCGACTTTTCGTAAACTAGCCCATCGTGACACTCGATCTTAAGGGGTGAAAAAAAAGAAGAATGGACGAAGTACGCATCGCGAAATTGTGGACTCGTTGAAGCGTGCAGGACTTGGATGTTATCGGATCTTAATTCGAACTCGCCAGCCTCAAATCACGTCGATCGAAGTTATAGAGCTTCCCCACTCTTTTCGCCCCTTATGAAACCTGCTGCCTCCTTAAGCGTCAGTCTACTGGGAATTCAAGTTTTTTTGTTCCTCTCGACCTTTACACGTTCATGTGTACCTTTCGAATAATTCAAACTTTACCCTGGTGTGCATTTTGAATGTGGAATTTTTTTTTATTCCGAACGTAAAATAACTGCCAGTTTTATCGGATATCGAGCCGACAGCTCTTTTACGAGGGAAATATTATTTATTTACTTTAAGAATGAAGGTGGCTTACAAACATTTAAAATAACAATATGCAATAATATATTTACTAGAAATTGAGCGTTGTGAGGGTAGGTGAAACGATTTTTTTGGTATTAACTATGGATTTATTGGCTATTTTTAGAAAAATGACCAGTTTCTAGCTAGAGAGCTTGAAATAAATACTTCTATTTTCACTGGGTTCATAAATTAATTTGATTTACGGTATATCCGAATTATTAGGAATAATGAAATGAACAGTTTTGTCCTGAACTTTGTCGAATTCGAAATTTTATTCGGCTTTGATGTCATATATATATATTTATAAGGTATCCTAAATAATAAATTTGGGTTTAGTTTTTTTTTACAAATCGAAAATATGGTCTTTCATAGATGTACTTTTTTTCAATTATAAATAACTTGGAAGGTTAGATTTTAGTTCGTTCAGCAGTTTATTTTTCCTTTAAAGTATCAATCATATTTTAGTTATATTCATTTTGAGATAGAGATTCAATTCGGAGATAGTCACAGTGAGTCACAATATACGAATGAGACAATTTTTTCTGTTTAATTTAGTTTCGAAGATTTAAGATTAGATTTGACATGCTTACATAATTTATTCAAAATATATTAGCTCCTAGCTTGTTTCTCACGTTCTTATACTAATTAGCTTTAAAAATAAAAAAATAAAAAACGTTTAAATAATATTTGCATCGAATATTAGTGGTTCATCTTTTCACGTAAAATCGATAACTTTATTGTCTCTCAATCATCGAATTTGACATTTGATTTCTTGTACTCACGTGTATAAGTAGATCGTAAACTCGCTCCTTCAATGATAATGATTAAACGTCTTTCTTCTTGCTAACCGTATCGCGAACGAACCTCTGTAGTAACAGCTGTAAAAGTAAAAAAAAAAAAGTTGTTTTCGCTCAACATCCGAATCCCAACAGAAGTTCTGAGACTTTGAAAACATCTCGCAAAGGATAAAAAAGAAAAAATTTCGCAGCATGTTGCACACGGTCGTATATACACACACGTGGGCAGCCGAGAGAACTTATAAGCCACGACGGATCAGCGAGAAACCAGCGAGGATATGTGATGTGACCTCGAGAGTGAAAGAGAGAGAGAGAGAGAGAGAGAGAGAGAGAGAGAGAGAGAGAGGGAGGGAGGGAGGGAACGAGAGGTAGAGTAGAACGATAGTATAGGGCCTATCGGATTTCTCGTTAACGGGGTCCCAAACTCTCTGGCGAATCGACGCGCATCTGCTTCGCATATGGTCATTATAAACTCAGGTACATACGCCCGTCTATGTGTCTATTATGTAGAGAAATCACGTATACCATAAACGCGACCTCGTATATACGCACGCGTACAAAATGTATATGTAACGCGGTTCACTTTGCGTACCCTGTTTTTGAACCCTCGTTATCAAGTGATGATGCTTAGAGTATATACGGAACCTACAATTTCCAGATTTTCAAACTGTCTGTACGTAAAGGCAATTCAAATAGAAAATATGTTCATTCGATTATAATCCCTATTTCTCTTATCAGGTCATATGTTTTTTTTATCACATGCATAAATCAATTTTATTAGGAAATTGCATTATGAGACGATCTATACTTGATCGATAAATTATTACAGTAGAATATATTATTCAAAAAACTCAAATATAGTAATATTTGATTGATTCGAAAAGCTTATACATGACGCAAAATGAGTATAAATATTCGTAGAAGAAACTCGAAATGAAACCTCGTTAGCGACGCAGCAGAATTGAAATGGACGTCAGCAACCAATGAGCTATAGATGGGTAAACATATTACCCAGAGGGAGTTCCACTTGCTAAAAGAACTAGGCTCCGGATGCTCGTCCGGTCGCTTGGCCGCATCGCGTACCGAGTATACTTGAAATTACGCGACAATGTGATTCGGTTTCGCGAAGAGTTTTGAGTAAGTACCACAAATAATTACTTTAGAACAATGAGTCGTTGACAAATACATTTAATAAGATCGTATAATTTCCGTTACCAATTACAATAATTTTCTCCGTATACGCGCATAGACGGTAATCTAATTAATACTAGCGATTACTCAAATTTACTAAATCAAATTAACGAATGATCAAACACTGATTAATACCACTTCGCGTCTCATCCTCACACACGAGTACTATATAACCAATACGCGCCTCGCGTCAATCGAATCGCGTGAAACGACTAAAATGTTCGATTGAATTATTAAGTTTCTATCTCTCGCCTATTAGCAAAAATCGGCACTCCTGTCGTGTCGATATCGATCTGATTCAATAACGCAGAGAGAAATCTCGTTGGCAGTACAATTTAACAAGACAAACTTCTCTTTCACACGAGAATCGCCAGTTTGCCGAAGATCGGTATTTAAAAAATCCACACTCGATCGCGTAACGGAAAGAAGCAATGAAACAGTTGAGAATCAGCATGTGAGGAAGATAAGAACGAAACGTTCATCACTTGTAGAAATAAAGTGTAATATATAAAAATACGCGTGTAAAGACCGACCGCAGCGTTTTTCGCGGCGGTATAGAGGTAACAAAAAAAGAAATGAAAAAGAAAAAAGAAATCCGTATATGCGTTGTTTGCGAGGCTGGAGCGAACACGCCCGGGGGACGATAATTTATCGGGCGATCATGCTAATGCCGAACCCCATAAAGTCCGCGGCGTTTATCGAGGAGCCGACGCTTAATGGCCCGTCGAAATCTGTATATATGCGCTCGCGCCGCTTGAGGACTTAATCTTCGCTCCGGATTACGTGTATATCGGCGGGCTCTATCCGCGCGGGTTTGATCGAGCCCGCCCCGAGACATTAATTCTAACTCGAACTAAATGCCGCCGCGTCGCGTACCAGCTACATCCAAGAGGGGAAAGAAAACCTACAGAATTTGTACGTTTCCTCGAGCTCGAGGTGGACACTGCTATCTGTACGTGCACGAAGCTCGATACGTGTGTAGATGGAATTTGGTTTGCGAGGTGTGTAACAAGAGATGCGTTAGGGGGATAACGAGGGAGTTTTAAGGAGCTTGCTTACTATCCACTTTAAGGGGGTGCCATAGTGAAAAACTATCGACGAAGCGTCGGTAATGTAGTAAGCTGTAATGTACTAGCAGCGCCATCATCCGTTGAAAAATTATATTAATTTATAACCTCACAGTAGATGGCGCCAATAGTACATTCCAGCTATCATATTCATTCATAAATAACCTTTGTAGATTGCATTATTTAACATAATTAATACAGACGATGCAGGAATATTTTAATCACAATTTTTACAATAAACTTTTTGACAACAATTGATATCCACTTTCCATGCAATCGTTTTCTGCATTTTGATATACAGACGATGCAGGAATTATACAACTTAATTTGACATTTATTACTACATTTTCCGTGCAATCGTTTTCTGCATTTTGATACGCAGACAATGCAGGAATTTTGAAACCAAAAATTATTACAATAATCAATTATACAACTATTGCTATACATAATTCTATGCGATCGTTTTCTGCATTTTGTTAGGCAGACGATGCACGAATTGTTACCATAAAATTATACAATAATCATTTTGACAACTATTGCTATACTTTTTCCATGCAATCGTTTTCTGCATTTTGATACGCAGACGATGCAGGAATGTTCAAACCAAAATTATTACAATAATCAATTTAACAACTATTGCTACACATAATTCTATGCGATCGTTTTCTGCATTTAGTTAGGCAGACGATGCACGAATTGTTACCATAAAATTATACAATGATCATTTTGACAACTACTGTTACACATTTTCCATGCAATCGTTTTCTGCATTTTGATACGCAGACGATGCAGGAATTTTGAAACCAAAATTATTACAATAATCAATTATACAACTATTGCTATACATAATTCTATGCGATCGTTTTCTGCATTTTGTTAGGCAGACGATGCACGAATTGTTACCATAAAATTATACAATAATCATTTTGACAACTATTGCTATACTTTTTCCATGCAATCGTTTTCTGCATTTTGATACGCAGACGATGCAGGAATTTTGAAACCAAAATTATTACAACAATCAATTTAACAACTATTGCTACACATAATTCTATGCGATCGTTTTCTGCATTTTGTTAGGCAGACGATGCACGAATTGTTACCATAAAATTATACAATGATCATTTTGACAACTACTGTTATACATTTTCCATGCAATCGTTTTCTGCATTTTTATCCGCAGACGATGCAGGAATTTTGAAACCAAAAATTATTACAATAATCAATTATACAACTATTGCTATACATAATTCTATGCGATCGTTTTCTGCATTTTGTTAGGCAGACGATGCACGAATTGTTACCATAAAATTATACAATGATCATTTTGACAACTATTGTTACACATTTTCCATGCAATCGTTTTCTGCATTTTGATACGCAGACGATGCAGGAATTTTGAAACCAAAAATTATTACAATAATCAATTATACAACTATTGCTATACATAATTCTATGCGATCGTTTTCTGCATTTTGTTAGGCAGACGATGCACGAATTGTTACCATAAAATTATACAATAATCATTTTGACAACTATTGCTATACTTTTTCCATGCAATCGTTTTCTGCATTTTGATACGCAGTCGATGCAGGAATTTTGAAACCAAAATTATTACAATAATCAATTTAACAACTATTGCTATATATTTTTTTTTAGTAAAACGTCCCTGGTAGAAAATAAAGCATCAGTTATGGTCGGCTCGTCATCTATTGACCATTTCAGGGTGGTCAGAAGATTCGACCAGAGTTTGACCATAGGTTAATATTTTGTCATTAAACTAAATTTTAGAATTTTTGACTTTCTACACGATTACAGCAATAAAAATTAAACTATTTAAACTAACAAGGAAACTATTTGCTGATAATCTTCAAATCTCTTATATTAGAGTTCGTATGCAAAAATATCAGTTCATTACCATATGCAGTTATTCAGCGATGAAGCTCAAATCTCTTATATTAGTGTTCGTATGCATAAATATCAATTCATTACTGCTTATATGCTATTCATCGATGAAGCTTAAATCACTTTTCCTGTTGTTCGCAGGCAAAAATTTCATTTTTAGGGAAACTGTACTTTGAACATGAGCATACACTTAAAATTTATTCGATAAAGCTCAAATGATTTATTCTGGTATTCGTACACAAGAACAGGATTTCTGAAAAAAAATTTTTTTCAATTGTGACACTTTATTTCTACAATTTTTCAAAATGGTTTATTTCATCTATTTTTTTAACAAACTGTAAATATTAAAAAAAATTTATTTGTTAAAGTTGTTTTTTTAATTGAAAAAAGTGCTTATTTAGATCAATTAAGATTTAATTACTACATCCATATATGTTTCATATATACTTAAATACCTTCATAATTTGTTTATTTAGTTACAAACAATGTATTTGGAAGTAAATGTAAGATATGCACTAATTTATAGTATTTAATCTTTCATTGTAAAATAAATGTGAAACGATATTTTTAAAAAGAATAACATTTTTTCTTATTTAGTTGAACAATTAATCAGACAAAACTAAGTATAACTTATTTATATTCATATGATTATATGTCTAACCTCAAAATCATTCATTATACGCGTACGGTAAACTTATGGTGAAATTCCGTCGGGTGTAAGCGGGGTTTTACACCAGAAACTACTCTATTTTCTGACCACTGATCATAAAATTGACAGACATTATGTCAAACGTATGCTCAAATTTCTACCAGGGGTTTTTGACTGTATTATTACACTTTTTATGCATTCGTTTTCTGCATCTGATATGCTGTTCAATGCAATCATTCTATGAATTACCTTATTTTACCCAAATCTACTTAATAAAAATTTATGTTGGCATCGTAGCTAAGCGCTAGCTGGTGTTGACATGGGCATCGCAAACAGTAGTTAGATGCAGGACTAGTTGACTAGTGGACAGCAGATATAATCTAACAAACTGTAAATATTAAAAAAAATTTATTTGTTAAAGTTGTTTTTTTAATTGAAAAAAGTGCTTATTTAGATCAATTAAGATTTAATTACTACATCCATATATGTTTCATATATACTTAAATACCTTCATAATTTGTTTATTTAGTTACAAACAATGTATTTGGAAGTAAATGTAAGATATGCACTAATTTATAGTATTTAATCTTTCATTGTAAAATAAATGTGAAACGATATTTTTAAAAAGAATAACATTTTTTCTTATTTAGTTGAACAATTAATCAGACAAAACTAAGTATAACTTATTTATATTCATATGATTATATGTCTAACCTCAAAATCATTCATTATACGCGTACGGTAAACTTATGGTGAAATTCCGTCGGGTGTAAGCGGGGTTTTACACCAGAAACTACTCTATTTTCTGACCACTGATCATAAAATTGACAGACATTATGTCAAACGTATGCTCAAATTTCTACCAGGGGTTTTTGACTGTAAATATTGTCATCGCAGTCTGCATTTAGTGGAAGATTCTATGAATGTTGTACTAAACTTCAATCCTAATCCGACCATTGACAGGGATGTACAAATGCACTTAGACATTAACCTGGAAGTACCTAAAAAGTTTTTTTACATGAACTAATCATTCACATATATAAAAGGAAACCGATGCAATAATTGAAGAGTAAGAACAGTAACCTAATCTACAAACGCAACTCTCATAATTACGGTCAATCGGTTAATTTTTCACTCACAAGATAGTCCTACATCCTTCACACATAATTTGACTGTACTTCTTTAGGTAGAGAATAAGATCTGCATAATGGTTTGGCGTTGGGTATTATTTCTAAAGACAATAATATGTATGCAATCAAACATAACCTTTATTACGTGCATGCAAGGAGTACCTGAAATTTCTCGTATATGGACTGCTTAATTACTAATATAGACAAAAGCCGTTGCATTAATTGAAGTACTTGGGTTTGTTAGATGATTAGTGGACGTAAATATGGACAGTAACCAACTCACAGGTAGAGATCCTATGGCTACTGTAACCAGCAGTTAGATGGAGATTCCATTGCTATTATAGACAGCTGTTCGAGGTCCAATTGGCAATTGTATTCAGCATTAGGTAGAGGATACAATGACATCATAGGTCTACTGTTAGTTCGAGAATTTCAATCCGGATCCGACTACTGACAGGGATGTACAAATGCACTTTGACGCCAACCTGGTAGTACTTAAAAAGTTTTTTTATATAAATAAAAGATGATCAATGCAATAATTGAAGAGAAAAACAGCAACCTAACCTCTAAACACAACTCTCTTAAATACGGTCAATCAGTTAATTTCTCACCTACAAGATAGCCCGACATCCATCACACATGATTTGTTTGCAGTTCCTTGGGTATCAAACATAACCTTTAAGTCGGACGCCATCAAACACTGGATCGCTGGGTATTTATCTTATACAAGAATAATTGTATGAACTCGGCAACATTGATGTAGTCAGAAAAATCATCATCCAGTATTTCGAAATTTTCACCATATACCACAATGCTCACGAAAAAACACAACAATGTTTACAAGCCGTTTTGTTATCCAGCTGAAACGGTCCCGAGCGACGTGAACCTCACTAGTATCGACGCGGGAAGCACAACTGCGCATGCGCGCACGGACTCTAGTCGAACGGGAGACCGACGCAACCCGTTCTATCGACACTCGCGACTTGATAAAAGGCCGTGATTTCTTATTAATTTTTACTAATTTGTATAGCATCTGTTAATGCATAGCAATCTACTACATAAATATCACAATTAATTAAAAACTATTATTATCAAATAATTTAAATAATACGAGATGTTTTTTAAATTATGCGATATTCAACCTCACATAACGACGAATATAGCCTACGCGGACGGCTAACTCGATGACTCGACGCGTGAGCCGGCCGCCTAGGCCTCCAGCTGACAATTTTTCGCTTTTTTAAACGTGCTTGATTATTGTTTGTCATTTAACGAGTTCATTTAAAGTTTATAAATGTGTGGTTTTGTATAAACAATATCCTTGTTTTATTATTATTTTTATTAAATAAACAATAATAATATTTTAGGCACTTTAAAGAGGATTTAATTTTTATTTTTTTTGGTTGGTTTATAAAGTTTTTAAAATATTTATCAGTAAACAATAAATATAAATAATGTTTATAATTTATCAATATAGAAAAACTCATTGCTACTTTGTTCAGTCAATCGACAGATATATAAATCGAGTTAATCCCCCGGTAAAACGATTTCTAGCCTTACACACTGTCGAATATAGCCTACGCGGCCGGCTAACTCGACGACTCGACGCGCGAGCCGGCCTCCTAGGCCTCCAGCTGACAATTTTTCGCTTTTTTAAACGTACTTAATTTTTGTTTTGTCAATTTTCGAGTTTATCTAAAGTTTATAGATGTGTAGTTTTGTACAAACAGTAACCATGTACTATTTTAATTTATATTAAATCAACAATATAAATATTATTTGTAATTTTTTCACTCATTGAAGCGGCTTTTGATTATTCATTTACTTCTTCATTTAAACAAATATATATTTAATCTATATATATCTTAATTTAAATTAATGAGATAACCAAGTATATTTATAATTTTTTGTATTAAATAAACAACATAAATAATATTGTCATTTTTCGCTTTATGAATAAATAAATATAATTTTGAATAAATAATATTTATCAGTAAATAATAAATATAAATAATATTTGTAATTTATCGATATAGAAAAACCCATTGCTACTTTATTCAGTCAATCGAGAGATATTTTAAATCGAGCTACTCCCCCCCGAAAAATGATTTCTAACCTAACACACTGTCGAATATAGCCTACGCGGCCGGCTAACTCGACGACTCGACGCGCGAGCCGGCCTCCTAGGCCTCCAGCTGACAATTTTTCGCTTTTTTAAACGTTATTGATTATTGTTTGTCATTGAACGAGTTCATTTAAAGTTTATAAATGTTTGGTTTTGTTTAAATAATATCCACATTTTATTTTATTTTTATTAAATAAACAATAATAATATTTTTGGCATTTTAAAGAGTATTTAATTTTTATTTTTTGTGGTTGAATTATAAAGTTTTTAAAATATTTATCAGTAAATAATAAATATAAATAATGTTTATAATTTATCAATATAGAAAAACTCATTGCTACTTTGTTCAGTCAATCGACAGATATATAAATCGAGTTAATCCCCCGGTAAAACGATTTCTAGCCTAACACACTGTCGAATATAGCCTACGCGGCCGGCTAACTCGACGACTCGACGCGCGAGCCGGCCTCCTAGGCCTCCAGCTGACAATTTTTCGCTTTTTTAAACGTGCTTGATTATTGTTTGTCATTGAACGAGTTCATTTAAAGTTTATAAATGTTTGGTTTTGTTTAAATAATATCCACATTTTATTTTATTTTTATTAAATAAACAATAATAATATTTTTGGCATTTTAAAGAGGATTTAATTTTTATTTTTTGTGGTTGGTTTATAAAGTTTTTAAAATATTTATCAGTAAACAATAAATATAAATAATGTTTATAATTTATCAATATAGAAAAACTCATTGCTACTTTGTTCAGTCAATCGACAGATATATAAATCGAGTTAATCCCCCGGTAAAACGATTTCTAGCCTTACACACTGTCGAATATAGCCTACGCGGCCGGCTAACTCGACGACTCGACGCGCGAGCCGGCCTCCTAGGCCTCCAGCTGACAATTTTTCGCTTTTTTAAACGTGCTTGATTATTGTTTGTCATTTAACGAGTTCATTTAAAGTTTATAAATGTGTGGTTTTGTATAAACAATATCCTTGTTTTATTATTATTTTTATTAAATAAACAATATTAATATTTTTGGCACTTTAAAGAGGATTTAATTTTTATTTTTTGTGTTCGTTTCTAAAGTTTTTAAAATATTCATCAGTAAATAATAAATATAAATAATGTTTGTAATTTATCAATATAGAAAACCTCATTGCTACTTTGTTCAGTCAAACGAGAGATATATAAATCGAGTTAATCCCCCGGTAAAACGATTTCTAGCCTTACACACCGTCGAATATAGCCTACGCGGCCGGCTAACTCGACGACTCGACGCGCGAGCCGGCCTCCTAGGCCTCCAGCTGACAATTTTTCGCTTTTTTAAACGTTATTGATTATTGTTTGTCATTGAACGAGTTCATTTAAAGTTTATAAATGTTTGGTTTTGTTTAAATAATATCCACATTTTATTTTATTTTTATTAAATAAACAATAATAATATTTATGGCATTTAAAAGAGGATTTAATTTTTATTTTTTGTGGTTGGTTTATAAAGTTTTTAAAATATTTATCAGTAAACAATAAATATAAATAATGTTTATAATTTATCAATATAGAAAAACTCATTGCTACTTTGTTCAGTCAATCGACAGATATATAAATCGAGTTAATCCCCCGGTAAAACGATTTCTAACCTAACACACTGTCGAATATAGCCTACGCGGCCGGCTAACTCGACGACTCGACGCGCGAGCCGGCCTCCTAGGCCTCCAGCTGACAATTTTTCGCTTTTTTAAACGTTATTGATTATTGTTTGTCATTCAACGAGTTCATTTAAAGTTTATAAATGTTTGGTTTTGTTTAAATAATATCCTCTTTTTATTTTATTTTTATTAAATAAACAATAATAATATTTTGGCATTTTAAAGAGGATTTAATTTTATTTTTTGTGGTTGAATTATAAAGTTTTTAAAATATTTATCAGTAAATAATAAATATAAATAATGTTTATAATTTATCAATATAAAAAAACTCATTGCTACTTTGTTCAGTCAATCGACAGATATATAAATCGAGTTAATCCCCCGGTAAAACGATTTCTAACCTAACACACTGTCGAATATAGCCTACGCGGCCGGCTAACTCGACGACTCGACGCGCGAGCCGGCCTCCTAGGCCTCCAGCTGACAATTTTTCGCTTTTTTAAACGTTATTGATTATTGTTTGTCATTGAACGAGTTCATTTAAAGTTTATAAATGTTTGGTTTTGTTTAAATAATATCCTCTTTTTATTTTATTTTTATTAAATAAACAATAATAATATTTTTGGCATTTTAAAGAGGATTTAATTTTTATTTTTTGTGGTTGAATTATAAGTTTTTAAAATATTTATCAGTAAATAATAAATATAAATAATGTTTATAATTTATCAATATAAAAAAACTCATTGCTACTTTGTTCAGTCAATCGACAGATATATAAATCGAGTTAATCCCCCGGTAAAACGATTTCTAACCTAACACACTGTCGAATATAGCCTACGCGGCCGGCTAACTCGACGACTCGACGCGCGAGACGGCCTCCTAGGCCTCCAGCTGACATTTTTTTGCTTTTTTAAACGTTATTGATTATTGTTTGTCATTGAACGAGTTCATTTAAAGTTTATAAATGTTTGGTTTTGTTTAAATAATATCCTCTTTTTATTTTATTTTTATTAAATAAATAATAATAATATTTTTGGCATTTAAAAGAGGATTTAATTTTTATTTTTTGTGGTTGGTTTATAAAGTTTTTAAAATATTTATCAGTAAACAATAAATATAAATAATGTTTATAATTTATCAATATAGAAAACCTCATTGCTACTTTGTTCAGTCAAACGAGTGATATATAAATCGAGTTAATCCCCCGGTAAAACGATTTCTAGCCTTACACACTGTCGAATATAGCCTACGCGGCCGGCTAACTCGACGACTCGACGCGCGAGCCGGCCTCCTAGGCCTCCAGCTGACAATTTTTCGCTTTTTTAAACGTTATTGATTATTGTTTGTCATTGAACGAGTTCATTTAAAGTTTATAAATGTTTGGTTTTGTTTAAATAATATCACTTTTTATTTTATTTTTATTAAATAAACAATATTTATATTTTTGGCATTTTAAAGAGGATTTAATTTTTATTTTTTGTGGTTGGTTTATAAAATTTTTAAAATATTTATCAGTAAATAATAAATATAAATAATGTTTATAATTTATCAATATAGAAAACCTCATTGCTACTTTGTTCAGTCAAACGAGAGATATATAAATCGAGTTAATCCCCCGGTAAAACGATTTCTAGCCTTACACACTGTCGAATATAGCCTACGCGGCCGGCTAACTCGACGACTCGACGCGCGAGCCGGCCTCCTAGGCCTCCAGCTGACAATTTTTCGCTTTTTTAAACGTGCTTGATTATTGTTTGTCATTTAACGAGTTCATTTAAAGTTTATATATGTGTGGTTTTGTATAAACAATATCCTTGTTTTATTATTATTTTTATTAAATAAACAATAATAATATTTTTGGCATTTAAAGAGGATTTAATTTTTATTTTTTGTGGTTGGTTTATAAAGTTTTTAAAATATTTATCAGTAAATAATAAATATAAATAATGTTTATAATTTATCAATATAGAAAACCTCATTGCTACTTTGTTCAGTCAAACGAGAGATATATAAATCGAGTTAATCCCCCGGTAAAACGATTTCTAGCCTTACACACTGTCGAATATAGCCTACGCGGCCGGCTAACTCGACGACTCGACGCGCGAGCCGGCCGCCTAGGCCTCCAGCTGACAATTTTTCGCTTTTTTAAACGTGCTTGATTATTGTTTGTCATTTAACGAGTACATTTAAAGTTTATAAATGTGTGGTTTTGTATAAACAATATCCTTGTTTATTATTATTTTTATTAAATAAACAATATTAATATTTTTGGCACTTTAAAGAGGATTTAATTTTTATTTTTTGTGTTCGTTTCTAAAGTTTTTAAAATATTTATCAGTAAATAATAAATATAAATAATGTTTATAATTTATCAATATAGAAAAACCTCATTGCTACTTTGTTCAGTCAATCGAGAGATATATAAATCGAGTTAATCCCCCGGTAAAACGATTTCTAACCTTAACACACTGTCGAATATAGCCTACGCGGCCGGCTAACTCGACGACTCGACGCGCGAGCCGGCCTCCTAGGCCTCCAGCTGACAATTTTTCGCTTTTTTAAACGTTCTTGATTATTGTTTGTCATTTAACGAGTTCATTTAAAGTTTATAAATGTTTGGTTTTGTTTAAATAATATCCTCTTTTTATTATTATTTTTATTAAATAAACAATAATAATATTTTTGGCATTTTAAAGAGGATTTAATTTTTATTTTTTGTGGTTGAATTATAAAGTTTTTAAAATATTTATCAGTAAATAATAAATATAAATAATGTTTATAATTTATCAATATAGAAAAACTCATTGCTACTTTGTTCAGTCAATCGAGAGATATATAAATCGAGTTAATCCCCCGGTAAAACGATTTCTAACCTAACACACTGTCGAATATAGCCTACGCGGCCGGCTAACTCGACGACTCGACGCGCGAGCCGGCCTCCTAGGCCTCCAGCTGACAATTTTTCGCTTTTTTAAACGTTATTGATTATTGTTTGTCATTGAACGAGTTCATTTAAAGTTTATAAATGTTTGGTTTTGTTTAAATAATATCCTCTTTTTATTTTATTTTTATTAAATAAACAATATTAATATTTTTGGCATTTTAAAGAGGATTTAATTTTTATTTTTTGTGGTTGAATTATAAAGTTTTTAAAATATTTATCAGTAAATAATAAATATAAATAATGTTTATAATTTATCAATATAGAAAACCTCATTGCTACTTTGTTCAGTCAATCGACAGATATATAAATCGAGTTAATCCCCCGGTAAAACGATTTCTAACCTAACACACTGTCGAATATAGCCTACGCGGCCGGCTAACTCGACGACTCGACGCGCGAGCCGGCCTCCTAGGCCTCCAGCTGACAATTTTTTCGCTTTTTTAAACGTTATTGATTATTGTTTGTCATTGAACGAGTTCATTTAAAGTTTATAAATGTTTGGTTTTGTTTAAATAATATCCTCTTTTTATTTTATTTTTATTAAATAAACAATAATAATATTTTTGGCACTTTAAAGAGGATTTAATTTTTATTTTTTGTGGTTGGTTTATAAAGTTTTTAAAATATTTATCAGTAAACAATAAATATAAATAATGTTTATAATTTATCAATATAGAAAACCTCATTGCTACTTTGTTCAGTCAAACGAGAGATATATAAATCGAGTTAATCCCCCGGTAAAACGATTTCTAGCCTTACACACTGTCGAATATAGCCTACGCGGCCGGCTAACTCGACGACTCGACGCGCGAGCCGGCCTCCTAGGCCTCCAGCTGACAATTTTTCGCTTTTTTAAACGTTATTGATTATTGTTTGTCATTGAACGAGTTCATTTAAAGTTTATAAATGTTTGGTTTTGTTTAAATAATATCCTTTTTTATTTTATTTTTATTAAATAAACAATATTTATATTTTTGGCATTTTAAAGAGGATTTAATTTTTATTTTTTGTGGTTGGTTTATAAAATTTTTAAAATATTTATCAGTAAATAATAAATATAAATAATGTTTATAATTTATCAATATAGAAAACCTCATTGCTACTTTGTTCAGTCAAACGAGAGATATATAAATCGAGTTAATCCCCCGGTAAAACGATTTCTAGCCTTACACACTGTCGAATATAGCCTACGCGGCCGGCTAACTCGACGACTCGACGCGCGAGCCGGCCTCCTAGGCCTCCAGCTGACAATTTTTCGCTTTTTTAAACGTGCTTGATTATTGTTTGTCATTTAACGAGTTCATTTAAAGTTTATATATGTGTGGTTTTGTATAAACAATATCCTTGTTTTATTATTATTTTTATTAAATAAACAATAATAATATTTTTGGCATTTTAAAGAGGATTTAATTTTTATTTTTTGTGGTTGGTTTATAAAGTTTTTAAAATATTTATCAGTAAATAATAAATATAAATAATGTTTATAATTTATCAATATAGAAAACCTCATTGCTACTTTGTTCAGTCAAACGAGAGATATATAAATCGAGTTAATCCCCCGGTAAAACGATTTCTAGCCTTACACACTGTCTAATATAGCCTACGCGGCCGGCTAACTCGACGACTCGACGCGCGAGCCGGCCGCCTAGGCCTCCAGCTGACAATTTTTCGCTTTTTTAAACGTGCTTGATTATTGTTTGTCATTTAACGAGTACATTTAAAGTTTATAAATGTGTGGTTTTGTATAAACAATATCCTTGTTTTATTATTATTTTTATTAAATAAACAATATTAATATTTTTGGCACTTTAAAGAGGATTTAATTTTTATTTTTTGTGTTCGTTTCTAAAGTTTTTAAAATATTTATCAGTAAATAATAAATATAAATAATGTTTATAATTTATCAATATAGAAAACCTCATTGCTACTTTGTTCAGTCAAACGAGAGATATATAAATCGAGTTAATCCCCCGGTTAAAACGATTTCTAGCCTTACACACTGTCGAATATAGCCTACGCGGCCGGCTAACTCGACGACTCGACGCGCGAGCCGGCCTCCTAGGCCTCCAGCTGACAATTTTTCGCTTTTTTTAAACGTGCTTGATTATTGTTTGTCATTTAACGAGTTCATTTAAAGTTTATATATGTGTGGTTTTGTATAAACAATATCCTTGTTTTATTATTATTTTTATTAAATAAACAATAATAATATTTTTGGCATTTTAAAGAGGATTTAATTTTTATTTTTTGTGGTTGAATTATAAAGTTTTTAAAATATTTATCAGTAAACAATAACTATAAATAATGTTTATAATTTATCAATATAGAAAAACTCATTGCTACTTTGTTCAGTCAAACGAGAGATATATAAATCGAGTTAATCCCCCGGTAAAACGATTTCTAGCCTTACACACTGTCGAATATAGCCTACGCGGCCGGCTAACTCGACGACTCGACGCGCGAGCCGGCCGCCTAGGCCTCCGGCCGACAATTTTTCGCTTTTTTAAACGTTATTGATTATTGTTTGTCATTTAACGAGTTCATTTAAAGTTTATAAATGTTTGGTTTTGTTTAAATAATATCCTTTTTTTATTTTATTTTTATTAAATAAACAATATTTATATTTTTGGCATTTTAAAGAGGATTTAATTTTTATTTTTTGTGGTTGGTTTATAAAGTTTTTAAAATATTTATCAGTAAATAATAAATATAAATAATGTTTATAATTTATCAATATAGAAAACCTCATTGCTACTTTGTTCAGTCAAACGAGAGATATATAAATCGAGTTAATCCCCCGGTAAAACGATTTCTAGCCTTACACACTGTCGAATATAGCCTACGCGGCCGGCTAACTCGACGACTCGACGCGCGAGCCGGCCGCCTAGGCCTCCGGCCGACAATTTTTCGCTTTTTTAAACGTTATTGATTATTGTTTGTCATTTAACGAGTTCATTTAAAGTTTATAAATGTGTGGTATTGTATAAACAATATCCTCGTTTTATTATTATTTTTATTAAATAAACAATAATAATATTTTTGGCACTTTAAAGAGGATTTAATTTTTATTTTTTGTGGTTGGTTTATAAAGTTTTTAAAATATTTATCAGTAAACAATAAATATAAATAATGTTTATAATTTATCAATATAGAAAAACTCATTGCTACTTTGTTCAGTCAATCGACAGATATATAAATCGAGTTAATCCCCCGGTTTAAAACGATTTCTAGCCTAACACACTGTCGAATATAGCCTACGCGGCCGGCTAACTCGACGACTCGACGCGCGAGCCGGCCTCCTAGGCCTCCAGCTGACAATTTTTCGCTTTTTTAAACGTTATTGATTATTGTTTGTCATTGAACGAGTTCATTTAAAGTTTATAAATGTTTGGTTTTGTTTAAATAATATCCTCTTTTTATTTTATTTTTATTAAATAAACAATATTAATATTTTTGGCATTTTAAAGAGGATTTAATTTTTATTTTTTGTGGTTGGTTTATAAAGTTTTTAAAATATTTATCAGTAAATAATAAATATAAATAATGTTTATAATTTATCAATATAGAAAACCTCATTGCTACTTTGTTCAGTCAAACGAGAGATATATAAATCGAGTTAATCCCCCGGTTAAAACGATTTCTAGCCTTACACACCGTCGAATATAGCCTACGCGGCCGGCTAACTCGACGACTCGACGCGCGAGCCGGCCGCCTAGGGTTACAGCTGACAATTTTTCGTGTTTTCAGTACCGAGCAAACTTGGTAATCGTGCAACGCCACATGAGCCGCGAGAAGTTCGTCACTAGTTGTCCGAAAATTGCGCGTGCGCATGCGCGTACGTATTCTGGTATTGCGAGTGTGAGAGAGAGAGAGAGATAGATAGATGGATGGAGATGGGTAGAGTGAGAGAGAGGGAGAGAGATGGGAGAATGCAAGCCAGCCGTGGCCTCTAAATAAAAATATTTTGATTCTTTATCGTCTTTGTTTTCCATTGTTTAATATACTAAGAATGTCGTCACTCTGCAATGCATAAGCACGACTTTTATTGTATGTCTTTTATTGATATAAGGCCGGTGTATGAATTATGGTATTTAACGCCATATTGCTACAACCATTTGCGCATGTGCTTCCACGCTAAGTATACAATACAAAATACAGACTAAGCGCGTCGCGCACTCTAGCGGCGAAATTGGTACTAAGAAAACTTTGTCAATAATATAAACTATTTATTTTTTGTTAATATTATGTAAAACCCAAATACAGAGGCACTAGATAATGATGTAATATGTCTTTCTACAAAGTTCCAGATCAATACAACAAGGACACCCTAAAAAATTTCTGCACGGAAAAATGACTATTTTTTCCGTGCAAACTTTTTTTAGGGTGTCGTTCACATATTCACTTCAAACTTCGTATAAATGCGTTTTATGTGATTATCTAGTGCTTCTGTATTTGCGTTTTGCATATAAAGCAATAATATGTTCTTGAAGTGTAATAATGTATCCATCTGACTCGGTCGGTAATAATCTAGTATGGCACCCCCTTAATACCCTCTATATATCTAAACTGATTCCTGGTAGCAAATTGATTATTTTTACTATTGCGCTTTCTTTTCTTTACTTTATTTTATTTGATTTAATTGTTTATGCTTAATGAATTAATGACCTTCACATAAGTCTCTTCTCAGAGTATAGATCTTGATATAGATGTATCTAAATTATACTTAATGTCTTCTTTAGAAAATTTAAGCTACTCGATTTCTTTTTATTATGACCTGTGATATAAATACAACAATTACATATTGACGTAAATAATACTATTATCTTTAAAATTATACAAAGATGTACTGCTTAAACCACAAAGTATGGCGAGAATGGATACATTAGGAATTTTAAAAAATAGAAAAATATTATGATTATTAAAAATATTAAATATTACACATTAAGAAGACAATAGATGATTGTAAAATGTAAAAAATTGCACTTTATGAAATGTATAAAATATGAGCATCACAATATTATAAAAAATATAATATTCCGTGCACTTATATTTTAAAAGCTGAAAAAACGATTTTTTTAAAATATTTACTAATTTAAATATTTAAATATTTAATACACTTTTTATACTTTAACAAAAAATGTACTGTATTCTTTTATAAATTGTAACTGTGGTTCAATATTTTATACTTCAGAAAATTATAATTACTTTTCTAAAGTGTACAATAAAAAATTCATTATTGCACTTTTTTTGAAAAGTTGTATAATAATGAGCTCTTGGACTTGATGATTCGCAGTACACTCTCTAACTGCTCGTCAATAATTCAACTTCAAACTTATATAAGCATTGAACTAAGAATAATAATATTTTACAATTTGTATGTCTTGATATAATATTCCTATACTTTTATTCGTACTTTTTATTTTGCTTCCTCGTGAAACAAAGTAAGTAGATAAAGCATTGTGTTAGTAAAAACATGTTTTTTTATTTATGTTTAATCGATGTTTTGCAAATT
This sequence comes from Theocolax elegans, assembly GCA_026168455.1. Classification (NCBI taxonomy): domain Eukaryota; kingdom Metazoa; phylum Arthropoda; class Insecta; order Hymenoptera; family Cerocephalidae; genus Theocolax; species Theocolax elegans. The sequence goes on from CM047429.1 coordinate 67,015,696, forward strand.
TACACCATTTAAAATGCTTTTAAGTTAAGTTGATTTTCGGTATTTGAAATTTTCTTAATATTACCGTTACAATAGCTATGTATGTAAAATTTAGTGATTTATAGAGCATTTACATATTTATTTTCTGGTTAAAGATGTGTTAAGTTATCTCCATTTGTTTTCAAGTTATCGCAAAAATAATCAGTTTTTTAAAAACATTTAGAGTTTTAACAATTCAGTTAAAAGTAAAACATTGATTTTTCTTTTCCGATCGTGATGTCTTAGATCATAATTTTTGATTTTTTTAAATAAAATTTTGTAAAAGTTAGATTTTAGCATTATCTTCGATGAGTTGTTTGGTTGGTAACACAGTAGGTCAAATAGTTTCAAAGATATATGAGTTTGAAATATTTTGCATCGTTTTATCAAATGCTCATATCTCAGGTTCAGAACATTATTCAACAATGGTCTTCATGCTTTAACGTCGCAGTTTGTTAACTTCTTTGAGTAGTTTTCAGAAAAATATTAAGATTTTGAGTTTGTTTAAGTTTACTTCATTAATAATCGAGTTTTCGATATACATGGTGATATCACCTTGTATATACTGTTGCGTATGGAGAAGGTGATAGGAGAGGACCGAATAAAAAATTGATCGGACGCCGGGACTCGAACCGAGGATCCGCGAGTTTCCAGTCACGAGACCTAACCACTAGGCCACCGTCCGCGATTTCTTGTTGTAGTTGCATTCGTCATGATATTTCGCGTTTCGGTCATCCTACACCGTTCTCACACACGCGCCGATCCGCGCGTCGATGTTACGTACGTAACAATACATTTGGAGTATTTATATATTTAATTTTTCTTAATATTGTGAATATTGTTATTTGTTGAGTATGGATTATTTATATTTTCTTGTACAAAGTTTGTTGAATTATCTTCAAATGTTTTTAATGCAAAAATAGACATTTTTTTTTAAATTTGTTGTTTCAAAATTATTAATATTTTTGGTTGAAAAAAATTGTACTACGTATTTTTGTCTCTTAATCATTGTTAATGAATAACTAAGACACGAATAAGTAAGAAATAATTGAATAAAACCTGAAGCAGTTTTTTTTATTTACGGTATGGCTGTGTAAACATATTGATAATTGTTAATTGATTGTACATAAAGTAATGTTATGCAAAATCTGAAATAGGCACTATTAGATAGATATTGAATTGATAATTCAAATATTAAATTACGTATTTGTTAAATTAAAATTGTTGCACGTTTGAACGGTGTGGATCGTCCAAGTGTTTAGTCGAATCGGTTAAAATTCTTTTTCCCCAGTAAATTCATGACAAATATATACTAACTTTTATTCAAATTAATGCTATATTTGGATAATATTAAAGTTTTATTATTTTGCATGTACATAGAAATTGAGATTTTACTGCTCTGGTAAAGCTTTTTATTACAAAGGTTTAAATTTTTACGACCTGACTGGACATTTTTTTATTGATATTAAAATGAAGTTTTCTTACACAATGGCATGGGTAAATGAATTTTTCGCGAGCATCAATGAAAAGTAGAATTTATTTTATATGCATGTGAAATAGTGACTTTGAACCAATGTAAATTTTTTTTTATACATGCTTATATAGATATAAATTACAACAATTATTCTTTTATCTTTCAATGTATTATTTAAAAAATTTTAACGAAATATTACGGTTTAATAAATATTTATTGCGATATTTTATAAAAAAAATTCTCGTTTATTTATCGCGATATCGTATAACTTATAAATTTGAAGCACTATTTATTTACTTTATATCGTACACGATCTTATCGTTTAATGGATATACCGTGTTCCGAGTTTGAAAAAAAAAAGAATTCTAAGTAACAGTTTCTATGTAAATTCTTTGCATCAGCATCAAAAATAAAATAACCCGATTGTCCAAGTTGCAGTTCGAGTCTTGTCACAAGTGATTAAATTTCAAAAAGAGTCCTTGCAAGATACAAAATGTATTTTCAAAGTTGGAAAGAAAAGTATAAGGATCAGATACGAAAGTTTAGATTTTCAGTTATGTATTTTCTTTAACTCTCACGAGCCAAGTGAATTTAAAGATTTAAAATTTTAGTTTACTAACATAATACAATGATGTTTAACTTATATATATATATATTAAAAATTTTTTTTAAATTAAATAATTTATAAGATCCGACAAGCCGTGTATATAGTTCAATTGCAACTAATAATTTGTAAGTATTTTATACAAATAAGTATACACCGTCAAGTTTCTAGTAAATAAAATAAATTTAGTTAGAATTTTCTTAAGTGTGTAAGTAACTTATAATAATTAAACGGTATAGTACGCCACAGTGTACCTGTTGTAAGAGGATTGGTTACTAATAAGTATACACCCTCGGAGACTAGTTATATTCTTGTAGACATCTACGTATTTTGATCATTATATATTTATTTATCATGTAGTATATTTTAATCGAATGTCTCGTTAGGGAAAGGACATAAAAAATGAAATGCTAAACCATTATCGTAATAATACATATTAATTTCGAGCGTATATCGCGCATAAATTATATAGATGTATATGATTATAATCCGCGTACAAATAATTCAAATGCTTAGAGGATCATCTAAACGACATCATCGCTCCTTTTATCGTGCTCGCAATCCTTTATGCCCGTTTGCGATCGAACGAACGCGCATATGTACACTAATAATACATATAGATGATATGGGTGCACATAGAGGGAGCAAAGTGAGAGAACGACGTTGTAATTATAAACGCAGCCTAAATACTCCATTGGAGGTCAGGTAAAATTTAATCTGCGAAAATCATGCGCTCCGATGCGCGTAAGCCTCTATTGATACTTCGCCGGGCGTGTATGATAACACTAATAATCGAACAATAACGTCGAATTACGCATAAAAGCTCATGTCTATTTGGGTGTACGTATATATATATATATATATATATATATATATATATGCGCGCGTGTGTGCATGTGTGTGTGTATATAAACATATACCATACACCTTATCTATATATATTTATATCTATATATTATTGTTACAATAGGTGGTGATAGGGAGCTGCTTTGCCCTAATTCTCGAATTACGCGTTCTCGTACACAGAAGAAGTTTGCCATACAAATTGGGCGCGTAACGCGCGTAGTAACGATCCTGCCTCTGATCGGTGGATACGAGCATCTCCAATTACGCATAGGAAGAGCATGGGAAGGATGGCTCGAGGGGTGGAGAAGGCTAATATTATATGGTCTAATAACTTGTGTCTATGTGTATATCTCTCTGTGTGGGTGTGTGTGTGTGCAATAGGGAGCGAAATACTTCCGGGGGTAGGTTGTGTGTATATACATATATATATATGTACACGCAGAAAGCCGAATAAAGACACCTGAACCTTTTTAATATGCGGAGTTAATGATCGGCCACTGTAATGGGTTACCGAGCTCTCCCAAAATTATCGGATTAACGCTGTATATGTCCATGTTATCACCATTTTCAGAGGACTTAATAAGACAGTTACTTTTTCTATTTTATCATTTTTTCTCTTTTCTTCTCATTACGCTTGTAATATTTTCTTTGTTGGGGTTACAGACTTTATTCATCTGTAAAAAACACTATAATTATAAATTTCAATTAATTTACATAAATGAAGATATTGTTTTTGTGCACTTTTTTGTGACAATAGAATCATTAGAATTCTCAGTTCAATGAACGATCCAAAATCAGTGTTTGTAGACACTTACTGTAAAGTTTATTTTTGTAGGCGAAATGGAAATCATAAAAAACTTCGCAATTTTGTTTAAAACAATATTTTAACAAATGTATTTAAAAAGATGAATCGAGAATTCTGATGATTCTATTTTGTCGATTTTGTAAACGAGAATTTCAAAATTTAAGAATATTTGGAGTTTCTCGATATTGATGAACAAACCATATATGATTAATTGACGACGTTTCGATGGATATCCTCCATCCTCATCACGCTATACCTTTATTAATAATCATCATTTAAACAATTATAGTGACATTTTTTTGATACATACTAGCGATTACAATAATTTTATTAATATTAATATTATAATTCTACAACATTTAAATACACACTATTTCGTCATTATTATAAGAGAAACATAATCGATAGTACTACTAATGGGCCGCTCTATAATTGAAAATAAAGTAACAATTTAATAATAATTAAATGCAATTGTTTGCACAAAGGATTGAGGTTATATATATATATATATATATATATATATATATATATATATATATATATATATCAATATATTTCCATAATTGTTTTTTCCATAATCAACATTAAATTTGAATAAATTAAATAAATAATTAAAAAACGACACAAAATAAATTAACACACGGTAACACATATTTAGCAAAAGGCAGTCAAATATAAAAAAAATCGAATAAAAAATTAATATAAGTATATCAATGACGGTTGATGTCAGAAAACAATTCAAATTTTCTCGCTCCGGGTTATTAAAGACATCTGTGCTACTAATTTAAATTAGATCAATCGCACAAACATTTCCATTATTACCCGGGAAACTATGAATTTGCAATATTTACACATTAATTAAAATAATAAATTGACTAATATTTATTGTTAAAAATGACCTGAATTTCGAAATGTTTACGTAAACAATATTTAAATTTATGCACATTCATATATTCTCTATTACAATCAATTAAACTTTTTAATTGAAATTTTTAATTTTAATGAATTTTACAGGTAAAACAGTATCTGGCCCCTTTAATTAGATTCTGCTTGAATTTTTTAAAAATGTTTACTAGGATAATAACAGCTAGGTTATTTCACACCTCATTAAAGTACCTGAACTCTTATAGAACAAGTTATGTATCTCTATATAGATTACGCGTTTCATTATTCACACGCTTTGTTAAATATTTTACTGTTTTTCTCAGTATTGTATGGATTTTTATAACTCGAACAATATACGTTTTACAATGAACTAACGAAAAAAAAAATCCGATTGACGAAATATATAAAAAATAAATAAATCAGTGACATTTTGTTTTTCATTTAGGTGGAAATATTAGTTTAACTGACCTAGTAAAGTAAAAACAAATAATCCAATATTTCGAAAGTAAACATATTAATTTTCTATAAACAGCTCAAAACAGAAATTAGGATCGAAAAGTTTTCGACTCGCGAGTTTACGGTCTTGTAAAATTTTATTACACAGCTGTTATATGTGTATGTGTATGTGTATGAGGCATACACTTGGAAAAATTGAGAAAGTGCATTGGGAAGGGATTTCTGGGCTGCGTCCAGTGTAATTTCATCGGTGGTATACTCCGAAGAATATTTTCAATAAGCTAAATAATGTTGCCGCGAGGTTTTTTTTTCTTTTGACTGGAGGCTATATATAGACACAGATTGTACGCGGCTGTACGAGATTTTTCCTTTGGCCGAGAAAGTACAGTAGTTCTGACTGCACGTGTATTTCAACCCTTGCGCCCCTCCCATTTTACGGAATGCAATAACAGTGGCCCCTCCCGTTTGAAATGAGTTTACAGTCCTTCCATCGAACTCCTTTGCAGGTTGTACGTATCTCGCGCTCTCGCGCCAAAGGAAATTCATTTCGAAAACTTTCTCGTTCTTCCTTTGGCCTCCTCTTTTCTTTCGACACAATCTTTACACGCACGTACTTCGTATCCGCATTGTTTATACATATATTCCTTCGAAATTTGCAGAGTTACGTATTTCATTTCTCTTAAGCTACTCTGCAATTATACCAATATCTTTTTAGCTTATTATTCAACGTATCGTATGGAAATTAATTAAATATTAACTTTCTCGTGTAAATGTTTGATGACCATTTATTTTTATAAATTTTGCATTTTTATATTTATTTAGCATACATTATATATTTCGAATAAATGCATTTTCATACATCGTTCGGTATATTTTTTATCATCAAATTTTGACAGATAATACGTAAAATCGCGTTGTAGATACAAGAAGTAGGTCGTGTTTCACACCGAATTCATTTTTTTAAGTATTAAATCCTCTTCTAGCGCTTACAATAATATATACAGAATATGCAAAATCGTGTTGTATGGACGTACCAGTGTCACATATACGTGCAATCAATGTTTATTAACGCGTACATACATTCTCTTTGTTTTTGCGAATTTTAAAAAATTTTTATTAATCTAATGAAAAAAGAAATTTTGTCCGCTTTTATGCGAGAAAGTTGTATGATTCCAAAATTACACATATCTCCCAAGAATAAAGAATCATTGTTATTTTCGAGCTCTATGTTTTAAAAACCATAAATAATATCTATTTACAGTTTACTTATGTATTATAGTCTGCAGTATAAAAATGAGAACATAGGCTACAATGTACGAAATGATATACTACATAAACACGTCAATTAATTAGAGATATTAAAAATCTTGAACGAGCTCATTGTCTTCGATATTTATAAGGCTATACTTATACAAATATCGTTTTAAACGCGTATCAATACTTTGCTGTTGTTGTTGTTATATCCTTTAAGAAGTCCAGAAGTTGTTCGACTTTACCTCGGTTGCATTATACCGTACGGTCTGAGCGACAAACTTTTCGAATGCCTTTTAATACCGAGAGCGGTTGGCCACGGAAAGCCGAGTAGCGACATTGTGCGCGAACTGTTTGTATAGCAGATTAGACCGCTCGTGTATGGGAGGAATGATTCATATATAAATTTTATAGTCGAGCTCGCTCGACTTTCGATCGACACGCACACCTATTTTTTTTCTTTTTTTTTCCAACCACTTCGTATTATCGATCTATTCCTTAAGCTGTACGAGGAAACTGATATTATATAGGAGATAGTTGGTTAACTTTCTAACGAGATACGAGATGTGCTTGTCAAAATTTTATTTCAATAGCGAATCTTGATGAAAGAAACTATATCGGCTTTTTGTTCCGAAAATTAACACGATAGATTATCGACAGCCAATATATAGTTTTCCTTTTTTTCGAGTGTTAAGTTATAGGGGCATAAAATTTAAAGATCGTATTAATATCGCATTATTACTTTTTTGTTCATTACCGAGTAATTAAACTTGAAAATTTATGAATATCCCGCGGTACTTTTGTGTTTCTAAGAGTTACATAAAACTAAAAAACATCGACGTTAATGTGCGGTTGAACTGGAAAAGATCGTTTTTTTTTAATTTTTTTTTCTTTGGAGGAAAAGCAATAAAGTCCTTGTATAACCCAATTTTCATCTATGATCACATACATACATATATATGTATATATTTTTATTATATCGTAAAACGCATTTATTGTGTGGTAAAGAAAACAGTTAAATCGTAATAAAATTAAGAATGCCCATCAACATGTTTGTAAATCAATTTTACTTAACTGTTGCGCAATATTGATCAATCGCTTTTTATAGCTTTCATTGGTAAAATATAATATTTTTCTCATCAACTCGCATTTTTATATTGGGTTTTTATAAAGAATAATATTTAGCGCATTGTGCCGTTTAATTATTATTTACCTCCGTGCGCGTTATTGACAGTTACTTTTACACCGTCATCTGTTTTTATTTTACTTGAAAAAAGGGATTAATTAAGAAATAAAATATCATTCATTTCATCTGAATGGCTAAAGGAAGTTGAATAGGGAATGATTTTAAATTTACTCGAAATAAATAAAAGTAAATCAAGCACCAATATATATGTAGCATTCCATATCAAACCAGCAGATGAACATTAAAAAAAATATTGATATTCTGCTAAACAACTCCTTTTTGAATGTAGAATATGTAAACAAATTTTTAGATGCTTTACTTTGACATGACAAAAGTTATCAATAACCAAAAAACAAAGATTTTCCTGGTTTGTACTTATATGACAAATTTTCACGACTTTATAACTCACAATATATGCATCCTACAAAAAAATGGATAGATACCTTTAAGATTAAGAATTACATCAAGATTTCAATGAATTTTTAATTATAATCATTAATTGAATATTATTGCACTTTTACTGACCGTAAGTCGCTAAAAATAATATATTTTAATTTTTGGCATTTTTCGGCACAATTGATACTATTGAAAAAAATCACAAATACTTCTAATTACATGTACTTGATGACACCAGCAAGCCGCTTGGTGGCATAATTAATAGAATAAAAGATATACACTTTTTTATGTAAATGAAAAGTAGAATCTATACCAGTATTTTTAAAATTATGAATTACTAGCTTTATAGAGAAAAGTGTATATCTATTGTCCAATTAATTATGCCATTAAGCGTTTTCATACACACAAAGTACATCTAATTAGAAGTATCTGTGATTTTTTTCAATAATATTAATTGTGCCGAAAAATGCCAAAAATTAAAATATATGATTTTTTAGTGTCTGAAAGGGGTAGGCCGAGTTAAAACGAAAAAAATAAGCAAATTTTGGATACGCTGTCAAAATTTTATTTTTGTAACTGTATAAAAAAATTTGAGGTTGAAGTATTTAATGAGACCTTCAATTTTCGGGATGCTGGAACTCAAAATGTTGCTTTTAGGGCTTGCAATTAATTCCTATGCTCGATACCTCACTTTCCTGTATTTTATCGCATGGAACAATTTGCTCGATGTCTATATTCAACCAAATCGAACACAATTAGGCTCGAAAGGAAGGTATTGATACATACATACTTTTATGGATTACATTTTTTAATTAGGTCTTTATTTCTAATTTGTGCACCAAAACATGTAGCTATTAAGAATTTTTAAATAAATTATTAGACATTTTGGTACATAAATTAGAAGTAAAGACCTTATTAAAAAAAGTTTTATGTGTCAATAGCTTCCTTTTGAACCTGATTACGTTCGATTTGGTTGAATAGACATTTAGCAAGTGTCCCACGTGATAAAATAAAGGAAACCGAGGTATTCAACATAGGAATTAATTGCAAGCCCTAAAAAGCAGCATTTTGAGGTCCAGCAGCCCGGAAATTGAAGGTTTCATTAAATACTTCAAACTCAAATTTTAGTTTACATAGTTAGAAAAATAAAATTTGGGCAGCGTATCAAAAATTTGCTTATTTTTTCATTTAACTCAGACTTACCCCCTTAAGGTAGGTAAAAGTGCAATAATATTCAATTAATGGTTATAATTTAAATTTTATTGAAATATCGATGTAACTTCTAATCTTAAAGATATCTATAATATTTTGTAGAAAGTCATGAAGATTGGTCATATAAGTGCAAAACAGGAAAATATATGTTTTTTGGCTATTCATATCTAAGTAAGGCATCTAAAAATTTGTTAACAATTTTAGGTTCAATAAGGAGTTGTTTAGTAGAATATCAATAATTTTTAAATTTTCATCTGCTGATTTGATATGGAATACTCCATACATAGGATACATTTTGTATTTAACGTATCTCCGGTAGATTTAACCGAAGTTGTAAGTAACCGTTTGAGTCGATTGATTGGAATTATATCTTAATATAAAATTTTTTCTTTCGTATTAAAAAGGATACGCAGACAACTTTCATCTACAGCGCATTTTTTATCGACGCATAAATTGCTGCTTTATCGAGGTATAAAAAATCTGTATGTATGCGTAGGAATACGAAGGTGATGATTCGCGCATTACGCGTTTTCTGTGTGAAATCGAATATTAGAGGATTATAAACAATTTATATTTAAAATTTTGAAAATTCCGTTCGACAATTATCTTCGAATTTTTACGACACTATTTGAATTAGAAAAATAAGACATTTTGTGGGTATAATTTTTATGAAGCGCCAATAAATCTATAAAACTTCGTATTTATTAATTATACGTTTAAGATATAAGAAATACTGTAGTTGCGTAACATGATTCTGTAAGAAACGTCAAGCTTGAAACTGCAAGAACAGAAATAATTGGTAACAACGAATAAATTAAAGCAATAATATGTATTATAAAATGTATTATTTGAGTATAACAATAGGTTGACGAGCGTTCACGCTTACACAATAGTTTTTGTCTTTTTTGTTTAACACTTGATTGTATTAGATGCAGATCGAACGTCAAACAGTCGATGCGAATTTTACGAGATTTTTTGTCGCGGTTTTTTCAGCCAGGTGTGCTGTTCCGAGAAAGGCAATTAAAGCAAGGGCTTGCTTAACTTTTACGAGGGGAGAAACCTCGGTAAAGGACAATTCCGTCTAGATTACGCAAGCTAGGACATCGAGAGGCATACAGAGTGGCGAAATTAAGTGTGCTTCGAATACTTGTATATTACTTTCTTTTATGTTATTCAAAAATTACGAGCTACGTTTATTACGCGCTTAAGAAGGTTCCTCGGCAACCTCTTTTTATGGTCTAATGTAATAAGAATCCCGTTTAAATAATAAAAAGTATTTGCGAGAGTTATAAAATAAGATGTTGTACGTATTAATTAATAAGTTACATCTTCTCAACAAAATTTATACGTTTAAAATTCGCGTAAATCATAATAACAGGTGCACATTAGTATACAAAACGGAGCGGAATATATTAGACAATTTTGACTGAATTACATAAACAGACAAATTACTAAATAACTTTTTTACAATATTCAAAGCGAGAATGAAACTAAAATGATTATTTTAATTTCGATACATTAAAATAATGTAATGTGATATTAATTAATGAGCAAATAAAATCGAATTAAGAAGGTGTTACGACGTAAGTACCACTCCCGAATGATAAAACGACTTTTAATACCTAACAATTCATCGAAAGGTGGAAAATCCCATATATAGACGTAATAGGAAAGGGACGTTTGGCGCGATTAAACAGGACCGAGCGACGCGCCGGCCGTCGAGGATCTTCTTCGGTGTATATAAACCAGCTAGCCAATGATGATGCACCGGTGGTGGTCGACTCTCCGGTCGTTGGCTCACCGCGACGCCGCATTAAGGATCTCGTTAACGAAGCGAAGCAATCTTTATAACGAAGACGCCCTCTTCCTATCTGTACGCGAGCGGAAGGAGAGAAGAGAGAACGAGGGTAGGTGAGGGGCGGCAGGTGCCTCTGTCTGATGCCGTATTACTCTCTTTATTTCTCTCTTTCTCTTTCTCTGGTTTTATGGAAAAGATTCCCCCTTGTTTCGGTCTTTGTGATTGTCAGGCCGCGCGATTTTATGTGATGCGCGCTTCAGTCGCACTAAAGGAGGACGGAAGATGCTGGGTGCGTGTGAAAGAGGGAGAGAAAAATAAATCCCTACCGAACGAGGAAAAGGAAAAGGAATAACAGTTAAAGTGTATTTCCCGATCCCCTGACTCGCTGGTGTGTACACAAGGGGCCGGCGGATGCTTTGTTTTCATTACGAGTGTCTTTCGATATTGTTTTTGGAAGTAAGCCTCGTAATGCGATTGTCCGTGTACTTGGTTGAATGAGGGAAAGAAAATTGTAATTCCTCGGTTGCCAGACTGTCCTACCAAACCATTGTTATCTTTTTTTTTTACTTTCTTTTTTCCCTCTTTTGCTCGAATGGGCTAAGATAGTGTTCGCGACTAAGAATTTCACATTATTTATTTATGCTAGACTGTGTCTGGGTATTACTTTAACCAGATTGTTCGAATTGATGGATTCGAAATTTGAAAAGTTCGATGCCTCGAGATAGACTGTGTGGTGATAGAGTTTCTTCGCCAATCCATTTGACAATTCAAGAGGGTTAATTTTCTCGTTGATTATCTTTGCTTGTAGTGGATACACCACGCGAATACATCCGCATTTAAAAATACATTTGATATTATAAATTGCAAATAATTAAATAAGAGTATTAGTCTATAAAATTCTAAGAGTTCATTGTCTCTAATTTAATAATTATACACGTCAGTGTGCATACATTTTAGGTATAGAAATAAATTTTTGATGAATAAAGATAATTTCATATGGTACGAAAATAATCGTGGTAAGGAATTTCTTGAAAGTTGATAAACATTTCTACCTAAAATGTAACACATGGATGAATTATTAATGATGCTTAGAAATTTATAATCTAATGTCAAAGTTTATACAATTTTTATTTAAGTAAAATTTGAGTTAGAAACGCGGTTAAAATATTTTTAAATAACTAATTACAAAAAAATCATGTAAAATTGCTTAATTAACTGATAAAATTTACGAAAATTAATGAAAAAATAAATTTTAGCTGTACGCGTGAAGTGGCAGTACACAATCAACTTATCGATAATGATCTTACTCGCGATAATAGACGTATATCTCGAATCGATCGTAAAATTCGAAGGTGTGAATTAATTGTTAAACGTTATATTTTATATATGTATATTCTCTTGCGAGGTGTAAGCGATAATTTATGAATTTTCATTAAACAACAATGGGATTTCGTTATAAAAAGAGTGTTACACCGTATTACAAGAGTGAGTTGGCAGTTCTGTATGAAAACGAAAACTGCATAATAAAAAAGGAACTCCCACCCCCTTGTACGCCAAAATGATGCCAGGATGGCAGAAGAGGAGCTGCGGCGGTGGTTGTGTGGTGCTCGGATCAACCTGTCTTATGCAGCTACGGTAATGGCCACTAGAATAATATTATGGGGAAGGGTGTGTGTATATATATACATATACATAAGCGCGCACGCAACAAGCTGACGGCAGCTCGCGGACATAAAATTTTTTATTCTACGAAACTGCGGCCACATAATGAGTTTCACTCCGGGCTTTATTAGAGCGAGAATCCGCACCTCGCCTACCCGCAATTTCCCTCTTCTCTTTTATACACACACACGCACACGCGCACATCTACGTAGACGCGTGCATGCACATACGCGTATACTTATATTTGTGCATTCGTTTATTTCTATTTATTTGCGTTGTTCAAATGCCAAATTGCACCTTCCCGCGAGTTCTCTTCGGTATTTCACCTACTCTTCGGATTTACAGTTTTGGTTAATAGCATTTGATGTATCACTTGTTTCACTTGTTATATATAGTTATTACAGTAATTATACCGCGTTTGTTCATTTTTGCTAAAATGTTCTAGTTTACGTTGATATACAAATTGTTAACGTACATTACGTATGTTATTATGTATATATATATATACTTGTAAATATGAAAATTATTATTATTAAGGATGTTTCTAAATAATTCGTAATATACTGTTACTATAGTAATACGGATTATTGTGCATCGCAAACTTTTAATAAACGTATGTCGATCATTGCGGCAGTTACCATAATCAACGGGAATTCAAACCCGTAATCATAGTTTTAAGGAATAACTGGATGACGAAAAAAAGGAATAACCAATATTTTATCGGAATCGAAACCCGAAAGTTTCATCTGCCGTCGTAAACTTTAGAAAATCGCAATCCCCATAATTGTAAAGCTTCGAGTCTGACCCGAATAAAAGAGGAGGGGATGGGAGTATAGAAGAAGAAGAAAAAAGTCACCCCGTACCAATTTCTGGAGATGTTCGAGGGCGAGGGCAAAGAAAAGTAATGCTCTCGCGCATTCGGAATCGCACAAAGGAGAAGTGCCAAGGAACAAGGAACCGGGATACGGACAGAATGAAAGAGAAAAAGAGGGTGATACGGGGGGGTAAGAAGAGAGGGGTCTCGGTCTCTCTCGATTAATCGAGTGCTTGGCGAAACGCCGACGTGAAATTGGCGTTAAGCCACTAATTGCGCTCGTTCATTCGCCTACATACAAATCGCCCTTAGCCACCCGTTTTCTCCTATCTTAGTGCCATCTCTCTCGGTTTGACCTCATCGCTCGAAAGCGCGATTTGCACCCAATCGCTCCTGAATTCGAAATGTACATTCCTAAGTCGGCCGCAAGCGCCTCTCGTCTTCTCGATTATACCGGGCGCGAGAGCTAACGCGCGGATTGAAATGCGCCGGGCTCGTCGCGTCGCACGTTCCTCTCTCGGATGCTCCTGGATTTAATGGACTGCCACGCGCCCGGGCTAAGCGCATAATTTCTTGTTGCTATACGAATACCGCTTTTCTTTTTTATCTCCCATACCTTCCACCCAAGCGAGAGAGAGAGAGAGAGAGCGAAAGAGTTTCTTGAATATACCCGATGGACTTCCAAATTATCGGTACTACCTCGGTGGAAAGATGCTTTTCTCTCGAGTGTTGAACCTTCGTTGAATCTGTAATTAAAAGGAATACCAAAGTGCTTTTTATGTACCGCTGACCTTACAGTTTATCCAGTAATTTTAATTTAAATTTAATCAAGTGTTATCTATTGCAATGATCGATTTGAAATAATATATCGTATCGCTCGTAAAGATTCGTTGGATTGTAATAGTGTTTTCTACAACGTTTTATTATTTTTATCAACGCATGTTCATACCTTACAAAAACCAATAAAATAAACTATTTACGTGATTCGTAAAGCTATTTTTCTTAAATTGCTATTACAAATTTACTTCTTCTTCTAAGAACGGATACCCTTCTACCGTTAAAAAATATAAAATATTCATAGCATTACTCAAAGAGCTGTAATTTCGTGAAAAATTTTCAGGAAAATAAAAAAAAATCCCTTTTACAACTAAAAGTTTTTACTTTCGAATCGTTGCTTTTTACATTCTACATGAAATGAGCAATGTTAGTATATAAAAATGTGTATAGAAGTTTCATTATTCTCTCTCTATTTTTTTTTTGTTTTCAATTACTGTGTAAGGTACTTCTTTTTCCCCCTTAACATTATCATCGCTAATGATTTAATTATTTTAATGCTATATAGTTGTAGGTAGAAATATAAAAATGAGGCGAAAGAGATTTAATGGATTTATTCATAAAATTTAATAGAGATGCTTGGTGAAATATTTCTTACCTACAATATGGTGAACATTGAAACCTTGAAACTCAATAGTTCAAGGTATGCTTTCATTCCGGGCATTTGAGTATGCATCCAACAGAGGGAGCTAGTTTCCATTTTATCAAGATAACGCAGTTCAAGTGTATATGGAGCAATAAATTGTGGTACTCTTTTTCAATTAACTGAATTATAATACTAAAATTGTTATTCTCGTATACCGAGATACATTTTCTGTTAAAAATTACATGTTTTATGTACTAGCTATTTATACATGTGTGCAGTAATTTTTAACGTCATTTTTAATGAAATATATTATACTATGTATACGTTTTAATAATAACTATAAAACGTATAATATAAACTATAATATAACTATAATATAAATTATGATAATCTAAGTATAACTTTATGTTATACTGCAAAATATCATAATTGTATAATAGAACAATTTTTACTAAATATGTATATTATTTAGTATACTCGTATAACATTGTAAATACACAGTTAAAATTTTTTAATACATCTAATTCTTACTACAGGACAAAAAAATGTTTAATGTGAAAAGTTTAAATAAAATTTTAATAAGTATAAAATATACAATGAAATTAATAATTTTTTATATAACGCAATAAACATTTTCATTGCACAGTATTATTGTATAAATATTCTACATTATAAGTAAAAGTGAATTGAGGTAGTGCATTAGGTAAAAAGTACAAAATTTCGTGGAAAGTAATAAACCGTCTATATGTAATCGAATTTCTGCATATATATTCTTCTATCCATCAGCGTTTATCGGTAAATGTAACAAGTCTTTGAATTCTGATATCCTTATATTCGCGGCGTATCCAGCTGACCTTCATTTCGTCGAAAGCGGGGTGGAAAAATTGACTTCCCAAAGCTCATAAATAAATCCGTCCATCCGATCCAATTGAATTCACCTCGGTTATGTACATATATATATATATACATATATAAAACTGCACGTAGAAAACATCTAACGCGTGCGAGCGCGAGCAGTTTTACTTGGTACTTTTCTCTTCTTCTCGAAGCCGTTTTCTTCTTCTCTTACAGCATCAACATCAGCAGCAGCAGCAGGCTCGCCTCCTCCTCTTCTTCGGATGGTGGTTAGAAGTGGAGCGAACGAACGCACTTGCCCGACAGAGATGGAAGCTATAACAGTAACCTGCTCGGCTTGTATTACGCACTTTACGCTCGCGCATACACACCCATCCCATGCTAAACGAAGAGAGACTATCCATTTTTAACCTACCCTCTCTCTCTCTCTCTCTCTCTTGCTTCTGAGGTTTTCACGTGAATATTGTCTCGAGGTTATATTGCAAAATGACTTTCTTTTATGAATTCAAAAAATTTTTTTTTTCGAAGATTGACATCTATATGTCTGATTGCTTTTTTTTGTTTCTTTATATTTATTTTTTATCTTGTATAGGTATTATATTTACTTTAAGATCATAGATTTGGAATTAAATGATAATGATCTTACGGAGTAAAATGGAACGAGTTTATTTTGAGTTTAAACCCTATTCCGAGAAATATATATAGAATACATTTTTGTCGTATCACTTTGAATTTAAAATGATTCTACTTAAAACATTACAATATTTAAATATATAAACTTACAATTTCAAACAAAAATTACTGATTATTCATCATTTTTAATAAATTTCCATGTACGAGAAAGATAAAAAAATTAATTAACACTTGATGGTTCGTTTTATGTATAATGATACAGGAAAAATAAGAGAAAGTAATAAGTTTACTCGTAAGTTGCTGTATATAGTATAAAAATATTTACTAATTATTTTGATCATGATTAATACACGAGACCGCTTCTTGTATGACAAATTCAAGTTTTTAAAGTGATTGATCGAGTGGAGTTTTTACACTACTTCCCGTATATCTCAATAAAAAAAAAGATCATCCTATTATAATTTTAAAGATTATCTACTTTCAACTGGAATTAATACAAATCATAATAGAATTTATAATAATTCGAATAACAGCGCTGAAATTCCACGGAATATTAACTGAAAGTTCAAATAATTAATTTAATATATTATATAGCGTATATATAGAGTAATAGGAAAGTTAAAGTTTATATACGTTGCAATGAATTTTATGTCAATGTCTATATATATATATATACACACACATACACACGCAAAAGCTAGTATCACATAAACGCGCGTATTTATATAAATTATTATAGTTAATAAGTGGATAAATAAAAAATTTTTTATTATATGGGATAATGATAATCGGTATACATTTAAAATACATTATCGACGCGTAATATTCTTCGAAAGATAGATTTTTTCGTCGCGATAATTAACTAGTTGTCTTATCAGTTGGAAATCAGCATCGATTATCCACTTTAGCTCGAAATTACAAAGTGACGATATTCTCATTACGAACGGCAAACTCGGTAACCAGATGGGTTATCGGGAGAGGTTACGTAAGGTATATAAGAAAGGAAAAGCCTGCATTATTGACAAAAGTGCGCATTGACCCGATCTCCGCGTTCGCGCAATAATTAGTAGCGAGTTTCGTTTATCTGATCGTTCTTTCTCTTGGTCATCGTGATTTCAAAATCTATGGGCATATTCAATTGATACAGTTGATCGAGCTCGAGTTATCTAAACGCGAATAAACTTTTCGCTCAATCGGTTATTGCGCGAGGTGCTCGCGAGAAGGAGCGAGTTGATAGCCACTGGTACGTAAGCGTGGCCCCGGATTCCTGGACCGGTTCCCGCGTGCGCTCTATTGCTCTTGTATATGTAACCACAACTGTGTGTATATATACGCGTGTATGAATGTATATACATACACGTACACCCAGAGACGGGCAGATCCCTTTTTCCTCCATCTCTCTCTGGTTCTTGCTACTTAAGCGGCTCGTAAATCCTCGGCGTCTCTGGTCTCTCTCGTTTATGGCGAGATCAGCGCGCCGTATCTTTTCCTACCTGCGGAGAAGGATAGAGAGAGAGAACGAGAGAGAGAGAGAGAGCGAGAAAGAGAGAGAGGCAGGAGCCACACGACAGGTGCCAGTGGCGTAGGGCCTCGCTTCTCCCGAGTAATGACCGCCGATATTTATAGAACCGAGATCTTCTCTTTTCCTCTCGCCGCGCAACCAAGACCAAATTCTCGCGGTCTCTATAGCTTCACCTCTCTCTCTCTCTCTCTCTCTCTCTCCCTTTCTCTCTTACCGTGTTGATTCTTTCTTTTGTCTACGCTTGTTTTTCGCTAGCTGCTACCTTCTTCGTGTTCTCTTTTTTTTTCGCCTTCACTTTATTTTTTTCGCTCTTCTTTTTTTTTTATGACATACCCTTTTTGACGGGAGAGAATGCTCGAGGCGCGGGAAAAAATGGGAGACCACGGTGGTGGGTATCACTTTTTCTGACGTGTGCGTTGGTTTTATGTACTTACGCGAAGAATGCTGTACGTTTATTGCGAGCTTTTAGGTTACATTTTCCAACTATGCCGTACGATTTGCACCTGTTGTTTTCTCCACATTTCGCTTCTATATGTATATATGTGAGAATAAGCGTTAAGAGATTCTTTGCGTTTTTCAGATTCCTCCAGGAAGAAAATTACCATGTACCTTTTAAATATTGTTAATTAATTGTTAATCTGTTTATCGCGTCCTTTGTTCGTGCATTCGCGATGATGATGGCTATTTATCAAGAATATTTCGAAATATAAATTTATAAAATTCTAGTTATCTAATGTTTAAATAAAGTAGAAGACAAAGTGTACCAAAACCAATGTATTAATTTGTAACGTACAGGACGAGGTACACGATGTTTTTAAATAATTGACGTCGAAGCCCTTCAAGTATTTCGCAAATGAGTTTTAAATTTGCATGAGGAAGCACTATACTGATTGAATTACAATTGTTGGAAATTGAATCAACGTGTACTGGAATATGTATTTTTTAAGTAATTTGTTTATTGATAAATTGTAATTAATATTTGATGCGACATATGAATAAATTTATAGAATAAGTTTATAGAGTAATATAGTTTGAAATAATTTATTATTTACTTGAAAAATCACAGAGAGAAAGTTTAATAAAAATATCTCAAAAATTTTGGGTAAACTGCTATTGCTTGTTTATGTAATTTTTGTACAGAATGTTATAATATTAACTTTTATTCAGTATATGTATAGGTACATTTAATAAAATTTTCCCTCCATTTACTAATTAAAATATTTGATGAGTTTGAAATACGAGATATTCAGTCAAAAGTATCATTTGATTTACGACGTAGAGTGAGTATAATTTATATTTTGCAACGAATCGACGTTAAATGGACCATTGATCCATCAAGGTGGTATACACGAAGAGTATCGGAATCAGTAGACACGGTAACTATATTTTCCAGAACAAACCTCTTGTCGACATGATGTTGCATAAATTCGCAACAACCGTTCTATCAATAAGCAGACAGGTAAACATGAAATAATGCTTTCACCGGGCTTAAGTGGCAATTTTTTTCCCAACCTTTTTCTTCTCATTTTAATTAACAACATTGATTGGGAAATAATAATCGATATTCGAATTAATAATCAATGAAATCGTTTGGGAGGGCATTATGCCATCGAGTTTTATTATCACATTTGAATCCGAAAGGATTCACGGCAGAGGTGCATTAAAAGCGTCGTCCAGAAAACCTCATCTCAATACGTACCCCGACCACTCGTGAATTTTTTTTGCGGAGAAAATTCAGTCGTAGCTCGATCGAAGAGTATTACACAGGGCACCTTAAAATTCCCCGAGTCATATTTCCAGGATCTCTCTCTCTCTCTCTCACTCTCTGCCTCTCTCTTCCTCTGGCCGGACTCAATCTTTTTACCATCCTCCGTTTTGCCTCCTCTAGAGAGAATCCCGAAATCGTGCTCTTTGTCGTCGAGGTAGTCGCGCCGGCCCAAGGAAAAAGGATATTTTTATGCGCCGTTGATCAGAAGAAAGAGATGCATTATTGGCCACGGTTCAATGCCTTATCTCATATCCAGATACATCTATCCTGACAATCCAATTCTCTTCCACTTCAGATTTTTATTCCCGCCGAAGCGACGCGTACACCCTACATTTATATATATATATATGTATACGTATATATGTATATCACGGGAGGGATATGGGGAAAATTCGAGGAAAGGCGCGAGTCTGATGCTCGATTTGTGAAAATATAAATTTTGCAGGTACTCGACAATTCAATTGATTATTCGACTGTGCTCCGACTACGAACTTTTCTCTCACCTCTTACGTCGTACGTAGGTGTAGACGCACGTTTCACTACCAAGAGTTCGATGCACCACGAGGCTCTAGTTTCGTTTGTGTATTAACAGCTTGTAAGCATAGAAAACAACTTTTTGCTTCGGAAACGTTTTCTTACTTCGTAATGTGCTATTTTAACCAAGTGTGTGATACATAGCTACTTCCAACTTTAACGATCTATAAATATAGTAATTTTAACATTTACTCATTCTTTTCCTTTTTTTTCTATTTGAGTTTACAATCCTTTAGTTAATGTGTCGATCATTTTTATAGATGAATAAGAAAATCAGCGTTACTTGTTATTAAATTCATGCATCTAAACAATTATAATGAAATATTATATTTACAGTTGAATTGTATCGTAAACAAACAAAACTTTATATAAAATAATTAATTTTTAATCGAGTTATTTATCGCGTATACGCATTAATATTAATTCGACATTTCGTAGAGAAATACTTAATAGTTTGATTAACATATTTAATTTGAAATTAATTGGTTTAACAATTATATGCATATATACATACCTGCCTTCTTTAAATAATAATTTGACGCGTTGGCAAATAAAGTTTTCCTTACATATCTTGTTGAGGAATTACTATAAACTAATAAACTTGTTGACATGAATCATATCGTCAATCATCCTACTGACATTTGCGACAATTTGATTTGAAGCTGTAATTACAGAGTTATGAGTAATTAGCCAACCTGACTCGAATGCCGAGCAGCTTCTTTCTCTCTTCTCTCTTCTCTCTTCCTCTCTCTCTCTCTCTCTCTCTCTCTCTCTCTCTCTCTCTCTCTTTCTCGCTCTCTGTTGCATATTTTGTTTTATTTCCATTGTACAGGATGCAGTGCATTGACATCAAAATTGAGGTACATGTTCGATGGAATCTTATTTGACCATTAGGCAGCGTATACGTTCTGGTAAATATCCCGATTAGAAATTAAATTCACGCATACTAAAGAGACTCTGAAAGGTGAATTTGAAATCTATTTAGGAAACTTCATCGGTATTTATCGCGTATAGAATCAGACCAGTGCCAAGACACTTGAATGACCGCGTCGAGATTTAGAGTGACGTGGGTCAATAATACAAATATACACTAAACGAGTTTCTAATACGAGCATAACACCTGCTGTTTTATATACAGGTGTATATGTATATATATATATATCCCTTTGATACGTGTGAAGGACGGTGAGCATCTTTGTATCTTTAGTGCGTTTGTTAATCGTTAAGCCAAATACCCTCGTGTTTTTGATACTTCAAAATCCGTCTGAGCGTAAATCGAATCTGTCAGTTTTAAGTGTGAACCTTCTACGGATATGAACATTTGAACTCATTAAAACTAATGTACGATTTTTTTTAATACCACTATACAGCTTACACAGAGAGAAATTTTATGTTCCCACAGTGAGAAATTGATATATCATCTGTTTAATGTTTTATCTACTGTAAGTATAAAAGCTGATTGATATATAAGATAAATTACATCATTTATAAATTTGACTGTGTACTTAATCCACGTTATAGTTTATTACGATGATGTAATTGTTTTGCCAATCATTAATTATGAATATTTATACTTTAATTTCTTCTAGAATGGCAGAAGATATGCCATTTTTATGCATCATTACACACCGAGCGTAATATAAAAATATTGTTTTTTTTCAACTTGGCAAAACGAGAACAATTTATCGTTTTATTACACTTCTGGTTAGACGATCGTCTTCGCAAAAATGCAATGGAACGCAGTTAGGTCGGAAATTGATATGTCCGTCCGTATAATGTAATCAATACTATTCGCTATTCTGTAATATATTTTACCCGCATTAAATTGATTTTTATTTGCAATATTAATTCCACTCTGTCCATGTTATTACATTGCTCAATTTTTCATAATGTTTCACTATATACACGGTACGTTATCTCCCTTTCTGTATACGTACCATCATAATTTTTACTGGGTTATTGGAATTTTATATGCAGGTATAAATTAAAAAACATACATGTTAATAAATATTAGTAAAAAATGTTTATTATATACAAACACAGATAATTACTCAAATTAATTTGTAAGAATCGAGTTATTACACGGTCGACGGAGATAAAAATG
Organism: Theocolax elegans; assembly: GCA_026168455.1. Taxonomy (NCBI): domain Eukaryota; kingdom Metazoa; phylum Arthropoda; class Insecta; order Hymenoptera; family Cerocephalidae; genus Theocolax; species Theocolax elegans. The sequence goes on from CM047429.1 coordinate 67,037,939, forward strand.
AATTTGATTATATTCCATCAAATAATTTTATTTCCCATCCGATTTTATTCTCGTTTTACTATGCCGTTTGCAAAAGCACATCTCTGTCTCTCTCTCTCTCTCTCTCTCGCGTTCGCTATCTTTCACGTTAGAGTCTTATCAAAATCCAGTCGCGGTATCAGTGCGTCGTCGAGCCCATCTCGAGGCCGTCATCGTCAGCGTGTCGCGCGCGCGTTCCTTTTATTACGCAGCCGCGAAAAGACGACTCGTCGTAAACACGCCATCGGCGACCGGTAATACGAGGAGTCTCGCGGTTTCGTCTCGCGGATATCTATATATACACACATATATGTATACATTCATAGGATAATATACACACGCGACGTCTATGTACGTATGCACCTTGCGTGAAATTCGAGTTTTATTCGGTCGCGCGATCGACCACCTTATAGGATATATACCAAAAGCCTGTTTAATGGTTTAGAAAGTCGGGATTATGATTACGGGCTCGGTCTAGAGTTTATGTAATTAAAACGGGGATACCTTGCGCGTATATATCCCTCCGTCTTTTATTGCTTTTGTATGTGACTATACTCACACGTGCGCATACGCACACACACACACACACACACACACACGCACGCGCACACGTATATGTATACATATATACCGGCACCGCAATCAAAAATCACCCGCGTAAAAATGAGAAAGTTTGGGCCACATTTAGCCTAAGTTTATGTTTGTATAAAGTGTGGCGCAAATGTGTGCAATGAGACTATCCCAAACTTGAGAACTCACGCATTCCAAGTTTGGGAGAAGTTTGCAAAAGTTATGCCAAACTTCCTACGAAGTTCTTATAAATTATTTTGGTATTGGCCGAAATACGGGACAAATTTGTCCAAAGTATGGGGGCAAGTGTAGGATTACTTTTACTACACTTTATTTTTAGGTTATATTAATTTAAAATTCTAAAAGAAAAGAAATTAAAAATAATTTAACATTACTTGATTTACACCTGAAAGAAAAAACATACATGTATTTCCAAAAGATTTCAAGGTCCTCGGTGAATTTCATCCTCTTCATGAAACTCGTCGCAGCACGTCATTTCAAGTCGACGTTGAGGGTTAGACTGATGCATCGACGTCAAGAAAAATGTCTTAGTGACCAGTAAACAAGAAGTCATTTGATTGCTCGTTACTTAGGAACGTTTGTGAAATTTGCTTGACGACCAGCAAACAAATGACTTCTTGTTTACTGGTCACTAAGAAATTTTTCTTGACGCCGATGCGTCAGTCTAACCCTCAACGTCGACTTGGAATGACGTGCTGCGACGACTTAGATGAAGAGGATGAAATTGACCGTGATCCTTGAAATCTTTTGGAAATACATGTATGCTTTTTCTTCCAGGTATAAATCGAGTAATGTTAAATTATTTTTAATTTCTTTTCTTTTAAAATTTTAAATTAATATAACCTAAAAATAAAGTGTAGTAAAAGTAATCCTACACTTGCCCCCATACTTTGGACAAATTTGTCCCATATTTCGGCCAATACCAAAATAATTTATAAGAACTTTGTACGAAGTTTGGCATAACTTTTGCAAACTTCTCCCAAACTTGGAATGCGTGAGTTCTCAAGTTTGGGATAATCTCATTGCACACATTTGCGCCACACTTTATACAAACATGAACTTGGGCTAAATGTGGCCCAAACTTTCTCATTTTTACGCGGGCACTTATCTGGGTGCGGGCATCTGCGCCGGAATATGGGATATTAATTTGTATAACCGTTGTAATTGTTTTTTTTTCGTTTCGATATATGTGGTTCGATGGGAGTGACTTGTTGTTGTCGGCGGTGAGTTTCATTCAAATATGTGTCTATATATACACCATATATATATATATATATGTAGGCATATATGTATATAGTCAAGAAAAATTTAATAGAAAAAAATCTGAATATAAAGTGATTGGAAAAATTGTTTATATATCAATTATTTGAAATAACAAAAACTTAATAACGCTTACACGCGTATGTGTATTTATGTTTAATTGAGTTCGTTACGCATATTGTAAAATATATCGGTGAAACTTATAATAAATATACTTTTAATAATGACGTAAAATTTTAATAGAAATTATTTTAGGTCATTGTCGGTCGCTTTACGCGGCTTTTATTTTTAATTGCATCGAGAGTGTTAATTTTCTCAACCACTACCGCTACAGAAAGATGAGATATTGCTTCCAGCAACTCTAGCATAAGTAGTACAAATTTGTAATAGGAGAATTAATGCAAGCATGTATCTAGTAATATTTCATTAGTCAACCAGTAAATATATAACATTCTTATCTCGAGTATCTATTATCTTATTTTTGAAATGCAGTTATAAGCACCTTCCTGCAACTTATCGTATATAGATCATAATCGTTTAGATAAAAAGATAATCACCGTTTTTTGCGTGTCCTTACGTTCCTTGGAAATTTCATGCATTTTAACATCGTTATAATGTATTCTACAAAAAAAAATGTCTAATTCATAGCGTGAAAGTAGCATTGCTTCAAATGAAAACCAGTTAATTTAATTTAATTTCTTTTTCGAACGCTGCAGTATATAATAATTTAAATATTATTTTCATATACGCATAAGCTATATGCAGCTTTAAATAATTCGAATCGTTTGATAATAAATTAATACGTATTTAAATCAAGTTAACTCTGTTTAGAATAAATAAAATTTATTCAAATTTACAAAGTATTTATTTGTTTCGATTGAATACTTTTTTTGAACATACGCAAACAGACAATTTATTCAAATCACTTAATCTCTTATTTTACGTACGCGTTTGGTAGCATGAAAAAAATGTTTAAAGTTATCGCGTAAATTGAATAAAAATTTAGTTTTCCCTCAGGAAATTCAGGTAAACAGATAGAGAGTTATCGATTCGAAGGGGTTAATTCATACTCTCGCGATATGGAAATTTTCGCGATAGCCCGGGTATAACAAAAGTGCAAAACCAGCAAAAATAAACGTCGAAACGTAAACTTCATTATTCGCGTAGGATGAAATGAAACAAAGGGTAGAAAAGGTAAACAGGAAAGAAATCGAAGGAAATGAGAACAGAAGCCGAATCCCCCGTACAATCCGACTAATCAAGCAGTTACGAAAGAATTCAACCAAGCAACTATCTCTCTCTCTCACTCTCTGTCTACCTCTGTGTTCCTCTTTCTCTCTCCCTCTGTGTCCGTCTCTCCCGGTTTTACATAATGACTTCATAATTGCGAATAATTCAATCTCCCAGAGTCGTGGTGATTGATTTGTAAAATACCGGGCGCTCATTACGCATCGCGCAAAATGACCAGAAAAGTCGGCGGCCAATCGGGTTACGCGATATATCGACGGACCCCTACTTACATTCTCGGATAAGTGAGCATCCGATCTACCCGGGATCCCTCACCCATAGCATTACGAGATAGATACCGAGTTAAAAAGAACGCGAACTAAAATTCCAGTATATACAGCTTTCCAGTCTTTCCAGTCTTCTTCTTTCCCTCTCTCGAACGCGATCATTAATAGGGGTTTCCGCTTTCGCGTGTCCACGTCCTTCGTGGACCTTAATGACGCTACCGGCGAAGAAGGGCGCCTCTATCGCTTTTTAATGCCGGTAATAATCATTTTTGTCTTAGATTTTTATTCTATCTAGATTCCGCGGTTAATTTCGCGCGCGCGCGCGCTCGTACACTGCACACGACTAACAGAGATTGAGATGCACCGCGCCGCGACGATTTTATGGTAGATCGGCGGTGAAGTTTCATAGAGGGCTTTATAAACTTGCTTCTTCCTTTTTTTTTACTCGCGCATGTACTTTCCGTTTGATGATTTATTAGGTTGATTCCAATTCCGTTTTATATACGCAAATAGACTAAGTATATTATATTACGTTTATTTATAACTTATTTGAAAATCATTAATTAATGTTGCTTTTTTGCGTAGAAAACTAATTTAAATCAATTTAAATAAATTACTTACTTTTTACAGAAAGAAAGTACTATTTATTATTTTTCACTCGTTTTAACAATTTAAACTTACAAGGGAATGTTGTAAAAAATTGGATTGAAAAACTTAATATTATTATCAGTGAAATATTTTAGTAGATATAGTATACAAATATTTCAATAGAATTTGTTTATTTATTAGAATATTTTGTACACATGTTGATGTATTTCTCGTGCTGGAGCGTATGAAAAAAATTTCAATAAATATTGTGGAAATGCACTAATTTCAATAATCGATAAAACATTATAACCTCGTTGCATAAAAATAACTATAGGATATACAACGCGTGTAACACTCGAAATCGATCATTTTCATACAAACATATTGAAAATAGATTATTCACATACTTTTTCATGGATAAATAAAGCAAATCAACAATACTCACAGTATCATAAAATTAAATTTACAATAGACAGTGAGAAAGAGAGGAAAAGAGAGGGGGGGGGGGGGACGAGTCAAAGCCGTACTAAAACTAGCCCTAACAAACATCGGCTTATAATTCACACTCTAAAATTATCGACACGTTTTGTTTCCGGTATATATCTATACACACGTGGTCAGATTTATCCGCACATTCATCGAATCGGAGGTCGCGAAAATAACGTTACCCGGTTGCTCGAGTAGATCATAACCAGGGATGAGGGTAGGGGGGGGGGGGGGGAAGGCATCGGACTCACAAATCGAAACAAAGCAAAAACAAAAAAAAGACCGCGAAAAAAAAGCAAACAAACATAAAAACCGGTGGAGAGGGATATAGATCGTGAAGCGACAGAACGAGAGAGAAAAAACAAGAATCGGATATGTACCAGAGATTCAAGAGGGTAGGGGGAGGCTCTAAACGAACGAGCCATATATTTTTGCGCTCGAAAGCCGCATTTTGACGTGGCGCACAGGTAGTGAAATATACACGCGTGTTATAACGCGCGGGGCGGCCCATTGTCGCGCTCGGCAATATTCGTCCCGTCATCGTCGTAAGTATATTTCAACGTCGACATCGGGCAAATTCAGTTCTACGACGCCCATCGGGCTGTATATATTGCGCGCGAGGCCCCGGGAAATGTCATCGATGCGCGCACCCGCATCTATATGCGCTCGACGCCCTGATTCACTTCTGCGAAACCCCGTTGATCTTGCTGTCTCTTTTCCTTTTTTTTCCCCTCTCTTTTGGTCGAATAGTTCGTAATTATAGATATTCGCTCGCGGCGTGTCCTTTTTTCTCTTACCTATCTTTCTCTCTCTCTCTCTCTCTCTCTCTCTCTCTCTCTCTCTCTCTCTCTCTCTGTCTTTCTATATATATATTTTCCATTTCTTTTTTTCCTTATGGTTATGAGGGTTAATAAAATTGCGCAACCCGTCGACGGGAAAATTATTTTCTTTTTTACTTTCCCGAGCTACATTTTTGTTATTCTTCATCCCTCTGTTCCTCCTTCGCGGGCGTTATTATTTGTTTTTTTTATCCCGCGTAATACGTGACTATTGTTGCACGTAGCGACGTGCATTCGTTGGCTGCGTTATATTTTATTTTACTTCGACTGACGTGGAGTAACGAAATGAGCGCGAGAATCGTTAACTCGTGTATATATAGACCTAAATATCGGTATGCGGTATTGGATTTCAAAAGCACATAGTTTTCTAAATTTATGGCAATGTAGAGGTATACTTTAAAACCTTTATTGGATTAGTATTGTTTGATGCAACGTTAGGTGTTTCGATTGGATACATCGATGTATTCGTAGAATAATGGTAATGCAATGGAATATACGGACTACACGTGGGGTTAAATTGATTTCAATGTTATACTTTAATTGTTCGATTCAAAATCTTTTTTTTTTTATTTTCTACTGAATGCATTTATTTTTTGTCGTGTGAACAGCTGTTTTTCTCGTTTCTCATTTACAATGAGGATAAAGAAGAAAGCTAAATTTGATTTGCGTCTCATAGTGTGTATATATGTTGCATTCAAAACAACTAATAAAAGGTACATGTTACACATAAAAAAACGCGATATTTGTATATTTTTCGGGAAAGTATAATATATAAAAAAATGTGAAAAAAATTTAAAAAAAGAACAGAACAAGAGTGTTAATATATTTTTAGACAAGTTGACATGCAAAACTAATAAATTTTATTATGTTGCGTTAAAAACCATCGAGTGATGAAATCATTCAGTAAAGTCATGAAAAAAGTTGTTAGTTACGATAAAACATATTTATGATATTAAATCCAAATCAATAATCAAATTTTAGCATATCAATAACTATTTTTCACGTGAAAAAAAAACGGGCTTTTAATATATACAAACATACGTACATTAGCACGTTTTCTTGTGCAACTAAATAAAATATAGTAAAATCAATATTTGATTACGTCATTATTTGTGGGTTGAAAATTAATTCCAATTAAGAACGTAAACCTCATTTTACATCAATTTTCTTTCAAATATAATTATCTTAATTGTTTCGTAATAACGTTTGCTTTGAATCAATCATCACAATTTTAATATAAATACTGTTGGTCGTAATACTCTTGATTCATGATATTATTTCTAATATTGTCATGACGGTAACGTGATATTACATTAATACGAATAGTATCAGATATAGTTACAAATGTATTTGATAAAATTACAAGAGACCAATCGGGAATATACATTCATTATAGTTAAATCTATTTGATTTTTCTTCTGCAAAAATGTTTCACATGGAATATAAGTAATATAATACAATAATCGTAAAACTCATTAAAAATTCTATAAACTCTTTTCAATCGAATAAAATTATCGATCGACGCTCATTTCTTTGGCGAGTGTGAAAAATGAATATACGACGAAAATGAAAATTGAAACGACGACACTGTACGAGTAAAACGTTGGAGTCTTTTCAACGAGAGGAGGATATAGTACAAAAAAAAAATATCGAGTTCCACGTCATTGACTATAAGTAGAGGATTTTCATAATATCGTGTGACATCCGGAACCCCTCGTCGAGTTAAAAAGCCGCGTCGGCATTAATTGTAAAGTGTCTATTAATTATCACGAATTAATGGTTTTCTTAGGGTGGCTGATGGCGGCCCGCCAACGTATACGTCAAAAGAAAAGACTAATGAATCGCTCGCTTTCAATTCGAAAGCGCTTGCAGTTTTACAAAAGAAGAATTTCGCGCGCTTGCAAATTAATGATCGAGCACTCCCACTAAACCCTGTTTCCCCCCCACCCTTCGAACTAACGCGTGTTCGTATCGAGTTTGAGTTTACCTATGATTGTCGAATTTCCTATATACCATACGCTTGTATAAAACAAGGAGTCAATTAAAATGTTATAATCGACTCGTTGTATCTAAGCTGCATGACGCGTATTCAATGTTTGACCACAAAGAATACTCCCATTCGTCGGAATGATCTTTTTTTTTATGTAATTGTTCGTAGGTGAATGGCACTTGAAATAATGATTATTATTTTCAATTTTTAATGCACGATTAATTGACACGGACCGAACAATGGACGAGTGTGATTCAGCCGTTTTATCAATCCTGATGATGTGTCATTTCTGAACTTTCGCTTACAGATTTAAATAACGAAAATGGTGAATTGTATGAAAATTTGACGTTAAGTGTACGCATTTAATTTTAAATTGCTTTTACATAAACAATTTTGCAACGAGATTCATCATACATTTTATACAATGAAAACAATTTAAAATTTAACGTAATACGATATAATAGTAAATAAGAAATCGTAAATCGAAATCGAGAAAAAAAATCACTCGACCGATACGAAGATTAAAATCTAAAGTACGATTACGAGAAGAGCCACTGAAACATGCAGCAATCAAGATCTCACCCAATAACTTGACCCAAGTATACACACGGGCGCACACACATACACACATAGTCACTTACGAAGAAAAAAAGACTCAAGCTTCTCGACGTCGAATCCTCACAATGACCGATGAAGTGGCGCATCTCTCCACTGAATGCGATAAAAAACAAAGAGAGAGAGAGAGAGAGAGAAGAGAGAGAGAGAAAAAGGAAAAAGGAGAAGTCGGCACACTAAAAGGCGGCACAGACGTAAAAAGGGCAAGAAATGAGAGAGCGCGAGGGAAAAAAAGAGGGGGCGATATTCTCTCGCGCATTAAATGCAATCTCCGATCGGCGCGTCACCGCGGGCAAACACGCTCCCTGGCCCAGATTAAGGCCGGGGGTCGCGTACAAGACGAGAACCAAGGAGGGAAGAGAAAAAAGGGGGCCAAACATCCGCGGGGCCACGTGAGAGTTGCCGCCTGATGCTATCTTTTAAATAAACGTTTGCTCTCGCGCAGACTTTTGCACGGCGACGCGGTACGACGTTGGTTTCCCTCTGCATGTGTGCGTAGCCACTGCAACGAAAAAATTACATTGCAAAGACAAACGGTATTAATGTTTCATGGCCGCGCAACATTTTATAATTAACGGCGTAAATATAATATACTATGCACTTAAAATTAATTATAGCGAGGGGAGATCACTCGATGACAAAACGCTGATGAAAATGAAACGAACGTTCCACTTAGAATTAGCACTTTCGTCTCTCCCGACTAATATTCAAATTTGAATGTTCGCTCAAATATTAGAGATCCGCGAACATCATCGGGTATATATAGGGTGATAGGGAGCGTCACCCGAGACGCGATCGCGTTTCGCACGGTTCGAGGATCGTAGTGGCAGGCGAGCCTCTCGAGCTCCACTTCCTCCTCCTCCACCTCCTCCTACTCCTCCTACCCCCAACTTCCAGTAACCATCGAGAAATGCTAGGTGCCAGACATCGGCAATGGTTCCAGCCGCCACGAGGCGCCGGCAAATACTGCCGAACGGCTTTGCGATCGATCATATGCGCCGTAGATGAATCGACGTCGTGGCCCTTATGCATTATGTACCTCGACGATGCGTATATATAGGTATATCTACCTCGCTCCGAGAGAGAGATAGAGAGGGAGAGAGAAACCTGAGCTTCCACTTCCGTAGGGGGTTGCTCTCTCGCGCCTCTCGCATTCTTAGCCCATTCTCTAACCCCTTCTCTCCAAAATCGGCTACGTTCTGTAATAATGAATTGGATTCGAGTATTCGGGAGGTTGGTTAATGGATCGCGGTATGTACCTTGCGCTAATGCGATGGGCTGCGGGGAAACTCGAGTTTCTTGCTCTTGATTTTCGTTTGAGAAATTACTATGCGTGTTGTTGATGGAATAGTACGCGGGATCCTCGGAGGTTAATGTGCAAAATTTACCTATTCGTACGCGTGTACTTGGATGTTTCGTGACGTTATACATTTTCATTGCATTAATGTTACCCATGCAACTCTTCCGTTGTATTCGCGACTCATTCAATTCGTCGTTATTTAAAACTGATTTACATTACATTCATTTCCAATTTCAAATTGAATTTTCAAAGAATAAACTTTTCCTCATTTTCTTGTATTTCAGATAAAGGTTTGATAAAATTTAATAACCGTATGAGCTCAGTTTTTATCAATAAAATATTATTATTGTGAAAATTGTTCCATCGTGTAAACTTCAAATACTGAATAGTGAAATTTAATACTGCGTTTTAATTAGCATTCTTCATTTACGGATATTCATTCAAATAAAAACTACTCTTTATGAATTTGGTAAAATATTTTCCTTAAATTAAATTCTTCATCTCAAAATATGGTTTTAACTGCGTCTATATAGTTCATCACCTAATACGATTAAAAATTTATAATCCATGAGAGGTCTAAAGAAACTTTTCCTCTTGTTACTGTTGCCTCGTTTTTTTTCCGCGAAAAAAGTTTGAAAGAAAAATTAAAAGTTTCACTTGCTCGCTTGACTCGAAACCTCATAGATTACGCTTGAGAAGACTATTCGAGGCACGAGCGGATGGTGTGCACTGGCATCTTCTCGATTGAACAACAGATGCCGTAGGCTGTTTCAACGTTACGTGCATCCTAAGGCATACCGGATCTTGAGTTGTTTGATGAGACATTTTCTCCCTGTTTACCTCTTTTTTATTTCCTTCCGTCAAATTGTTCTTCCGACGGTGATTATTAAAAATACATTCCACGTCAAGTTTTATTAGATCGTAAAGCGGTAATAATATACTGTTTGACACGTCAATATTTTATAATTATTTTTGTAAATATTCGATTTTTTCGTCGTTACTCCCTTTATCATTATAAGCGGTATTATATTATAAACACGATATTATATCCAACGTTTTAAATTATCATTACTAAGCGACGAGGTGGCTCAAACGAGTAATACAAACAAATATATGTACATGCATTATTTTCGATAAATGGCCAAAGCTCTAAAACTACCTGAGTTAACTTTAGAACTAAAAGTTTTTTCAAAACTTGCACAAAGCTCTAAAGCTTTCAACAATTACATTCAGAAAATTTACGGTGTGAACAGAATTTCTAAAGCGTGTACGTAGCAAAGAATTCCAAACATATCCTTCTTCTTTGTACTTTTTTTTGGCTTTGCGTATCTTTTCCGGATTTCGAAATATTTGCTAAAAAAGAAGCGAAGAAACATTTACTCGGATCTGACACAATGGTGTATACGCTTGTTTTTTCTACTCTTGCTATGTGCGATTTATGGAACCTTTAGAGATGCAAATAAATATTTGTCATATTTTTTGTTATTTAAAAAATTACAGGTAGGTACTTTATTTCATCGTTACAATTAAATGTATTGCAAATTTTAATATACAGAGCTAGTTATAATATTGCCTATTTGGGAGAATAACATTTTTATAAAAAAAACAATATTTTGTATACGTAAAACAAATCTTCGTTTAATTAAAAGGATGTGATAATATAGCGAATTTACACCTAAAATGTGCATAATTAAAATTTGGTTTCTTATTTGCTCAACATATATCAATAAATAATTAAAAATTAAGAAAAAATGTTTTTTGCCTATATTAGTAAAAAAGATTTTGATTGGTAGGACAACAATTGACAATTTGAAGTTTGCAAACATTAAATATATATCACTTACTTTTTTTTAAAAAAAAACCATCTTGTAAAGATCATTGAGAAAGTTAACTTATTACCATCGATAAAGAAGGATTAAATTGCTGATTGATTAGACAAGTTTTCGTGTCACATCATCTTTCTCATGAGAAACAAACAGCGACAATTGGAAAGCAGTAATTTTTAAATTGAAAATATATTTTACATAGAAATTGCAACGTAAATATAAATATCATAAGATACTGTTGAACGCAGGTAGAAACTATACGTTCAAATAGAATAAAATGATTGGTTAATTAAAGTGAACTAAGAGTGCGCAGTGCCAAAACTAATCGATCTAGCACCTATAAATATCGCGCTATAAAATAACGTTCGACACTCCCAGGTATTTATATTTGCAATAGAGTATCTATATGGTGTAAGTAATACCCTGGAGGAAAAAAATGGAAAAAAGAAAAGGTTGTAGAAAAGCCCGAAGCAAGTCTTGAACGAACAATAAAACGCAATAAACGAAGCGAAAGCCAAAGGTGATATACATTATAAACGAAGGCACATATCGTGAACGGTTAATATCCCGAGCCATCGTTATTTAAGAAAAAAATGAAGAAAATGGCGATGAGGAGGAAGAAGAAAATACGTTTTATACGAAGGTGGGTGAGGGTAAAAGGGAAGGCTCCTTTATAACTGAATTTCTATTAATCAATGCACATAAATTAGCCTTTGAACCTGTTTCACGCCGTTTCTCTCTCTAGCCACAGTCTGCTAGATTTTAAGCATCTCGCGGCTCTTTGTACACGCGCCTCTCTCTCTCTCTCTCTCTCTCTCTCTCTCTCTCTTTCTCTCTGTTGGCGTGTATACGTCAAGAGAGCTCTTCGAACGAAAGAGAGAGAGAGAGAGAGAGAGCTAGAGCGAGAGATGCGAAAGAGCCTGGCAGCCTTAGCTTGGGTTCTTATATACTGCCGAAGCGCCTCCGAGCGCTTATTACGTTATTTGGCATTAACTGATACTCTGGTTTCGACAGGCTGAGAAGTGGTAGGTAAGCTACACATACACACACAGCGCGTATATATACATAAAAGATGATTAAAGACGGAGAGAACCCAAGATATTTGAGCAAGAGAAACAGGTTATCGAATTGTACATCGTACTTCTCTCTCTCTCTCTCTCTCTCTCTCTCTCTCTCTCTTTTTCTTTCACTCTAAGCCTCAAAATTCTTTGAAACCTTTACTTATAACCCGTCTAGTTTTCATTCTTTTCCCGTGGAAAGAAACCAGGTTGTTCCAAATCTCCAAAATCAGGATTCGATCTTCTTATGAGAATGAATTCATATAAAAATCTTCGTGATCGAGATTATATTTGTCGGCGATAACAAAAAAAAATTCCTTTTTTATACATTTAATAATCGTCTCGGACGAGCTTTTTTAGATTTATATACTTTTCTTCTTTTTTTTTCGACGCGCGTCCGATTTGCATGAAATTGATTTTGAATAGGAAATGAAAAATTTTAAATTCAGTATGGCCGATCGGACCTGTCTGAAAGGGAATAAAAGGTGGACATCTGTTTTGGTATTTAAAAACAAAGCGCTGGTCGTATCAAAAAAAGGATTCAAACAGTCGTTCTCTATTGTGATTTCGTGTTTATCAGAATTTCTTCGATATTTTTACTGAAAGTCTGAAATTTTCATTATAAATTTGACTCAACACTAAGCTTCATAATTATGATTTTAAATAATAAGTGTAATAATTAATTGTGTTATTTTGCACATTTCATAGGATGTCGGCAACGTGATTCAAATTTTTATTCAGCAACATTATACAATTATATGCGAGAGCGTGGAAGTTTGTGTTTGGTGGATTAAAAGTTTAGATTAGATTATTAAACTTTTAGTCAATTTTAAGATTTTGCTTAACTCCGTACAAAATAAACACATTTTGATACCTCGTTTCTTGTGTGCGCTAATTATAAACAACTGATCTTTCTTCTACAATGTTAAAAGTTAATGTTTGATAAATTTTGATACACCAAGTTTACCAACGTATTTTCATAAAGTATTGTTTACCACGTACGCGCGTATAAATCTCAATGATAATTAAGTAATTAAAAATTTCATGAACAATCGAGAATTATACGAGAAAAGGATTTTATCGCATAAGAAATTCCGGGGTCGTATCATAAAATCCAGCAATTCGTTAGAGACGAAGGTAGCTATCAATAAAACTTGCATCTCTTTCTTTTTCCAATCAATCCGTTTAATTATATAAGAATCGCTAAATTGCCAAAAAAATGCAACTCCGCTAAAGTATCTCATTAAGTGTATATACACACAAAGGAGAGAGAGGAAAACGAAATGAACGTTGAGTCAAAGATTTCTTTCGTACAGAATACTTTTCTTTTTTTTTTCATTATCTCATTTGCAGTTACGAATGTTCACTTCCGGCGCGGTTCTCTTCCTCCTCGTCTCTCAGGCTGTGTCGCCGCTATCGAGAACCGCTTTGAGCTTCAAGTGTAAGAGAAAAAGAGAGGGAGTCTGCAGCTGAAAAAAGGCACTCGCGACGTTGTTCTACTCTGTTGGGCGCCACTCCGTATACCTTCTTTCGCCGCGCACAGAAAGCGCCTCGCGTCGAAAAGCGAACGGAGTTTAAAGAAAAAAAGACGAGGAGGCCGCAGGAAGGATGGGAAAAAATGCTGAAGGCTCGGGGAATTAAATAACGTGCCGGATGGAAAACGAGCGGGACAACCTACAGAGATGTATATTATACTACGACTGTACATAAGTTTGGTTCAATTAAAACTGTTTCGTTTTTTATACCCCCAAGGCATTTTTTTGCAGCTGGGTTCCTTAAGGGAGAACGCGCGTTGACGATGATTTGAAGGGATCGTCGTTAGAGTTAATTTTTCGTCGCTACTTTCGAATTTGTCTTTCTTTTTTTTTTCTCGTAAGGAAGTGGAATTTTGAAAAATTTTGGTGATTAGAGGTTCTTTGAAAAGCAACGTGTTTTCAACGTGATCAATTTAGATAAGTTTTTTTGTAATCTAATGTATCGCTATCGTTTAATATTTATTTTCTCGAATCGAGGGGAGTATTCAGGAAATAAAACCGTTTTAATTAATTGGTTGAAAAACGATACTAATTAGTTTTAAGTAAGTTGAGATGAAAATGTATTGCATTAGGAACATTTCCGAAGTAATATATGTCTGTTCAATTATAACGAGATCTTAATGTAACATTAATCTGAAAAATGTTATTAACAATAATATTACGCTTCTAATTTTTTCTAATTCGTGAATTTGAATTTTTATAAGGTGAAAATGAATTTACTCGTTTTTATATAATGTACTAGTAAAACATTATTTCAAAATAATAAAAGGAATCATAAACTATTCAAATAAATCCACTAAATTTTTATTCTATATAAATATAATGTAGCAACAAAACGTGTAAAACAAAAACTAGGTAGCTATTTCGAAAAAATAAAAATCACATCTTTCGGATCGTTGGATTGAAAAAAAATGTATTATTCTTTCGAATGAATTTTATGAAACAGAGAACTCGTAAAATATTCATTTAAAATCATACTGTACAGTACGTTGTTATCGAGAACATAGTGTTTATTTCATTTCTGCGATTGGAATGCTCGGTTTAAGATACTTATAATTTTGATACATATGCCGTAACGAAAATAATGTTCACATTACGAAATCAAACGTCTTTATCCCGTCTTAAAATTGCAAGGAAAAAAAATGGGATCGAAAGAGAAAAAAAAGTGTAGAATGGCATATTTGTAAAAATAACACGAGGTACGATGGGTTTAAACACTCAAGTCTCTCTCCGTCTCTCTCACTCTCTCTCTCTTTCGCTCGGTTCGTCCTTCATCGTCTACCTTCGCTCCTTCCGTCTGTTTTTCTTGATGATACCTCTCTCGTTTACTCCTCTATATATACCAATCGATCGGTCTCTGTTGCGCGGGCGCGCGCGAAGGGGGCAGCCGGTCATTAATTCCGAAACATGGGAACAAAGGTTCTATACCTGGCTACATATAACCTCCTTCGCTCTTTCTCTCTCGTTCGCGTCTTCATCTTTCCAGAGCTCTTTCTCGGTATTACCTCTACTATACCGCCCATTCGAGAAGCGCATCCTACCTCTCGCAATATCCACCGGAGAGAGAGAGAGCAAGAGAGAGAGAGCAAGAGAGAGAGAGCAAGAGAGAGGGAGGGAGGGAGGCTGCGGTAAACGCCTTGCAACCTGTTCTGCCTGCGGCTTAGTTTCTCTTTTCCCGCGGTAGCAGGAGGCCTCTCTCTCTCTTTCTCGCTCTCTCGTGGACGTACAGCAAGTGTGGAGGGAGGTATATAATGCAAGGGGGAACGAGCGAGAAAGATATGCGCAGCAGCCCCGAGACAGGAGGCGCGCGAGCGAGTTACTTCTTCCCTCCTCTTTGCTGTGTACGCGCATTGACATTAATATTCCCTCGTAAAGTCGACCGTATTCGCTCTTTAGGCGTGGTCAGTCTATAGACCCTCTCTTCTATAGCTGTATCAACTTTTCCTTTATCGTTTCGCCCTCGGTTCTTCTACGCGTCGAACGTTTAAAGATCTGTTTCTTCTTCATATACATACATCCTACACCTTACTCATACGCGGCATGAGATTTTAATTTATTTTTCAACTTACTCCCTATCTCCCTTTTATTTCTTACGATTTTATTGAAATTGCCGATCCGTATCGTTTGTTGATTATGGCTTTTAGATCGAATACTATTTCTCATAATCGGTTATTTATGCATCAATGCTTTTTTACATTTACAAGATTACGTTACTATTCTTTTCGTATAATATTATACAGTATTATGGAAAAATCGATTTATCGGAGGATTTTTTTTATTACTTTTTTCCCTATATCTGTAACGCAATGATTTTTGATTGGCAAAAATTGACAATTTTCGATTTAATTTTCATGAATTTCATTTGGGAGACTCGGTGCTGGACAAATTCATTTTTTAATCGAGACAGCTCAGTTTATATATAAGTATTAATCACTTATAATTTTATTATAATTTATTTCGGATAATACTGTACGTTACATTGATAAACCAAATATTTTCTGAGTCGTAAATATAATTATTTAATATAACAAATTATAATCGCAGCGTTTGAAACTTAATAATTTATCGTTCTGCTTTAATATTTATCTTCATTTTTATTTTGTTGTTACATCTGTTGTTCTTTAAAACTATGTACGATTGAATGGATAATTAATCATACATACTTCGAGATATAAATAAAGTAGGTTAGAATGTTTATCGATCTCACGGGAAATTTCGCGCAGAAATCACGAAATTTTTTGCAGTATATTTCACTTTTACGTGTTACTTCTGCTTCTTCGCTCGTGCAGTTCGGCGGATAGCTTTATTCGTGTGGGCTCGGTGTACTCGTCATTTTTCTTTGCTCACACGGTTCTTTGATTTTTTTCGAGACGGGGTGCTAATTAATTCCGATTTCCAAACCGATTTTTAAAATTTTATTAATGTATAAGATTATAAATGGCCTTAGTTTGTGTTAAATTTATCAGGGGCAGATTTTTTTTTAAATTCATTTTATATTTATAGATTTATATTCAATAGTATTATGAATTCTGTTAAAATAATTATACTTACTTGGTTTTAAATTTTGAACGAGAGTTACTTTTTAAACGTTTTAAAATATTCATTTTATGTAGAATTTATCTATATATAATTAAATAAAAAAAATGATGGTTAGAATTTACTTAATCCATTCGCATATTATGAATTAATGATTATATATTTGTTTCACATTCAACTAATTTTACTATGCGTTATTCTGAAAGATATTTAATTTTATTTTCATTATTATTTTAACAAGTTTCACTGTATTGCTGAAAATGGTAAACATTTTGTGCGGACCAGTTCAACGTTACCTTGCGATGTATGGAAATGTAAAAACTTTGAGCGTAACGCCAAGTTTCAACATTTACGCGAGAAGTTTAAATATATACCTAGATCGTTTACGAGTGTAACATTACACCTTGGCTAAATTAAGTTCATCTATAATGTAAATCCAATTATGTACATATATATAAATAAATATACATGTATTAATCGCGAGTAATTAACATTTCATTGGTTAATTAAAAATTTATCGTGAAAGCATAAAACACGATAATTACATCTAAGTGAATTTGTAATTGAAAAAATTGCGAGTATATAATATGCTTCCGATAGAGAGAATCGTTTCGATACATAATGGTGATCCGATAGTAATAAATGAATCTTCATATATATTTAAAACATTTCTTGCCTAAATAATACATCGTGACCATCTTCACTTCAATTTGATTACGTGTACATAGCTGATATTTTTCAAAGGTAAATTCAATTAGCAAAAAGTGAAGATTTATTTACCGCACAAATCTGCTAGTCACCCTTTGCAAAATTAATTACGAAACGAGCCCGAGCGCCCCGTATTAAATATACAGGCATATGTATACACGCATACGTACACACACACACACACACGAGCGCGCGCACATATACGTATACGTTGGTTAATAAATTATTTTCTTGCAACTATTAAAATATAACGCCGATCTTTGTTCCTTACCCTCATTATTTTTTTTCGTCTTTTTTCTCTCACTCGCCCCGTTGCACCGATGTAGTTTTCTCGGTGAGTACGCCCTTTTTCTTCTCTTTTCTCCTTCTCTCTTATCTCCTATTGCCGGTGTACGCGAGCTCTGGGGGGAATTCATGAAATTGCCAAGACGCACCGCGGCGAGTGCGTCGCTCGTTCTTTGCTCCGGAGGAAAGTCGACTTTATATTGCTCCTTGCGAGTGTATTTGTATATATACCTCTACATGTACACGTACACTCTCGCAGTTCACCCGCAGTTACAAATTATAATCTTCTAGCTGTGTGTGTGTGTCTGTGTGTGTGTGTGAGTGTCTGTGTGTGAGTTTTCCTTTCCAAATTTCCAACCGCTCGGTTCTCTTAACCCTCTCGAGTCTTGGTGGTACTTTGTTCGGGCAATATTGTTTTGCTTCCCTTTTTTTTTAAATTCCATCTCTTTTGCACTGCAGTAACGAGATTCCTTGAAATTAATCATACTTATATCGAATACCATTCCGAAAATTAATTTGAAGGTGTACAGTACCTTTTTGGCAATCTAATAAAACGATCTGAGTGTTTTTAATTTTTCTTCTACTCGCATACACACGTTGGATTGTTTACATTTGCATCGATTACGTGTGTACATGTATAGCCTGCGTATTCTAAATTTTTCGAGGTGCAAAAACTTAATCTTGTAATATGGAGAGTGAAGTTTCAATCCCTATGTAGATGATTCACTCTATATTCAGGAAACAGTATAAATTTACATTCTGTTTGGAGTAAAATGTAACTTGGTGCAATTATATGTAGAAACTCCCTAGAATTTCCAAAGTGAAGATTTTACTGTGATTGAAGTTAATTTCCAGCGCAATCTGGATGTATCTGTTCTATTTACAACTTGCTAATCTTTATCGTATCAAGTGAATCGTTGGGATACAAGACGAGATAGTAAACATTATTTTTTAACCTTTTATGAACTGCTAATTTTATTCAAAGAGTTTTACATTTGCCTTTTTATATTGTTTATTAAAATTCATTATATTCCATACTATGGCAAATTTAAATGTTATACAACGTTAAAGGTAGAAAACTAAAGTGTACAGGGTCAAAGAAATGGAAATTTTTTTCACTTTAAACTACTTTTTTCAAGAGTCTTTTTTTATACTAAAAAAAATTTCGTATCATAAATGGAATATTTAAGTTTCAAGCAATTTATTAAAAAAAAAATTGTATTTTTGTTAAGAAAATTCACTTGTAAAAATTAGGCGATTTATATCGATTTAATATATTTTACATAATTTATGTAAGGGCATAGCCTCTTTTGAATAAATAATTTAACCTTTTTTTAACCAGTTCTATTATAGTTGAAAAACTTTCAATACGTCAAAGTTAAACTGATTGAGAAAAGTACAATTTTTCAAAGTTAAACCGATAATTAATTGAAATACAAAGTTACAATTTTTTTTATTTTAAACTCTACGCGTATTTCATATTGTACTAGAAATTAAAAAAAAATATTAAATTTAATTTGAAGAACAATTATTTTTCTGTCAGACGAAACCAATCTAAAAATATCCAGACGTCCAAAATATCTCGTATGTGTATTACTAGTCTTGTCAAGTATAAGAACGTTTTTGTATAAAAAGTTCCAATTTCCGGTACATCTCTTCTCCCCGACCCGTCACATATCCCCTTAACTTTTCTTTCGAGTAAATTTTTTACCTTGAAAGAGTGAGAAAAAAAATTTCATTAAAAAAAGTAAAAGTACACACATATATATATATATATGTAACAAATTTGGCAAGAAAAATCGAACCATGGGGAAAAAATGTTACCCAAAGAGGAAGAAAAAAATATAGAGGCGCATGTGCAGTATGCAATAACCGGAGGCGCCTCGACAATTTCGACACGCCGACGCGCGATAGAATCATGCCTGAACAAACTGATAGGTAGGAATAACCGTTCGGTAGTCAGTGTAGTCGTTCTTGCCAAACTGGAAATTTATAGGTGTATTTTTAGTTTGACATTTTTTAATAGACAATCGGTTCATTAATCTCGTCGCGGTCAATCCTATTTATCTTTTTTCGTTGTCTGTGATGTAAAACTATATTTCTATATAATACATTTTTGTCGGAGTAAATTTATCTCATTCGCATTTTTATCGATGGGTTTCTATATATTATTGCATAAACAGTATCTAGTTATACAATAAAAATAAATTGCATTTTACTAATGGTTGTTTAGATCAAATAGTGGCTATAAGCTTCGTTTAAATTTATAAAGGTAATTAACAAAACATATGTTAATGTTCGTTTGAGTCTTAAAAGGCAATAGTTCCTTTAAGAAAATTTGTTTTATCCGCAAAGCACCAATAAAATAGGTTAATTCAACGAAAGCTGCTACTACAAACCTCACGTACACGATACAACCATTTAATTGCAAGTTCCCTCTCTCTCTCTCTCTCTCTCTCTCTCTCTCTCTCTCTCTCTCTCTCTCTCTCTCTCTCTCTCTCCTAGTCTATCTTTCTCTCTCTCTTTCTGCTTGTGAAACGATTCAGGAGCGTTTTTACAATCCCCTCGAGCACCTCGATTGGACAACGACAATCCAATTCCCCTGTAGCAATATTATCCGCATTGATTTCGCGAGAGAGAAAGAGAGAGGAAGAGAGAGAAAAGCTCTCGACGATATCTGGACTCTCGGGCACGATGCTCGCGGCTTCTTCAATCATATAGGGCGCAAATTCGCCGGTTTTGACAATCGCGTGTAGCACGCCCGCAACGGCTCGTAGGAAATGGGCCAATATCCCGCTTATATAGCGGTAGGGAAAACTGAGCTTGCATATATCGCGAAAGAGGAAGAGAGAGAGAGAGAGAGCCATTGAAGAATCCCAGTGCCACGCGCCCGGGCCGACCTCGCCATTGGAATTCACGTCAGTTGAACTATGGGCAAGCTGTTGCTACTACTCCCGCTACCACCACCGCTGCCGCCAGCACCACCGACATGATAGTCGAATCACGGTAGATTCTACACTACGACTCCTACGTGTCTGGGTAACGTCTGCGAACTTTCGCCTTTTTTTTATAACTCGCGATGATTCTCCTCATATGAGCCTCACTCTATACAGTATATTATACTTTTTTTACCTTACAGTGCATTCCAAAAAATAGCTGTTGATGTTTATCTACTTTTCACTTTGCACGTGTCTATGCATTACCTAAATGTAGAATAAAGTTAAAATACCTACATTTTATTTCGTGCGACTCGTATACTAATGATTTTCTTCTATACCCAAATACAATTCTTATTATTAAAAAAGATTTATTCGATAATTGATTTTTAAATTAAATTAATAGTGTATAAACGAAAAATTTGAATTTCTATAATTAATTAATAAATTTAATTAATTTTTGGTATTTAAAGAAAATGAATGAAAATATTTAATAGACATTCGATGAGACGTATAAAAAATCAAACAGATAATATAAATTGCTATTTATACAAATGAAATACAAGTTTGTTATCCTTTCGACTGCGTAGTTAAGGAAACTGTTAATTAAATTAACAGACATATTTTTATTGCGATTAACACGTCAATTAGTAGAGCTTAGAGCGAGTGGCAAATTCGTAGAATTATCTCGTAAAAAAATGAAAAGGCATTTAAAATGATGTATGTATACAAGGTGCGTATACCTATAGACACATGGATAGACGTGGCATTTGCGGTCGGTTGGTATTTCAACCGTAGGGTAAGAGTCCGAGTACGGGATTGCACTCGGGTTCGCGCGTCTTCGAAATCCATTAAATCTCGTTTCATACGCGTTTTCGCCGAGTAGTGTTATAATGTATTGTTAAACGGGGAGTACGGCGGTGTGAAAATATACGGACGGTTATACACGGGAGCGATCGCGGTGGCTATAAAGAATCGAGGGGAAATTAATGCGATTTTTACGCATAAGGGGGATGAAGCCAAACGCTGAGCGCGCGGATTCCTTTACGATAATAGCGGCCTCGAAATTTATCGTTCCTCGCGGTACTTCGTGTGTACATATACCTATATACACACGTACACCTCTGTGTATAAGTGTTTCATGCATTTTGTCCAATATGCACTTTACGCCATGGTGCTATTCTCATACTTACGCTATATTAACGTTACGTTGATCCTTATATATGCTTACAAAAGCTCGTTGTTACAACGCTCGCGGGCTTCAAAATCAATAAATAATTATTACTATTTTGATAGAATAGTTATTATATCTTGTACGGTATAATGGCCTCTCGCTTATCCGTCGTGCGTTTAATTTAATATGTAGATGTATATCTGTACATCATAATTTATAGTTTAAAATAGAGATTCGATATATATATATATATATATATATATATATATATACATATATACATATGTACACACACACACACACACACATATATATATATATATATATATATATATATATATAACTTTGCGTTTTACTCTCTTTGGTTAACTTGAAATCTCGTGAGAGCAGCCTTATGTCATAGTGCGCGAGTTTGAAAAGAGCTTACGATCGATGTCATTTTCAATCTTATTACTCTCAGGAAAAGTTGGGAATTTAACTTTTTCCGTGTACGTCGTACCACCAATCTCGGGCATTTTCACTTATTGTATCTCAACTTTTGCAGGATCGATTTAATAAAGAAATAAATAAATATAAAAGCTTTTGGATTCTTCAACTAATTCAGCAAATAATACACACACACACACATAGGTATATATATAGACTTTCAATAACAAGAGTTGAAAGTACAAGTAAAAAATTTTCGTTTCGTTTTTAATACATTTGTATTTATGAAAATACGATTTTAATTGAATTTTTTATGATTATACACTCCTAATAAAAAAAACGGAATTATATTTATAATCAATGAAATAGTTTTTTTTGGAATAGAAATACATGAAAAAAGTTGATAAATTTTTCCTGATAATGAATCGTTTTTTTTCTCTATTTTCGTTATTTATTAGAATTAATTTAACTGTCTCATGTCATAATTACATAACAGGTTAATTTTAATAACCTAATTCCAAAAGGGCAGACGTTTTTATAGTCTATGTCTGATTCCATACTTCGATTTATTATTTAAATATATATATATATATATTTAAAATGCTTTTGTTAAAAATAAAATCAGTTAGTGATTTATTACATCAACAATCGAGTGACAGATCTAACATTGTAAGAATTTCGAATATCAAAGCGACACAAGTATTGTAAAATAAATTAAAATAAATTCTAGATTAAATTAATTCTACTAAATGAGTTTTCGTAGTAAAAAAATGATGTTTCACGGCCACCAAGTATTGATTTCTACCAGGGATATGTAGAAGGTATTTTTAATCAAAGTACAAAAAAATGTGATTACTTTAAATATATTATACATGTAGAGGAATATTGGGAAAGATTACGAATGGGTGAATTGAAGTTAAAAGCTGTAATTTAGTAGCATAGCCTATAGGGTAAAAGTTAAATACAGAAAGTAACAGAGGGAATACAAGAGAAGAAACGCTGGTCCAGAATTTCATTCGCGAATCGAAGAAGCACAGAGGCACAGCTGCTTAAGAAGTTAAATTAAAAACGAAAAATCAATTACTCGCGTCATACGATAAAGGGAGTGGGCGAAAATAATAATAAAGAACGGAAAAAACCCAGGGCGCGTACTCGCGATTCCTTGTAACTTTTAGCGTTTCTCAAACTTTCCGAGCTTGCTCTAGATCAACTCTTCGAAAATTTCCGAGAACCCGCGGAGCAAATCTCTCTCTCTCTCTCTTTTTCTGGCAAATAAAAGGCCTCGAAGTTGCGCGCGTATTGCAGCATGATGAAAAAAGGAAGGGAAGAAATGCAAGAAAGAAACGAAAGACGAGGACGAAGAAGAAGAGCAAAAGAAGAAGGGAATCAGACGCGCCTGTAATTGAACGGAATCACGGTGGTTCCTTCACTGTAGCAGCACCAGCAGCACAGTACCAGCAGTTTGGCTATTTCTTTTCCGTCTTTCTTTCTCTCTCCTACGCACGAAATCGTGATCAAACAAATTGTACGGTTGGCCGATCGCAGACCCTAAGACGAGGGGGAAAGAATCAAGGGCCACCTGTCTGTGATTTTCTTGTGAACGGGATTTTGAGAAGGGAACCTGTCTGTGATGATTCTTGTGAACGGGATTTTGAGAAGCTTTACGCTTCGGGACAAAAAGTTGTTGATTCTAAATTCCTTTTATCTTTTCTATCCTTTTAATTTTTAACGGTATAATTAGCATAAAAGTTTATAAAGTGACGAGGCAGTGTTATTTAGTTTTTGTGCTCGCTAAATGAGATATTGCACACTTTAGACATTACTTGGAATATACATTTTCATATTAAAATACGGCGAATCAAAGTATTACATGCATTAATTTATATTAAAGCGTATACTTTTTAAACGATAAAAAGTTTAAAAATAAATGAAGCTTTGAAACATTTTTCGTAAAATATTATACTGCAGGGTATGTAACGTTTCAGTTTTCATTAAATTGATTCGAAAAAATTTATGTAATACTTAAATATATTAAGTTGATTGAAAACGACATATCTACGTTTTGCAGGCTATATTGTTTACTATTCATGATATTACCAACGAAAAATTTAAAGAATCAATAATATTAATGTATAAAATAATTTTAACTTTCTACATCTTTAAGTCAAAATAATCCACAAAAATTGTATTACTTATAATATATACAATAATATACAACAAGATATCGTCAAGATAAATAATAAAATAGAGCAACCAAAGTAAATTAAATTTACAACTGTGCAGGCTCCGATTTGGGGTTATGTTTCATGCTTACGTTCCCCATGGCATATAGTCGACACTGATATCTTTTGATTAAAAGCGGTCTGGAGATAATCTACAGTACTTTATACTATTAACCAAATAACACAACTTGGAACTATTCTTGCGACATTCCAATGCCGCATAAATCTAAAATTAAAATTGTATAAACTGCGGTTCGATCAACAAAATTTTCTAAATGAACGTAATTGTGTTAATGAAAATCCATATTTTTTGTCATTTAACTGGATGCATGTTGAATCGTCCCGAGCGCCACTATAAGATAGCCTCTTTGAATATTTTCTAGCCAACAAGATATCGTCAAGATAAATAATAAAATTAAGCAGCCTAAGCAAATGAAAATTTATAAACTGTGCAGGCTTCTATTTGAGGTTATGTTTTATGCTTACGTTTTCCGTGAAATATCAACGGTCAAACGACTAAACGTATGGATTTTCATAACACAATTACGTTCATTTAGAAAATAACGGACTAAAAAAACTTTGCAAATGTGCTCGTAAAAATTAAAAGAATTCATAACCTCTATTAGGACCCTACACCAGTTGTATGATTTAATTTCCGTTGAATGCTATATTTTATTATTTATCTTGGCGATATATTGTTGGCTGTAAGATATTTAAATAACGTATTCCATCGAGTCAAGAGGTTATAGATTTCCTTTTATATGACCAACAGTGAAATCGCATTTGCCACAAGTTTTTTGGTATTTGTCACTAATGGGCCTTTATCATGACTACAGTAGTAATTACAATTTTTGCATAAATTATTCCAAAATACTGGAACATCGGAAGCAACATTACAGTGGAAATAAAGGATAACTAACCTGGTCATTACAGATTTATTTTTTGGTATTATGTGATTTCAATTACAATATTGTGATGTAATACGTCAAATTTTTAGGGCATGTGGCATACAAAAATTTCTTTACGTGTAAGACATTTTATTTAAGGGATATTGGGAATGGTTAGTAAAACTCGTAATAAATTATCCTAATCCTTTATAGCGAACAAAAAAATTTATGATTACTGACTTTGTGTAACAACTTGCGCTCTGGTTGGTGTAAGTTCCTACCAACAGAGGGATTCATCTGTTCTCTCTACTCGCTAGAGAACCAATCAAATCTAAAGCTATATAGTCAGGTAACATCCATTTGATGTCACTTTCCATTTGCGATAGGCGTTTAAGTAAGGCCTCTAGCTACTTACTAATGAGACCAAGCTAGGAATCTCTAGTCGAAACACCTTTTAGTAATTGTTTTTGACAGGCTGGGACTTCTACTAACCGTAGTGGACGAAGAGTAAGACCTTATATTTAAAACATATTGGTCGCAACAAAAACTCTTGATTTTCACCTCTTAATATAATGTAAGATTTGCTTCTTTTAAGGAGGTGGCATACCCAGTGTCTTACCGACCGGATACAAAAAAAGATAATTATTACATTTATTTAGAACAATACGCATTTTTATGAAAATCCCAAATACAGCGCTAGATAAATAAATAATAAGTCATTCTACAAAATTCCAGTTCAATACAACACCCCTAGTGGAATCAACAAAAATTTTGTAGCCATTTACTGAGTAGCGTTCTCACGTCAATCTATAAACTAACTAGGACGATTGGCCAGGTCGTGTACAGCGATGAAACGCTTTTTCGAACCTTGCCTGCCCATTTCATGGTTTTCATTCCAGTTTACAAACCTTTCCTGAACATCAAAAATGCTTTTGGAATTTTAAGTAGACTAAGAAAAATCGGCCATTTTAGCTAGGAATAATAGCTATGAACATGCTCCTAAAAATGATTTGGCTCAATTTGAGAGAAAAATGATAAACGTTAAAATATCTTTAAAAGTACTATTTATATAGCGTAAATAAGCGTCTGTATCTATTACAAATGGTAAAACCGATCAAATTTCACAACACGCTTTAAGTTTTGTTTACAGGATTACCCGAAAAGTTGTTTCATATTTGACGAAGGTTATGTCCATCTAAGAAATGGTCAAGAAAGGTGTGAAAAAGCGTTTCATTTTGAGATAGAACCTGACCAGTTTCAGTGGCCATTTCTTAGCTTTAAGCCCATTTTTGATATTTAAAATTCTACCATGGAAAGACACCCTAAAAATACATTTGTACATTTTCAGTGCAGAAATTTTTTGAGGTGTCCTTGTTCTATTCACCTGAAACTTTATGGAATGACTTATTATTTAATTATCTAGTGCTTCTATATTCGGGTTTTGTATAAAATTGCATACTTTGTTTTAATAAATGTAATAATTATCTTTTTTTTGTTCGGTCAGTAACCCACCGGGTATACCACCCACTTAATATAAAGTAGGATTGATACAATCCACTTGAGTAATTCTATAAATATTTGAAGATAATAATCATTTGATAAATTGCAGTGTATTTCTATTAATTTGATTTCGAAACCGAATAAATTGAATATTAAATTCTGATTTTCATAATTTTGCGAATTTAGATGGAATAAAATCCAATGTAATTTAAACATTAATTGTAAAACCAATTAAGGAGAATATATTCGTAGAAGATCGATACTTTCTGATAATTTTTTAAAACTATATTAAAGCCTGGTATTCTTTACTCAATTTCTATAATTCACTATAAAATAAAATTTGTATATAAAATAAAATGGAAATTGTAATAATTTGGAGATGTAAAATTTGGTTTATTCTTGAAAATCGTTGTAAAAAGAAGGTTTAAAAAGTAAAATTCTCCTCGATTCGCCATTAGGCGTACAGAGTAATTTCAAAGGAAACCTCAATTTCAAAAACTGGTGGAACTCGAACAATTCATAGACGATTTGACTGAGGAGTATATATATACCTATTTAAATGCAAAAGACAATTATGAAAAAGCAGTGTGTGACGCTCGCTATCCACATCATAATCCTTTCGAAGTTTAACGGGTGAGCGAACGAGCGAAATCTCGAGTAAGTACCTAAAAAGCTTAAGCTTATAAATAGCAAGGGCTCTCTCTCTCTCTCTCTCTATATATATATGTATGTATATACACCTAGAAAGAGCGAGTGACTCTCGGCTTTGGGTGTGTGTTACCTGTCTTCGTTCCTTGGACTCTGTCTCTTTCGGTCTCGCGCGCTCAGGGCGTACGTTTAATTGCTCTTGCCGTCCGACTGTTCTTTCTGCGATTTCGTCGTCGTTTAAACTCGCGCCGGAACAGAGAAAGGGGGAGCCAGAAGATAGAGAGACAGTGGCCCCTGTGGTTCTTTATACTTTATACTGGCTACCATTCTCGGCCTCTCTCCCTTTCTGTTTCTCTCTCTCTTCCTCTCAGCAGCGCCATTCAATTACTAGATTCCCTTTATTCTCACGGGCGCGCGAAATAAATCAGGGACTACAACACCGAGGGACTTTAAAACTCCCTCTTTCCCGCCACTTTAATTTGATCCTGGTACTTGGCGCACGACTTGTTAGTTAGCGCGAGTTACACTCTCGTGAAAATAAAGATACGATATATCATATTACTCTATTGACCGAAAAATTATTCCAATACACTTTTTGAATACCAATTTAATACTGCTTTTAACTATATTTTCTTTAATAAACAATAATTATCTTCTTTTTTGCGTATTAAATTACTAATATCTTGAATTGATCGATTTGTACGGCGAAAGACGAATTTAATTAACTCTTTCAATTAAAGATTGGTAGAAAGAAACGTACTAATTCAATATTCAATTTGATGAAAAATTCTTTTTTTTGCGTCGATTTTGAAAATAAATGAGAATTTAATGGAATAATTTAGTTTTTACTACATTACTGGATAAATCTTTGATCAATGACAATCTCAGCGTAATAAATAAATAACTTTTCAATCACATTTACTTTTATCAAATTTATCTTTTTTTCTTTATTATTAAAAGATTATGTATTATTTAAAGATCTGAGAAAACATTTAATTAACGATTTTCTTTAGGCGTGCTCATTGAATTTTTGTTTTTTTTATCAATATCGTGTCCGATTATTTAATTATTTTCTTCGTATTAGATTTTTAATAAAAAATTATAATTGCTTTGATTAAAACATTCAATATAATTTAATATAACAATATATATAATTTATATATATATTAATGAATATATAAAATAAATGACAGGTTTGAATAATATGTTTGTTGTAAGTGTAATAAAAATTATTAAAATTATCGAATAATAAATCGATGGAAACTTTTCTATTACAATAATTAGATGAGTTTATAAAAGAGTTTCAATTATAAAATGTCTTTTAGATACGGTTCGTTTCTTCCGCGCAAGAGCATTTCTCTTCATTTACGATATAAATATTTTCATTTAGGTTACATTCAGTACATGCATAATTTATGCAACCGTTTAGACGGCGTTCAATTTATTTATTTATGAATTGCAATACTAAGGAACCTTCGTGCTTTAAATCGTAAATAATTTGTGATTTGAATTACTGTTATTTATTTAAAATGACGGTGTGCAATAAATAATGTTTCTAAATTGTCGTTTTTTGATATACAAATAGTCTTATTATTTAAACGAGTTTGACTTATGATAAATATGATTGTATAATTTAAATTATAGTTTTTTTTTCTTTTGCTTACATGCATAATATATTGTTGACATAAATATAAAATTATAAGAATTTTTTTACATCTCTTACCATGTTATTAGGAAAAACGATTATATTAGTAATGTTATAAGTATTGAAGATATATTTTCTTTTTAAACCTGAAACGATGTGTGGTATGTTTATTTGTATGAATAAGTTTCCGGTGATGTATATCTATGCACGTATTAAATGGGAAAAAATATTACAAGAAAAATAATTTACTATATTTATTAGAAGTATAGATTAGAATAAATTTTGAAAATATCATTTTGGGAAATAAATTTGTTTAGAAAAATTTCGATGAACGCTAAAAACGTAGAGTTCATCGTTATAATCTCCGGTACAAGTAAGCTTCTCGAACTAAATGATCGGCTCGACACCCGATCGATATAATTTAAACTGCGAAAGAATATACATATATATAGGTATTAAAGGGTCTAGGGGTAATGATTACTAGCTGGTTAAAGTGCGGGACCGCCTCGGCGGCTCGGCCGCATAAAATCGAGCAGGTGCTGGTACACGTATATATACATTTTGACGATTAGTTCTGGCCGGTCTCTCCCCCACTCGAGGAGATAAAGAAGAGCCTGGACTCTCGAGCGCGCGCGCGCGCGCCCGTCTACTTTTAATCTCCGTCTACCTCTTCGTTTTTGCGTACACACGCATCTTCCCGAGGCTCCCTCTCCTTCATTTATATATACATAGAGGTATGTATGTGTGTACAGGGAGAGACGCGAGAAAAGGCATCGGCAGCAGTAACAGCAGCTTCCAAGCGAAGCAATTATTGACTGCCTCAACTCCCCCCTCCCTCTCTCACTCTCTCTCTCTCTGTTTCTTTGGTATACGCGAATACGTGTACGCTTTAGTGGTGAATATTTTTTTCTCCGTTTGGCTCGTAGCCGGGAATCTTTTATGTAGCTAGGGACGCGGCAGCAGCCTCTAGTCATCTCTTCTTCTCTCCATCCTGCGGCAAGTGCAGGCAGGCGCGCGCCGAGGTAGACGGCCCCGACCTTGATGCGCGTGGTTCTCGCGTGCCCGAGTTAACCCGATCCCGAGCCGAGCTAGCACGAGCGATCTTTGCGCGAGCCACTTCTCCTCCGTCCCTCCGCCGTCCCACCGTCGTCCCTTCTCTTCGCGCACACTCGCCGATGGGAAAAATCTTGCGGAGCAAAGCTGCTGTTGCCGATGGTGGTGGTTGGTACTCCGGCTCCTGCTGCTAGTGCCTCAGCGATATCGTTCCTTCCTTGGCTCCCTTTTGCTTTCGAGCGGGCGAGCAGGTGTGCGTGCCCCACGACGGAGATGGATAGAGTATCGCGGAAGCTGCCTTACATCGGGAGGGGGAGGACTGGTTCCCTAGGCGGAGGCTCCGAGGATCCGATCATGGGAGAGAGGAACCGGTTGCTGCCCGGACGCGCGCACACACCAGTGATCCTCATCTTTCTTCAACCACCATTGTATATATATATATACACCTCTCTAACTTGTACCTCGCCAACGGGATCGTTTACTCCTTTACTTTCCGCTCCTTGCGATCGACACTACCATCGAGACTCTCTACGACTACTACTACTACTGCTAGTCCCATAGATACTTTTAAAATATAACAGATTTTATGAAATATCCGATCGGTATCAAGGGCGAATACATTTTTAGAAAGACAATTTATTTAATAACTAACGTAGAAATGATCGACGGAAAATTATTTTTCACAAGTTGTATTACTGCAACTACCAAAATGAGGAATTAAGATTATTTTGCGTACTAAGCTACACGATTCATTAAATAATAATTGAAACGAACTAAACAAATAAATTAGATCGCGTAACTCACGTCGAAGCGAAGAAGAAAAATCCGTGACTGTATAATCAATTTTCATATTTCAGTGTAAGCTTGAGTAATCCACTTGGAAGCGTGTAGTTTGCTTGCGCACATTACTCAAGAGCATCGCAGTAGACAAACAGAAACTAAATGTTGTTGATCTACTTAAATACAAAAGATGAGAGGAGACGCGTGAACCGAACTGTCAAGAGACGCCAGTAGAGTGACTATTATTCGCATTACCCGTAAATATACCGACTCGTACCAGAGAGATATACCTCGATTCTCTCTCCCTCATTCTCTCCCGCTTTCTCTCTCTCTCTCTCTCTCTCTCTTGTCCATGAGAAAGGAGATCTTTGTCCAGAAATGATTCTGTGTACGCGTCGGCACTCGGAATTATATGCTTGTATATAATATGGTAGGTCGTCGTGACTACGTGTATACACACACACATATATACGTGTATATGTATAATATTGTGCACCTGCGCAGGGAGCTTGATGAGTGACTTAAATGACGAGTGAATTACTCCGCTGTCGGGTTTTATGCTCGTGTGCGCTTGTGTTGTGTCAGCGCCAATGGGATTTAAAAGGTTTAGTTCTCGAAGAGAGAGAGAGAGGGAGAGAGAGAGAGAGAGAGAGAGAGGTTACGGGGGAGAAAGAAAAAACTCCCTAAGTGGAACGGGACGATGACGTCGAAATACTTGAATAGGGAACAGGTGTCCAATTCTTGTAATATTGATAAAACTCACTCGATTATGGCGAAAATTACGGGCTCACCAAGTTTCTTTTCAACTTTCAATCACAACTCAAATTATCCGGGGACCTCGTTCTCGCGATATTAAATTAGATTTCGAATTAAACACTTTCATATTCGCGTATGCAATCGTGATTTTCGATTATTATATTTTATAATTCCATTCGGAATTTTTTACGGTGAGTGCAATTTTGTTGTACCAGATAATGTTGTACCGGAAGATATAAATAGTATTTCAAATATATATATATATATAATTTTTTAAAATTTAGTCACAGCATTTCCTAAATGAAAACGAATAAATATTTCTGTCTAACGTTTTGTACATGAATAGATCGTTTATAAACTAATCAAAAGAATACTCAATCCATTTTTATTCGTAATTTTTCAAGTATATATATATATATATATATATATATATATATATATTAACATTGTGTTTAAAAAATTATACATTTTTTTTGCACAAGAAAGATTATTCCGAAGTAACTTAACGACTTGAAAAATTACGAATAATATTGGATAGATAAAATTACGAATAAAAATGGATTGAGTATTCTTTTGATTAGTTTATAAACGATTTATTCATGTACAAAACGTTAGACAGAAATATTTATTCGTTTTTATTTAGGAAATGCTGTGACTAAATTTTAAAATAAATTTTAAGCTATTGAATGAACCTCATGCTGTGCTAAAATAATAATAAATTTTCATAAGGTATTTTCCGAAAAATAATAAATATTTCCGTCTAAAACTTAGCGCCTCAGATAGACTATTTATTAATGAAGAGAAACGAACTCGAATAGAATTTAATAAAGTAATGCCCTGTTTTAATTAGCTTGCCGATCGGCTTACAGAAATTTAATGACAGAAAAAAACTATATATGTTGTTATATGCATCACAAATATAAACTTAACGGATGAACGACCTTTGCTACTTTTATTTTTTAAGCGAAATGCAATTTGTATACCGTAAATAATAAATCATTCACATTACACCGGTGTGAAAAGCCTTCAAATTCACAAGATCATAATTGTGACAACTACAAATCCCCAGGCAATTTCCTCGTTTCGTAAAATACATAATCCTCCTCGCAAGATCATCATCGTCTCTCTTCCTTTCGTCTTTTTGTCGCGCGGTCGTGGATCGGAAAGCGAATTTCGCGAAAGTTTTTCGCGCTTACTCGATAGCGGCTATCAATCAGGCAGGATGGGGGCATTGCCCGTTGCGAAGCATTAGAGAAAGACCAAGAGCTGTGCGCACGGTACGAAAAAAAAATGACGGACTTTTGAGATAATGGGAATTTAAACGCCGGGGTGGAAGGGAGACGGACGTATATAGGAGTGAGGGAAGGCTCTCTTTGCCGACTTTTTATCGGGGATACGTAATGGCTTAATAACGGTCGCGTTCCTTCGGACGTCATTTGACGAGCCGACAATGGAAAAAAAAGAGATGAAACAAAAGCGGAGGACCGCGCGACTTCCGGTACGATTTTATTGCGGGGGTTGGTAATCCCACTGTCTTTTTCGGAATAACCCCAGTTGGGACGCGAAAAATTTTGTAGTTATTTAAAGGGTGCTGCGAAATTTGCCTCGGATTTTAATTTTAAATTCGCCCCTGGGGAGATCTGCTTCCCGAGCTTTCGCCCTCTTTTTTCCTCTTACGTTTATGGGTGCTGCAGCATTTCGTACATTTAATCGTTTGATTTGTTTTATTTGACTCCTTTTTAGTATGGGATTCGTGACATACGTCGCGTGCGCATCCTTGAAATATCGAGGACATTGGTGGAATTCTGTTGTGTTAGTTTACATATGAATGAGAACGTATTTAAATAATTATTTTGACATTTTCAAAGGAATGAACGTATATGTACAAGTATCATTATACTGCATAGGTTAAAAGTAAGTTTCGGTTGGTTTGTTTTATTTCGTGCTCATTACACTAATGCCAAGAATGTGGTCATAAATTTTGTGTAACATACGTACTGTCCTAATTTAATATTAAAGTGCTTATTTTCTCTTTTAAAAACGTTACACAATATATAGGTGAAATACTAAACTGTTTATTAATAGAATCACGTAAAGCTCAAAGAATTTCACGATAGTTTAAGAGCTGCTTACTAAGTACGCTTGGCGTATTATAAATCGGCACGAAGGAAAAAAAAATACGAAGATGCTCGATCGTCCAAAGCCGAAAACGGAATTTTAACTACCCACCAACCGAGTTTATTGAGCTCGTTGGTTTCCCCAATAATCGCATCGAGCACTCGCTGAAGGAATGTAAATTATACGCAACCGAGGCCGGACTTTGACGTTTCGATGCCTGCACGAATCGACGAAAGTCCCTCGCCACCATCTCCGCAGATGTAAATTTCAGATATACACCTAAAAGGATCCCTCGATTCTCTGTTCCCCTTCTTTCTTTTTCCTCCTTCTTTTAACTCGTACGTCGTCGGGGTCAGAAGAAGAATTGCCCAAAAAACCCGAGATAGGAGAGGCCGATAGCTTATTTCGATAAAGGTGAAATATCTGCTACGACTGTACTCCATTCGACCACTGGCTTCTTATTTCTTTTTTTTTGTATGTGTTCGTCGCTATATATATATATATATATATATATATATATATATATGTATATGTATACCCCAGGCTATAAAAATTTCCATCTTCGATGCTTTTGACTTTCGAATATGAAATGGGGATGATAGAGAAAATGTTACCGATGTTTACGACATTTATATATTTTTGAGATGCATCATCATGCATGAGCGAGATTATCAAATTCATGTATTCGATGTTTATGTGAATTAACTTGTGATAATGGTATGTATAATTTGGGGATACCAAAATATTTAGCCGCATTTTTCAAGATTTTCATACATTTGGATACGTGATAATACATATGAATTATATACAAATATAAAAATACATTATTCGTAATGTAAAGTAGATTAAATCAACCAATTTATTTTTATTGGTTATATACGTACAAAATAATTTAATGGGAATTTAATAAAGTATAAAAGAAATATTAAATACGTAATCTTACAATTTATATTTTAATCCCGCATGATTTAAATTATTATTTGTTTTTGTATAAAATTATTTTATTACTTTGCTGAGTAATACGGTGAAAATTTTATAGAATAATAAATATATATACCTATTGTTTATAATAAATTATCAATAATTTAAGAATCTCTTTGGTATTTAAAAATATAAGACAATTGAAATGTTATTTTATTATAAAAATTATTATCCTCTGCATTTATTAATCAAATGTATATAAAATGTAATGTTACTGGACCTATGTATAGTTATAAAATAATCTTAATTATTTACTTGGTATATTGTTTGGTTTATGAAAATTATTTTAATCGACTTTTTTTTAAAATCACATCAAGTGGAACACTTTGTCACTGAGAAGTGAATTGATTTTTTTTAAGTAAATTAAAAATAATTATTGAGAATTATTTTAACGTAATGCGTTTTTGATTACGCGGATAAAAAATATCTGTTAGATTCAACAGTAATTGCGCTCAAAATTTATCACGGTATTACAATAAACGCAATGAAAACGAAGGCTAAAAATTTCTAATTAAAAATAATATACAGAAAAAAGAATCATTAATCTAAATTTTAAAAAGATCTCTCAAAGGAACGGTGTAATTACACGAAAACTCGATCGACCGTACTGTTTAACACAATGTGGCCTCCATAAAAGCAGGGCCAATTTCATTTAGTACGATCGATGCATCTGCGGCCGTCAATGGAATAACATTGATTAGCTGGTTAGCGCGTTCGCAAAAAAAAGATGGAAAAAAAAATGAAGTAGGGCTCTCGACTCCTAGCGCGCGATTTTATGAATTTTCTCACGAGCGCTCACGCACAAGGAAGAAAAAAAATAAAGGAACATCCGCGATTATACGGAGCGGAGAGCTCCCTCCCGGCTTTTTATCCTTCTTGTTTTTTTTCTCCGAGTGCACTTCGGGGCGATGCGCTCCGCAGATGTGCGAGGCGCGCGCCGAGGATTACGAGAGTATCCACTGGGAGAACCGGTATCCGACAGACGTCCGGCTTCTTCCCGATTTTGCAGCGTGCGGGGACGACAAGCTGCGCCGTACGAGAGTTTCACTGAGTGTTGGGAGGAGATCGCGTATACGGGTTGTTCCATCGAGGAAACTCTAACCAAGTTCCCTCGAACTACCAGCTTCACTCAAGTTTTCCAATACGCGAACACGATCAATCCACGAGATTTTCATTTTTTTCACTTTTTTTCGAAAATGTAGTTGTTTGGACTAACGCGTTGTTGCGAGAATACAAATGTACTTTTCCTATTTTAGGATCTACATGTTTTTTATATGGGTACATTGTTGTCGTTGTTTTGGTCGAGGAAAACTTTTTTGACGTTTGTTGCATCTTGATTGATCTGTAAAACGTTCGAAAGTTTTATCGTTATGTAATAAAAACTTTTAAACATTATCCATGTAAAAAGTTTAACATTATCCTGTTAATTTTTATATTGTATATATATATATATATTATATTAAAGTTTAAATTTCCTTTGTAGATTATTTATTGTATTAGCGTGATTAAGGCAAAAACACCGTGTATACTCAATTCGGTTAAAATTTCAAACAATTTTGAAAATCAGTTTAATTGAACTATCTTGGCGGTGTAAGCTTTCTAAAACATTGTAAAACATTAACCAAAAAGGGGCAAAACAATTATCAAACCGCAATTTCGTAGGAAAAGTTTCGCGGAACACCGTAATTGGCCAGCATCCTAAACTTTTCCATCGAAGGATAAAAAAAAATGTCAAAGCATTAAAGCAACGGTACCGAAAATTCCTGAAAATGAAGTTACTCTATACGTGGCATTTCCAAAGTTTTCGCAAAAGCGCAAGAGTAGCGAGACGCGCAGTTCTGCATGTAAAAATCGTAGAAGAGTTTTTCGCGTGGCACACAGAAAAGTATATAATCCAACCTCGTCATCTGTTATCGACAGCGACACTTGCCGACGCGAACTTGTCTATCTCTCTCTCTTCGCCTGACCTTTTTTTCCTCTCTTTTTAGTCTTCTACGGTAGCGCGATTATCGCACGCGCGACTTCTCTCCGCCTAGAAGATCCATCCGATCGAATTACCAAGTTTCGCGGCATTTTTCAGTCCATCGGAGGGCGGCTGCCGCCGTAGCTTTAACGATTCCGGGATAAATGGAATGAAGTTTTGAGTTCGGCTAGAGGGGCTTCGAACTTACCGGAATATCGAGATAACTATGTAAGGCATTTTTAACTTTTGACGTGCATTTCGGGAAATTGCACGTGCCGGTTAAACTTTTGTTAAGTAAAACATATTTGATTTATGGCTCCGAGTACACTTTGAACTCTTTGTGCTTATTAATCCATCCCGATGTTTATTCGAATCATTTCTTACTCACTACACTACTTTTTACTATTCCTTTGAATTTTCTTTTTAAATTTCATACATCGACGAGCGTAACCAATTTTATGATAATTATACCATTTCACAAATAGCATTATAAAGGTGGTAATACACATTTAAATGAAATCATCATTAAAACTCGTATTCCCTTTAATTTTCTACATTTTTTTCTTTCCTAAATCAAGAATCATTTGAATTATGAAAATTAGCAGACAGGCATATAATATGTAAACGATATCTTATAAAATGTTAAAAAAGCTACATTTAAAAGATAATGATATACATTAATTTTTGTAAATTTTAAACAATTAAATATATATTAAAAATTGTTAGTAATTCGATAAAACTTATATAATTGATAAAAAAAAGAATTAAAATTAATTGTAAAATGTTCAAAAACCAGAGGCGCTAATTAAATGTTAAACAGGTAGGTATCAATATACGATCGATATTTACCTATTGTCTTGAAGGTTAGGGTATACCGAATCCCAGGGGTGTGCTACGTAGTAGATACAACAAGACATACAAGTAACTGGAATTAGCCTAAACGTTTACGCCGGAACAGAGGATCCAACTCTATTGCGAATATCTAATCAAACCGAGAAAATTATATAATTTTCTGCAATTCTATTAAAACTTTGATTGTAATTTACACAATTCAATAAGTAAGCTTCAATATTTTAACTAATTAATTGATTTTTAAGTACGTTTATTTTATTCGATGCGCATTTGATATAAAAAAAAGGAAATAAGCCCGGGAAATATAAATTAATAAATGATATAAATAGTTTTTATAACACAGTTATTTTAATAAGTTTTGACTAAGCATGATTATTAAAGGAATATTATTTGCATAAGGTAGTAAATGATTATAGAATATTATACCTAGGGTATGGAAATATACAGTTGAATATGATTTTAACTTTTAAAGTTTTAATTTCACGCAAATTTCCACATTTGTGGTATTATGCGCCAGCAGCTTGAAAGTTCAACCTCCCAAAAAATTACTTAAACTTTCAACTTTGAACGAAATTAAACATTAAACGACCCCGGTTTCATATTACTAAAAATGTTACTTCTTGTTTATAAAATTTTTACTAAATTCGTATTTTAATCACGGGTTGATGTAAATTTTTGTCAAATGGCTAATTAATGCTACTCGAGAGATACAGAAATTAAATTCAGACATTGATATTGCAAAAATTATAATTTAATTAATTAGTAGATATATTTTTTAAATTATAAGTCAATAATTAACCTGAACAAAGTTTGTCTGCCGTTCTGCGGGGAAAAAATTTTAACAATTTTCTTAATAAATTATACAATTCTATAGTACAAGCTTGAGCATAATTTTACAGTAAAAACGTTATATATTTTACTATTTTTTTATTAAATATGGTAAGATGTTTATACCACCATGGGATTGACGGATAATTTTCTAAATTTTTATAGCGATTGTTTCGACAATAACAGTACGATGGAAACAATAATCCTTTGAAATTTCATATTATTCGAAATTTCTATTATTACCGGGGCTCTTTTACAGTTTACATCCAAGCTTCGGCACAGCCAGCCGCCATAATCGAAAATGTAAAACCATAACTCCAAAACCATAGAAGGAAAACCGATTTACACTCGTCGACAAAGCCTTTACAGTGTTCCGTTAGGTTAATACATATATGCGTGGAAGGGGAGCGCTAATTCGTGCGCAACCCCAAAAACGCGTCAAAGCAGCTTACTCGTTGGGAACGTAAGCGCGAGGCCGCGCCCTTGACAGTGAGAGCGCGAACCTCCCGAAAATCGGTTGCTTTCTCTATACATATGTAGATGTAGATATAGGTACGTATACACACACGCACACACACACACACACACACGCATCACATCCACACGCGCGCGTAGGTGTGTACACGGGTGCGACTGTGTGTAGGTACGACAAAGAGACTGCGTCTTCGGTTTTGCGCTCGGTTACCATCCACAAAGCCTCGCGAGCGTACCCGTGCTACAAACGCCAGCGTATCCGTTTACCTGGCGCAGAGCGACGCTGCTCGAAGCTGCTTGTAAACGACGCCACCCTCCCGGCGTTGTTTCCCTCTGTATACCAACTTGTTTTGTACACGTACAGATGCAGTTCGAGAGGCGGTATTATTTGTGAGTTTTGTTGGTTCAGAGCAAACGTTGAAGAACCTGCCTTTACCAAAAGAAACTCTCTTTAAATAAAAATATCGCTATTTTTTCGACCGTATTAGATTCGAATCATCTAATTTCTGACCAGTTGTTGTAAAATAGATTTAACACTGTGGAATATATTTTTATTAAATGAAAATAGGCGAAAATTGTTCTGAAATTAGATAAACTAAAATGTAAGATTTGAAACTTGTTCAATCTTATATAGCGTCAAAATTTATGAATTCCGAAAGGGAAATTTGACCTCCTTATGCGAAAGAGAAGTTGAGAATATGTAAAGTTTGTAACGTAATATAAATAGTACATCTGTATACGTAAGTAGATAGAGCCGAATGTGGTACGACATCTAGTCGTCAGATGTTGATATAAATGTACGATATATGCTAACTTGCAAAATTTTTATTGCATATTTTCAAAATCTTACTTCACTCAAAATGTTTAAACTTTTCATATATAATGATAAAATGCTCATTTTACTTAACAACATTTTGATACGCGGATATTCTATTTTCCATCAGCCAAGAAATACATATATATATATATATATATATATATTACATAAATGTGTTACTCAAATGTAGTGCAAAAACATATTGGAAAATTAATGAAATATATGAATTAATCGTTTTTAATATTGAAAAGAAATTTTATTAGTATACTAAAACTTTTTTAATTAAATATTTGACGAAAGTGCACGGAAAAATGGAATAACACGCATAGTCTAAATGAATAAATTTCACTTTGTAAGGATCAGTGAGACGTCGGTGTAATGCAGTTACAATAGTCGAGCTAATTCCAAATGATGAATACCAGCGTAATCGTGCTATTCGTAACGTTGGGAACTATTGTCGTATCGGATGGTGTTCAACAATTAGACCGAGTTAACCCGAAACTCGAGTCAAGGGCAACATCACGCGTTAGGAGCGCATCTTCGTCCTTCGATCTTAACTTCCGTCAGCATATCGCAAATGGACATAAACAATTCAACTGTCCTTCCTTCCGTCTCCGAGAACCTCCGATATTAGACAAACCTATCGAGCACGTACTCAGTACCTAATCCATCGCTCTGTTATACCGATAGCTTAGGAGTTGAAACACTAATTCATATCTTATCCGAGCTTAAACTTCCCATACTGTCACGTAGACGCATTAAACTGATAAATAGTGTGTAACACCTCTTGTTCTCATTGAATTAAGTCGTAACAGTCAATGTAATATTTTCGTTTCAAAGTCACAATACAAAGATAACGCGCGCGGTGTAACGTTGTACAAAATTAATTATAATCACTTTAAAATGTAAATATATCCTTTACGCTTACAAGGTAAATAAGATCGTTGTTTTTTTTAATATTGTTATGGCAATTATCAACTTATTTAACTTGAAATGCGATACAAATTGAAGTATTCGCTGTAAAGTATCTTTTTACCTCTTGGAATTCATCCTGAAACTTTATCCCTTTGATTTTTCGAAAAAGTCTCACTTACTTTTTTCTCGGAGTCAACTGACAAAAATTCCGAGACGCGAATCGATCTTTTCTTATTTAGATCAAACACCACGGAACACACTTCGAGATTGAACCTATTTTATATTCCAAAAGTGTGATATTTGTGACACGTAGAACATTCGATGATTCATTACGTTATACTACGTTATATTCGGTTTAATCGATAGAAGATAATCCAAAATTCTAAATTCGTTCGAATACGTCTAGTTTGGTTAAGTAATTGAGTGAGATATCGGCGTAGCGCATAGCCGGACGATCGCAATCGTCGCATTCCCGATGAGCAGCTGCAACGAGCCGTGGGATATCTTGGGCTTTACGAGTCGTCCCCCATTAAGAAATTCGGCTCGATCGACCTTCTTTAAATAACGCTCAGCCATACTCTCTCACTTTCTCCTCGTTGATATTTTCTTCTCTCTTTTTATTTTTACCTCTTTTTATTTTGTATACGTACTTCACCTTGTTTTTAGCTTATCTTATTAATGTCCGTGTATATACGTGGGAAAGGAACTTTTGATTTTAACAGATTTTTCACGATGATTATATTTTGGCTCGCAGCACTGGAAGCTTTAATTTCGCGTTCATATATATGGCTACACGTAAATCTCGTTCGAGATAATAAATTCATAAATTGTGTAATTTCTTTTAAACGCGGTAACTTTGTAGCCAAAACGTGGAAAATTCATAGCCCAATTAAATTTCCCACCAAAAAAATCTTTCATCTTTTTTTTTTTTATTTTATATTCAGTCGCGCTATAACTTTTTATAAAGTTACCGTGCCGCGAGTTTCAATTTTAATTTCTTTAATGCGACGAGGAAAGAGAGAGAGAGTGAGAGGGGGGGGGGGGGGAAAGAGACAGAGAGACAATTAATTTACATAAAGCATTTTATTTGCTAATACGTGTGTGTAAGTAAAATTGAAAACAAACATAAAACTTCACTTAAGATATTTCAGTAGT
Source organism: Theocolax elegans (assembly GCA_026168455.1). Classification (NCBI taxonomy): domain Eukaryota; kingdom Metazoa; phylum Arthropoda; class Insecta; order Hymenoptera; family Cerocephalidae; genus Theocolax; species Theocolax elegans. Next base: position 67,079,718 of record CM047429.1, read on the forward strand.
ACTGCTCGAGATCGATCGGACGAAAATGAAAGAAGCCTTTTAAATTCGCAGTGTACGTAGAGACATACATAGATATGTATATATATATATATACGTAGGTGAATAGGGGTAAAAGAATAATGGAGAATAGGCACGTAAGCTTCTAATTTCCAACGCATTGATGCAAGCGTTTTGCACTTATACTTACACAAAGCGCTTCATTTAATAATTTTAAAATGATTGTTAGGCTCGACAGAATGTACGAAATCACGGGTAGCGCCACTTGATGAATTTTAAACGCAAAGAGAAAGAAAGAGAGGGAGAAAGCCCGATAATTGGCTTCGTTTTTTTCGACGCGTTCGGACGTATATACCGACCGTATTCATACATACATGTACATATGTGTGTGTGTGTGTGTGTGTGTGTACAAGCAGGTGCGAGCACAAGGTCGACGTATAGAATAAAATGCTCAGAACAGAAGAGAAGGAGAGAGACAGTGAAAGAGGAGGAGATTTGCGTGCGGGAGTCAGACTCTGCCTTTCTCTCTTTTCTCTTTTACCTCTTTCGTTCTACTGTATATATCTTGCCCCCATACACTTTTTTCTTCCTCGCCGCGTTTTCAATAGAAAAAGTTGAAGATGAGACAACGCGGCCACTGCAGTTACAATTTAAATTTTGGTCTCAAATACTTCTCCCGGTATAATGAATGAAGAAACAACGCTTCTCGCCCCTCCCCCCCTTTTGTTCTGTCGTGTGTTTCTTAAAACTGTGAAATATTGAACGAACGTAAATGAGAAACTTTTTTATTCTCAATTTTCTATAAGAGCGCCCACACGTATATTATCACACATATATAGATATACAGATATATAAATATATATTGTTGTAGGTATTAAAGCAATATTTAAACGTACCACCCAGCATGTTAGATTTATAGACCAGAATTATTTAAAATATATCGCCCGGGTAAACGGACGTTAAGAAATCTCCGAGGTCTTCTCAGCCTTTTATTCTGTTCGTAATCGGGATTTCAATGTTTTCGCGAGCACTGAATGAGAATATCCAGATCTTATAAAAGCGTCCGGTTTTGTACGTTTCCGTACTTTATAATGCTTGCCTGCAACTCTGGATTTCTCTCGATGTGTGTATGTGTATATGTGGTATATAATATTTTCTTTTTCGTTTGTATCGTTCTGCTCGATCTCGAACAGGTTATGTTAAAGCTGGGCAACGTTTTGTAAGTGCATTTCTCTTACTTATATACTCCGATCAGATTAAACGTTGATTGGGAATAGTACTTGAATGCTTGTTTCCACATATTTCAATTGTTTAACAGTTTCATTATTTCTTTGAACAGTCATACGATTTATAATTGTATGATTGTGCAAAACTTTTTTTTGGGAAACAAAAAATCACTGTACGTCTATTCCTTCGTGCGAATTGAATAACAAACAAGTTTTAAATTCCGGGGGATTAATTGAAGATACAATAAGTTTTATTTAAATCGCGCATTAACGCGCGCGTGCAAATTAGGACTAGCTTGTCGTTTTCCTCTAATTTCACTTCCTTTACCAATATATTTAACTATTAACACGTTTACACGTTTCAGCTATTACCATATTTTCACTTTAATTATCACTCATTACACACCTGCGTTGCCACCTTTCGTACGTTTTTTAAATTGCTTTTTGTCACGTCATTCCTAGTTTTACTATCTTTGCTAACTTTTTTTTTTAATTTTTAATATTATCCATGCCTGCATCTAGAGTATTAATAATTCTAAATAAACATTTCGGTCACGGTTAATAAATTTATGCAACTAGTAATATACCGTTTTGCATGCAAGGGTATATATATATTGGTTGTTGCTTTATTTTTGCTTCCTCATAGAGGAAGCTTTGTAATAGTAAAATTTTTCGACTCGCTAAAAACATGTTATAAGTATGTTTTAACATGTCAGAATTGAAGTTACGTGTGTTTAGAAAATGTCTCTTTGGATATGTGTGTGTACGTATACCGCCGTATTTTCGAAACTATACTTGGTCAATATCGCTCAGCTTGCGTGTATAGCTTATTTTTTATTTTCCGAATTCCGGAAAAGACTTTGGTTACTTATCCCCCAAAAAGTTTCGTCTTAAAAACAACATTCAATTGTTGAAAAATTAATTTTTAAAAATTTAATATTATTAATTATTTTTAATTGGACCAAATGTACTTTATAGAAAATGAACAAATCTATCTGCTCGATCTTGAGTTGCCAAGTTATCTCTGTCAGTTTTTCTGTTTTTTAAAAAACATAATTTTTTTAAATATTTTAGTTTTTGGAAATTAATCAGTCAAATGTGCTGAAAAAATTTATGATGAAAGAACCATCTATACATTAATTTTTTTAACTAGCGGTAATTAGTTATATAAGTTTCAATCCGAAAAGAATAGTATTTTTCGAAATGTTATAACAATTTGTTTTAAATAATTAAGTAATACTATATATGAGTAATATATTACATATAGGATCGACATTTTAATTTGAGGAAGCAGCGATTTTTCATAATGTTAATTTAACAATTTATGATTTAACAATTTATTATTTAATTGCTTCATCAGTAAAAGTTAATTTGCTGCGAATTAAGTAAGAAACTATGTTGAAAATATGATTTCTTATAATGCGAATAAATAGTAAGGAATTAATAATGAAAATGAAATTTTAAGAACGAATCCAACATCTTATTCCGAAAGGAATTCCTGAATGGAGCACAACTTTCAAAATGTTTGACGTTGAAATCAAGTGAATCAAAGCAATTTCAGGAAAGATATATAATCAAATTAACATTGACATTGTAAATGCTGTATCAAGAATTGAAAATAATAGTGGTAATGATAAAAGTGAATACAGTATTTATCAACTCCGCAAGATGTTATGAAGTGTCCCATAATATTATATTACGAATATAGGTATACAGACGCACACACATAGTTATATAGAATAAAAATATGTAACATTCAATTCGAAAAGCGGAAAGGTTGACGCTGCAAGTTTCCAGAATCTCAAGTATCCCCGCATTCACGTAAAACCCAACAGTTTATTCGTAATAACAACATTTCTCCTCTCTGTAAGGTAAGGTAAGGTATAATAAAAAGCAATACTCTCGGTGCCCTCTCTCCTTCTCAATTTTCTTCCGAATTTTCGGTGAAACACGGCTTCTCCTGCTTGGTGTACCGAGAGGCATCTCTCTCTCTCTCTCTCTCTCTCTCTCTCTCTCTCGCTGTGTGTTTGTGTGTGCTGTGTGTATATACACGTATATACACGCCACTTTACTTTGAAAGGCCTTCTGAATGACTCGGGTTTCGTCCCCGCGTGCTTGTGGTTAGACGCACGAGAATCGAAAATGCCTCGCGTGCGTGAAATGCATTCTCCTTTTCATACTCGTCGCGTTCTCCGGTATCCTTGCGCGACTATACGCGACTGGCATTCTTCGGCTGGGAGATTTATCTGAAAATAAAAGCAGACGCGAGACGAACCAAAAGGTGCATTAGCATGAAGGGTTCCTCGCTGCCCATTCTATAAAAGGTTACTCTAACCTTTCAACAGTTTCTTCTCTTCTTAATCATTTTGCATTTTTTATATACCTCCCACTATCCCCGTAACTCATGCATAATTGATTATTTTATTTACTAAATTTTATACTACTTTAGGAGGCTGATATTAATGCAACATTGTAAGAAATACGATTATTAAAGTTGTAGAAGAATACATTATTCGGAAAAATTTAAAATTAATATTTTAGAAAACTTTTACATGCATACATATGTGTATATATATACTTTAAAAATCCCCATAAAATGTCCATCTGTTATAGTAAGGCATCCAAATATCCCTTCGATGGGCACTACTCTCCTAAAACGTCACTCATCGTAAAGTTCACATGTGACTCCTAAACCAAAAATTAAATTTCCAAGTTCTTTCAGCTTGTTCTAGTTCTGCAATACTAAGTCATTCATTTTAATTTTTTTAATGATTTTTAATAAAAGATTAAGCAACAGTTAATTAAAAAAATCAATCCTCTTTCCATATTTACAATATTGTTTAAAAATTTAATTAATTTGTATATTTTTAAATATAATATATTATTAAAATTAATTAGTGTTAATAATGTTACACGCAAAAAATGTTTGAATCACTAACGAGAGGGAAACATATAAACAAGTTTTTCGACTTAAAATTTTTGTTTAAAATACTATGTGATTTTTTATTTTTGACATCGTCATTCTACTGAAAGGAATTACATTACCGACCACTGACATGTACTATACACGCATTATAATGAGATTTACGTAGGATTAATTATACATTTGCTTGTATAAAATAAAATAACGCGTATACTAATCCTAAAAATGAAACTTTTATATTCAAAGTATAATGTTAATATAATAAATAAATAATTTTTTATTTATTAATAGTACGTTGATTTCAAAATTAAAAACAAATCATTAAGGTTAAAAGTACATTTAGTCTAAAATTGAAAAATATATTTGTATTATTTTACTCTCGTGTATAAAAGTTTTCAATTTTTAATTGTTAACGTTTCGTTGTAAACATAAATGATAATTGTACAAAAGAATAGATAGAATACAATGGAGGTTATTTTAAATTTTATGATACAACATTTAAAATAACTATGTGAAAGAATGAATTATACGCATGAAATAAAGGAAATGTATTGCGTACAAAGTGCAGCTATTAACTCTATGTACACTCATATGTATATACCATTATTCTAATAAACTGTGCAGAAAGTTTCATTTAAAGTACATGAGACTGGTTGATATCGTTTAGAACCTAATTTTCTCTATAATTTAAATGATAATTTTTATAATTATTCCAGTTAATTTTGACTATTTTTTTTAAATGGTTCAAAAAAATTTAACGATAAACACATATAATAACACATTTACTTTTGTATGCTCACTTTTCCTTACATCCAATTTAAAACTACAATGGTATCTTAAAAGCAGTTTAAAGTGCAGAAATACGTAAAGAATTAATTCTTTGATCTCGAGTTTAATAATGGGTAAGTTATTGATCTCAGATGAGTCGATAAAATTTATTAATTCGATATTCATTAATTCTCCAATATTTCAACGTGGCTTCGATTATCGTCTTTCTTAAAAATTAAAAGTTTTAATTATTTATTATCATTTTTCTTGCGCATTATTTAGGTAATTAAGTAATTTCAAGATTATCTTGAAAACTTTTTTAAATCATCGAGTTGTTGTTAATGAGAATAATGAATGTTAATTTATTCAATGAGAAAAAAGAATGTCAGATAAAAAGTAAATTAATCAATAAGGCCATTGTTAAAGTGTATCGAATAAAAGATATTCCAATATCCAATGTTAAAAATGATTAGATTAATTAATTTACATTTTTAAAGACTGAGGAAAACAGCGTTCACTGAATATACACTCCCTCGATAACGAGTAAATATAAATCCTTATGACGGCACCGTTAGGAAAAATATGTAAAACATAACTTTATAACAGTTCACCGGGATATGGAAACTCGATTTACTCTATCTTATCGATGTAGCTAAAGTAACATTATAAACTGATAATGCATCCAATTAAACCGATAGATTTATGCAAACTTTAAGCGCAGTTTACGCTATAAAATTATTCAAACAATATGTTACGTTGTGTATAATAACATAATTTTTCGGTAAAAAATTTTCATACGGATATAGTACGAGTAAATTTTTTATATCTATCCCACTAATTTTAGTTACGAGTCGACTATATATACACACACGTTAATTCCGACAATTTCAATTAAACATTTATACTGAAATTCCGGTAGAATATTTTTCTCGACCGTTCCTCGATCTAATGGGTGAACGTCGATGAAACTCCGTGAAACTTCCGGCGACAAACTCCTGAAAGGGAAATCACAAAGAATCTTCGTGGAACTAGCGTGCATTTTACACAGTTTCCATCCTTACGGGCAATTCGCTCCCGAGACTATTAAAAGCAGGCCGATCGCTCGATCCCCGTAAAATCAACAGCGAGGGGCGCTAACCCGAACTTTGAACCGGCCGCACTTTGCCCGTAAAACTTCGGTGTGTCTTGACTGACCCACTTAACTTTAACGCGTGCATTTCCCTCGAATCGCCCTTTTCCCCTTCCATCTCTCGGTCTTGCAATTACGCAGCCTCCTACCGATCGTGCGTATATACATCACAAAAGAGTGACTTGTTACACTCGCACGCGAAACCTACACTTCGGCCTTCTTCGACACATACATACCTGTATATATATATATATATACACGCACATATATACACACATATACACACACATTTACACGAAACCGGCGACATCGTAATGAATCATAATGAGGTTCGAGCACGCGATTTTATTCCCTCTAGAGTTCATATATTCAGATTTGCAAAGGAGGGAGATATGCGGGAAACAGCTTTATTTCTCGGACTCTTACGTTCTTTTGTTTTTCCGTTAAATTTGTTCGAGCCTTTCTGCGTGTACGTGTTGTGTGTGTGCGTGCGCGCGCGTGTGTGTGTGTGAGTGAGAGTGAGTATAAAACCTCGTATATACTCGCGTGCTGTTTCTTTTACGGTGCGTCGAAACTGAAGTTCCTTTGAAGTGCAAGTTCCTTTTTTAACTTTTTATACACCCGATCTGCATACTCGTGTGCGTTACTAAGTAGTTTTTGGTTCACGATCGCAAGCAAATTACGCGAGTTGTTTCTCTCGCAAATTTGCCATACCGATTCGACTGGTGATGATGATTATTATTCGGATGTGAATTGCTTCTATTGCTTCTTTATCTGTATTTATGATCAGTGATAGGTATACGATTGTTAAGTTTTTTATGTTCAAAGAAATTTTATCATGCAGAATATAAAAGTATGTAGTACTAACATTTATAATAAATGCGTGTTGATTCCTCAGATACGAAATTTAATATTTATAGATAATAATGTAGCAACAATCACACCGATAAAATTTTCGATACCTTTTTTTAATTAATACTAATAATTAAACACTTTAATGGATTATTTCGTAGATTTTCAGTAAAATTATTTACCGTTCCAAATGTTAGTAATGTAATTTTCATTATATTATTCTCAAATTGGATAGTAAATAAAATATACATATGCATTTGAAAAATTTAAACTTTGCATTTATTGAATACAAATATTAATATAATACTTTTTCCACAACTAATTTACAGTCTTAAACAAAATTTCTACTTTTTCCATATGTTTGATGCAGTGTTACTGCGGAATAGCTGTATATTGCATACATAAATTCACGCGGTCGAAGAACAAGCTTAATTCCAAAGCATAATGCGGAAGTTACTTTAAAAACTTTCTTTTGACGACAGGTTAAAAGTAAACATGCGAGGACAGGTATAATACGGCAAACCGGAATAGGCAGAAAGTGTCAAGTTGAATGATGAGGTTCTACTACGGCAAAAATTTCATACTGCATATTTCGTGATCAAACAGTTACATTTAATTAATTACAATAAAATTGTAATATTACGCTCTTACATTATTATTTTTAATTTATCCGTGGAAATTCAAACTTTTTAATTAAAAAGTTACATTTTCTATATTTATTCCATGGATTACTGTAATGTAATAATTCTGTAATGAAACATACATTTATCAATATTTTATCACGTAATACTTTTCTCTTGCCCTTAGTCTTATTAACTTTCTTTTTCCTCTAAAATATAAGATCCCTAAGTAAAATGAGCCATCGCGGTCTAATTATAATTAGAGTGAAATTAAACACTAGTTAAAGAACTCAATACTAAAATGTAGCATCAATTTTAATTTTTCAAAATTTAAATTAACAAATAACATATAGGTAAATGAAAATATATTTATTTAAATAAATAACAAAGGTAAACGGGGTAACGGTAGTAAAATATGTCTTGTAAGTATAACAAAAAAAAATTAAAAGTCCTGTAAGTGTAGTTGAATTAAGTAGAAAATGACGAATAATAGTAATAAAAAAGTAAATGAAGAAACGGAAGGTTGTTGTAGGAAACCATATATGTAGGTATAAGTATTGAACGTTAAACTCCCTGTGATTAAAAGAGCACGTTAAACCTTAACAAAAGCGGGAAGCGCGTGCCAATTTAATCGCAAAAATCCATTCGATTGAGATACAATTTTGCAGGGCTCGTGGGAAGGCGTAGCGCAAAAAGGTACAAAGATACGATGGAAAACAAAAAGCCGAGATCTCTATATATATGTATAGAAAGAGAGAAAAGAAAGAAAGAAAGGGTATATGGGAGGATGAAATAAAGAAACGTCGTAAAAGCTTGTCTTCAATCGTCGTAGCCGCTTGGGCGCACGCGCGTCACACGATTCTTGAAAGGAAACGCGCGATATCGGCTAGGATATCACCCGAGAGAAGGAGAAAGAGAGAAGGAGAGTACCTATAAAGATTCCCAGAAGGAAAGAGCCTTCGAGCAATGCGAGCACGGAATGTCGAATGGCTCCTTCTTACTCCTGGTTATTCGGTTACTCCAAGTTAATACGCGGCTCCGATATGTCGTCTATTTTATAATTGCTAAGTGTTTATGGATCGATAGCCTCGACAATTCGAGGGTACATCCTCTTTGAAGAACATAGCCGCAAGACTAACTGCTTCTTGGCAAAAATGGGGATGTATTTCCCTTAACGACGATGTATGGATTAAGTGTTTTATCGATACCGAGATGCCGCCAACTTTTTATCCGATATCCCGATCCATCTGCATATATGTACGTATATATATAGGTATATATAGATATACCTCACCAGTCAACGAAAGTGATAAAGTTCAAGAGCAATTTATCCCCCCTGATTCTTCAATCTATACATCTTCGGTATATCGATTAAGGAATACGATAACTTTTTCCATCTTTGTTCTTCAAAACATTTTTATTTTACCTTTTCGACAAATTCTTAATTTTTTCGATACATTCGTTTTGTAGAAAATTACTCGGTTATTATCATAAATTACTATACAATAATTACGTATTATTTTATCAGTGGGCAGAATCATCTGCTACACAAAAAGTCTTGCCTAAAGGCGAAATAACAATGTAATACCAGTTGAACTTTACAATTTAAATTACAAAATAAACCCTTTCGTATATATATCCATGTCGTAAATTATAATGTTGTTATACTTTATTTTCGTAACTTTGGACAAAAACTTTGATTTTATAGATTCATTATGATGTATCACTTATACCTGTACAGCTTTTTAAATTTATAACTCGAAGATGATTTAACGTTTACACAAAATTTAATAACACACCTATTGTTCTCAAAAATAAAGAAATATTTTGATACATGTATATCTATTTTTAATAAGAAATTAATTGAAAATAGCGTTTATTTTCTTGAAGAGAAATTTCTAAATGCCATCGGAAATGTAATTTCACATTTATACATTGGGTGTGACAGTTTCTGAAGGTACAATAAACACGCAAATACAAAGGCATCACGCGTCGATTGACTTTATCACATAAATCAAACCGTATACAGAAATTCCTTTTATATCAAACATATTTTTCGATACCTTTATGAACTTTATACCTACAACGAATTATTCTATACCGACACGCCCCTATAACTTGACAATTTAAGAAAATTGACAAAAAAAAAAGATATTTTTACTCATAATTTAAAAAATTTTTGTAGTTTCAAACAAATTTTATCTTTAGGTAAATGTAACTAATATGTTAATCTATGAGACTAATTTTGATTCACGAATAATAAGTTATTAATAAGTTTTTGAATAGGATAAGTTATATACTCTAGGTTAAAGAAGTTTCACTGTATAAACCCTAATTTAGTTAATGTACAAGCTTGTATAACAGAGTGAGAAGCGAAGTTTGTTTTAATTTGATTATCCATTTAGAAAGATATATTGAGAGCGCTTGTGTTATTACAGGATGCAGATTAAATTTGAAGAATTTTATTTGTTATTGTAATATTACTATTTTACCCATACAATCTAGTGCACGTTAACAGTTGTATCATTATACTGATGTTATACTGATTGAGTTATTAAAATGAAAAAAGAAAAAAAAACGTGAACCGACTGCTCAAAAGAGAGTGAATATCGACTATGTATAAAATGACATGTATCGACTCTTATAAAAAAAAGTTTCTCTTTTCTCATAATATACTCGTTGATACAAAAGTAGAGCACGTAACAGTTGATAATTTGCAATTTAAATGTATGTATATCAAATATGTAGGCCAAGAAAGATAGGAAAACGCGTCTGTCCCGACATCTTGGGCAAGTCTCACGGACCGATATATGCGCGCGCGCGTGTGTTTGTGTGTGTGTGTGTTTGTATGTATATATATATATATATTTGAACTCGCAGACGTGTATATCGGATCCTCGATATCTCGGTGTGCATTTACTGCGTGAGCGGAGTATTGTCTCTACGTCTGCTCAGGGGAATTTATACTCGTAAGGGGAAATAGTAAGGTATAACGAAGGGTGAATTGTCTTGTTTTATCGCGTATTTCGAGACTCTTCTTATCTAATCGTTATCTTAACTCGGAAGCAGAACTCGGAGATGATTTCATCTTGGCAGTTATCTTTCCCTCTACCTCCCTCCGCCACCCTTTATACCACCCTCTCTCTCCTCACTCTCTCACTCGGTTGCTCCTTTCGCACGCTTGTTAGTTTCGGCTTTGTTGCAATCTGTTATACGGAATTAGCGGAGATGGTTGTATATTCTTTTCCCCTGGAGACAAACGCGAAGCTTCGCCGAGCTTTCGTTCTTTCAAGATTTATTGCTTCCACTGGAATTTTGTGCGGAGGGCTCGAGCCCTTTTCTTTAATTAACGGAGAGGAACAGTAAAAACACACCGTTTCCTTCCCTTTTTTTCTTTCTTTTTGCACAACAATGCAAGATATCCGCCAGGACATTATACTAACTTTATTATATTTCTTTTTTACTTTTTTAATCGAGTAATGCATTTTTGATTATCAAACCAATTGGTACGTGGAAAACGGAACGTTTCATAATTTATCTTTAATGGAAACGAAACTTGGATACATTGCAAATACTATAATTTTATTTATAATTTTATTTATAATACACGGAGGGAATTTCCTTACAAAATTTACCGTAAAAACACGGTAAACCTGGAACATTTGACCTGCAATTTAGAAATCATCGTGACAGCACGGTCAAAATTGTAACGAATTCATTACAAATGATACTTCAAATAAATTTATTATGGTAACTTTTATTAGCAAATTCTCTTCGAATTAAATCTAAAATTACGAAAGCCTTAACAGGAACATTTTTAATTAACGGGGTGCCATAGTCAATATTTATCCTCCCTACCTTACCGGCAATCGCGATTATTAGTAATAAATTTGTAAATAAAACAGCATGTAAAAAAATAAGAGAAGAGGCGCCTTCGTTTATTAATAATCTAACTGCGTGCTGAATTTCAGATTAAAATTATATTGCGTTTTTGAGAAAAGTCTTACCAAAAATGTGAACCTAACCTCAACGAGGTGAAAAGATTTGATATTTTTGGTAAGACTTTTCTCGAAAACGCAATAATATTTAAATCTAAAATTCAGCACACAGTTAGATTGTCAATAAACGAAGGCGCCTCTTCTCTTATTTTTTCACATACTGTTCTACTTTTTTATTAATTAATCATCAAAAATTGAGTATGGAACCCCCTTAATCTTCTCGATTCGATTGCTGGAACGATCAACGAGAAACATTCGCAAAGGATAAAACTAATTTTCAAAAATGCAGCATTATCAACTTTGAGAAAAGCGACGTTAAACGTGTTACGAGCAGTAAACAAATAACAATCGAAGTTTTGCCAACGGACGAGTAAAGAGAAAAAAAAGGTGCATATAATTCGTAACGCGCGTGCACGACGACCGCAGACGTTCAAAACCGTACAACTTCCGTGTGCCACCTATTAGCGGGTTACACAGTTCTATGTGAAAACAGTCAGTAAATTCATTACCGAAACTCGGGGAGCTTTCTCTCTCGCGCGAGAAACCAAAACATCGCGCCGCTGTCGCGCAACAGTCGTGGGCTAACGTCACGTCTGCGGTAGTCGTCCCGCGATGCACCTCTGCACACCCCAAGTTTACACGAAATTTCGAGTGCTTACCTCATGTAAAATATAAAGCGAACGAACCGTTTTACGTATTTTACGAACCTCCCAGAAAGTTTAGCTATCGGTAGAAAATTTAATCGATCTTACGCATGAATAAAACATGGCCCATCTACCTTTTACGACTCGCTCGCTTTCTTTTTTTTCCCCACTTTTTTACATTAGGTCAAAAATTTATTTTATATCGTAATACAAATCTCTCCTCTTTGGTAAAAGACAACTAGCATCGATAATTAATATGACGTTATTGTAATTTAATTGCGCGCGTTAAATCATAAAAATGTATTTAGCTAAAAAGTTAAGCTTTAGCACAGTTTTAGTGAAACGAGATCCTGAGTTGTAGGTGCGACGCTTACATTTCACTTTTAGAAATTAAAGTGTTAATGCAGTTGTCAGCATTTTTCGCACTGCGCAAGTGTACACACAGACAGAAAGAGAAAGAGGAAGAAGGAGAGGGAGAGTGAGAGAGAAGCGGGAATCTTTCCGCGACGTTTTTCTCATTATGCAGCCGACGCATGTACTTTTGAACTGTAAGCCCGAAATGGGTTGGGAGAGAGAAAGATAGAGAGAAGGTAGGTCGAGGCATTGTAACCGACATCACTTTGCTCTGTTGCGGCATCGACGCGCTGCCTTCGCTTCTGTAGCTCGCTCGCGACCCGCGTGCTAAAAGCAACCCTTTACCCTAGGTGCACCTATATCTATGTATACTCCTCACCCACAACCCGCAATTTAATTATTCGATAAGAAATTGAATAAATACGTTGCGTTTCGAGGCTTTTGCGTTATTTTCCAAAATATTATAAAGGAGAGGATGATAAACTCGAAAGTTTACTTCAAATTTTACTCGACGACTTATGACGTTCACTGTACCGAGAGCGATTACAACTTAGCTTTTAACGCTTTTCGAAGCGATGTTGTGAATAATCATTGGGTGTAAGGTCGTTTTAAACTTCGCTTCGCGGTTCTGCTAATACGGAAAGGATTTAACTACGTAATACGCCTGATGTGCAAAGATTTCGTATTGATTTTACATTACCTTTGTTTTGTCACCATTATAGGTACATATACCATTTTTGTAAAATAAACTTCGTTTTTAATAATTCGTGTTTTAGACCTAAAAGTTGGTTTAATTTCTGCTAGCATAGAAAATAGACCAAGGTAGTTTCAATTATTTCTCATGGTTTTTCCTTTGTGTATAAAATTAGACTGACTGTATATAAATTTAATAGTATTTTGTAATTCGTGTGTACTTTGTAAAATAAACTTACTCGCGCACAACGAACGAAACGTAGCGTGTTCCAGTCTTTGTGTTAATACCAATTAAAAAGGTATAATTGATCATCGATTTTGTTACAAGTTTATTTACAGTGAATTAGCTGTAATTACAATAACCCAAATTCACCAGAGTTTGAAAGAAAAAAAGAACGTAAAAAATACTGTATAATCGTGTAAATAGAGTTCGTTCCACTTTACGAGTCGACTATATCGAAACATTTACAATACATTTAAAAATTCCTATTTATATGATCAGATAAAGATTCATCTGGAGATAGTCCTAGCAGGAGAGTTGCATTCTGAAAATAGTGGAACGCATGACTCAGCTCGCGGTCCGAAGGAAAGAAATAAAAAGATGAAGGAGCCCACGTAAAATGAGAAAATGGAGCAACAAGTCGACGTCATCGTCGTCGGGTACATCGATCGGGCAGTACCTCGGAAACTCGAGACGCGCGGACCGCCGCGCAAATAGCTCGTCCGGTAGTTCATGTCTCTGAATGTTTCATCCACGCGGCCGCCTCGCTTTGGCACGATGTAAACTTTAACTGCGGCGGGTATTGCTCGAGGGGAGGACTCGCTGACTGGGGAATTGTCTTGCCCGCCGAATAATCTTTGGCGTATACGTCAACGTGCTGCCAGACCGTTTGATACTCTCTGTAGCCGCTAGAATCTGGCTTCTAAAGGTTCGATGACCCAATTATCGCGCGATGCCAACTCCCTTAGATTTACGTTTTCACCATGCATTTTCTCTTTGATTCTCTTCTGGAGACCAGGATTGTTTACTCGCTACCTATACGTGCGTTTGAATTTACGATTCTTGGTGCTAATAATAAGCGTCTCTGGGAGAACCTTATACCGCGTATCATTGACTAGACATTTCAATTCAATAAACTAAAATATTTATTTTCATAGCTTTACGAATAAGATATAAAGACTAGAAAAAACAAGAAAATCTTGGGTATATAATGATAAATAAAGTACATAATCACTTACATTGCATAATCTTATTCAATATTGAGATCTCGTACAGAGTATAAAATAATATATTGTAAAACAACTTTCACTTTCTAGGTTCTTTAACGAATTATCTTTTATATTCATACTTACATCTGAAAAATGCACAAGTCAATCATAATCATTTTGTAGTCATTCATCAGCTTTTTTAACGAATTTCTATTTCAAAGTTCGGTACAGCTGCACACACGTATTCTGGAAAGGTAATAAAAATGTTGGTGTCGGTACAGGACAGACGTTAAACATCTTCTTTTTCATGGAATGTCTGAGCACCTACGACTCTTTTCTCTTTATGTAACTTTGCGTCTCTTGACATTCCCTGTCGCGAAGTTGTTTCGGCATCTCTAACACATTTCACGCAACGCAATTTGAGAAATCATCGCGGTGGGTCGTTGAACCGCTCCGCATAAATAATTAAACTCGATATATTTCACGAGGCCGATCAAGCCGAACCGGTCAACCCATCTTCACGATCGTTACGGCGCATTAGCACGTTTTCAAAATCTTCTCTCTCTCCCACACACACACACATACACACACATACACATACTTGCGCAGGAACGTAAATTAAAACGTCACGGTTTCTACAAATTTAACGTACGAGCTTTAACTAATTTGATGAATAATTAACTTATTCAAAAGAGGTCCGACTGGTTAATTTAATATCATGACATTTACCTCGACGATTATAAAATCAATCACATTTATGCGTGTATGCGAAATAAATACCAGAGATCCTATTGTCGCATACCTTCGCTGGCTCATCCAAAAAGGAAATACACACGTATATGTGTGCCGTGGTAAAAGTCATTCGTTACGAACAAATAACTCTCGACGCAATTTTCCCTGAATTATATTTATATATATATACGCAGGACGTTGAAAAGGCACATCGGCCGAGATAAAAATTTCACTCTAATATACTAAAAATCCTTGCCGGTTGGGTAACGGTAGAATCCATTCGTAGGTCACAAAAACCAATCCAATTACTCGAGTTTACAGGGGCCAGAAATAAATAAATGACCCGACTGCGTAATAGAGGTACGGAATAAAAAAAAATGAAAAGAGATAGAGAGAGAGATAGAGAGAGAGAAAGGTCGGGAGTCCCTTAATAAGATTCGTTTTCTCGCGGAAAATTTTCCACGCGTGTTTTCAGTTATTCATAATCAAGACAAAGCAGAGCCGAGTACACCCGGGCCGGACGGCTCCGATTTTCTCCTTTTTTCTTCCGTTCTCCTGTTTCTTCTTCTCTCTTTTTTTTAACTCGTATACTCATGCGAGTCACGAATTTCCTCGTTCTCTTATTCGTGCGCGTAACGCGTACGTACGTGTATACTCGCGCCTTCGTCTTTTCTTTAGCGCGACGCGAAAGTGCACGGTTACTTCCAGTGCTGTATTAAGCTCGTTTTGGATGTACACTCCGGGTCAAGAGTCAAACGTCACTGTCTCTAATGCGTTTGTTTAGTACACGAAAGAGAGAGAGAGAAACTGTCTTTTATAATTTATTATTAAAATGAAATGTTTCTTTTCATCGTTAACAGATATACGCTACTACTGCGCAACCAGTTTGTCCTATTGAGAAATAACTTTTTACGGGCATTATGCAATTTCCTTGGTAAAATGTTGCACGGTTTTTGCAACGCGCGTCAAAATAGTTTTGCTCATTTATCATCTAATTTAGATTTAATTGTAGATTAAAATTATACAATTCGAAGGTAGAAAGTTGTTAATTTATTTCAGCAATAAATTATGCACATATTGTTGAAATTTAGCAGAGTGAAAGTATTACAATTATTTTTCATATGGTATAATACCACCGTTTCCCTACAAAGTTCGACGCAATAAATTGTTGGATAAAAAATATTACGATTTATGTCAATAAATTTTAAATATTTCGCAAGACTCCTGATAACGCGTATTTGTAAATTCTATAAAAGTATACGACTAACTAACTATACAAAATTCAATGCAATAATCAAACATTTTATTTATTCTATAAAGGTTTCTTACACACTCATTCTACATAAATTTGTTTTCAGTGATGCGGTGTATATATATATATACACGAAATAAATTTTATACTCATAAATATTTATCTCATTTGCTCAAAAAATTTATACGCGTTGAGGGTTTGTATTATATATTTGATAACTTACATATTTTATTGAATGAATAAGAATTGGAAAAAAAGTTTTTATTAACAGTAATGTTATGGGGCACGATGTTAGTCTTAAAATGTTTAATCCTAAATGTAACATTATTATTGCATACATGTACAATTATTGTTTTTTTATATCAACAAAATTCAGGGTTAAATTTCGCAATAAAATGATTAATTTTGACAAAAGATAAATCGCAATTGCTCAGGTGTAACCAGACCCCAAGCAGCAGTACAATAATCATTCCATTCGATTCTCCAACATGAAATTTTCCGTGCAGCAAGTTTTAGCAGAGATTGTAAAGCCAAAAAGACGTTAAAAGGCCACCAAGAGAAGAGAATCCACGGAAGAGCGGTGTCTATTAGCTCCCGCGCAAATGCGCCATTCAATTATTCCCCTTTCGAGGTTTCTACGCCCACTCCTCCACACACCCACACTAATATACATATATAGTATGCCTACGTACAATGGGTAGAGCCGAAATATCATTTGGTAAGCGCGTAATGCCCGCGGAGAGGGTAAAACTGTGTACGCGGAAAAGATTAAAATAGAGCGAGAGAAAAGTATATACGCGCAACCGAGGAGGATGGAAAAATGGGGAGTCGCGCGACGAGGAGCAAAAAATTGCGAGCGTAACGAGCGGGCACGTACGCGAATACGAGAGAGGGAGAGAGGGAAAAGAAAAAAAAAGAGTCTCGGGACTCGAGACACTACGCTAACACATCACCCTGAGGAGACTAACAATTTTCAGTTTTCTCTTTCTTTTTACTTTTCAAAAATTAACTTTAAGAACGAGCGTCGGTGCGACGTGGAGTTTAGTTAATCTTGGATTTAGGCCTGCGTACTTTAATGCTTCTTTATCACACTGCTTTACCTTTAATGGAACTCTGTGTGTTGTACTACACTATCTGCCACGTTGAATGTGAATTTATTCAAACATTTTTTTATGCCTTCACAAACAAATGGTTTTTCTGTACTACGTATATAACGTATATGATTGTATCCTTTCTCTCATTTGCATTATTATATGTAAAATTTTTACAAAAATTATTGGCCATTTTTTTATTAGTATATCTTTTGTCCGTCGGTAGAAAAAGCAACGCAATTTAATGCGGTACTAAAATTTACATTTACTTTATTAAAACTTCAATTTACTTCTAAATTGGTCATCTAGGTAAGTTTTATTTAACAAAAAAATTTAAAGTTAAATTGTTGATGCGCGAACGATAAAAAAAGCAAGGAGGATGTAATGGGCTGAAATAATGAAAGCATTGTTAACAAAGTGAAATTTAAGAATACTTCATTTAACTGGCACACTCGTTTCATATTTACAGACCTTATAACAGCAAAATCATGACGTTCCATTATTATTTTTCCTTTGAAATATTTAACTACGGTATATTATTAAAAAAATTTTTGTTAAAACTGAATTTCTTTCTTTCACCTCTTAGATTAAAAATTATTATTTCAAATGTCATACTCTTCGAATTCGATTGGTACATATTACGTTAATAAAATAAAGGTATTATCGATCAGATTGTTAAAATGTGATGTTTTCGGGAAAATGTAGAGTAAATTATGTCGTATGAACAAAACGATGTTTGTTAATGTTATTCATTAAACAAAAGAAAAAAAGGTAAGATAACTAATTTAAATGGAAAGTATATTGTCGTACTTGGAGTAATGGATAGCCCAGGAGCTATTTACCCAGGTACTTTCCTCTTTCCTCGCAGTGACGCAAGTAGTAACACACAAGAGTCAGTCATGTTTCCCTCTTGAGCGAATAATCACATGATACAGATCTCTAGCTAAAAAAAAGGGAAAAAGAGCATAAAAGTGAATATAAGGAAGGGCAGGAGAAGAATGGTTAGACAAAGTGGAAGGATGTATATACAAGCTCGGTACGATACAGGTATATGTATATGTATATATATATATATATATATATGTATGTATATATTCGTAGAAAGAGAAAGAGAGTGGTTATAAGAGAAAGAGAGATAGGAAGAAATGAGTGGATGCAAGGTAGACAAAGCTGGCGTGTCGAGGAATAATTACCACGGGAGCCAGGCACGGGCGAAGCTACCGCGAAGAAGGTCATCGACTCGGCTCGCTCTGACATTTTCCCGGCCGATTCTCTCCATTTCGCATTTCTTTTTCCGCCTCGTCCTTCTCCGGTGCAATTTAACGTCTACGTACACACGCGTACACGCGCGCACATGCACACGCTCCTCTCTCTCTCTCTCTCTCTCTCTCTTTTATCCCCTTTTTTCTCTCTTCCTTTTCGTATAGCAGGTACATACAGGCGTGTATACACCTATAAATGCCATTCGAACTCGATTCCCATGAGAGCTCGCGCTCGTGTTTTTCACGCACGAAAGAGCAGGTAATGCGGCCCGCCAGAGGAGCCGTCACACGCGCGCGCCCCTGTGTTGGTCTCTACAACGAGTACATATATTGTCGCGTCCACCAAGCGGTATATTATACTTCACTGGACGAGAAGAAGGAGCCCTCGCGATCCTCAGTGACGCTCGTAAATCGGCTGGCGCTCAAACGATCGCGCACAATGATGTACAGCCGCCGGGGATCGAACCACGGGAATGGTTCGCTTCCTCTCTCTCTCCTCTCTCTCTCCTCTCTCTTCTGGCCCTTTCGATTTAACCGGGACGCGTGCGGATATACCTACGTCATCCATATATACGTATAGATGTCTCGTTATAATACACGGATTTGCTCGGGGTTCTAGCAGCATTGCCCCGATAAAGCCCACCGCACTTTGCCGCAACCTGTCTTCTATTATGCTGCGGTCAATTTCTAGGTCAAAGATACGCTACTATTTCCATGGGTTTTTAACGGGAGGAGGGGGGCGTGGGGCTAGACATTCTTTCATACGGATTCTTTCTTTGACAATATTTTTAATGACATGGATATTGTATTTTCTTTTTATCTAATGGCATGTGCGCTTGATGCATGAACGATTTACGTATATTCGTCCTGAGGTACTTTTTATTGATTGTAAAATCTTGAATTTTATTGAATTTTTTGGTTTGCCCTGATATCTTTATAGATCTACTTGCGTCAGTTAAATATATGTTATAAAAATTGTTTAAAGCAATATAATTCTAATTCCGATGTTACATCGAGGACACACTCCCTGCAGTGAACGTCAAATTGTTGTAACTTTGTACATAAAATAATATTATTTTTTTTACTATTTCTTATGTCTCTGAAACTTACCTCCGTATTAAAATATTTATTAAAAATATTACGAATTATATTAGCTCGTAAGATAACTATGAAAAATTATATTACAATATTTCATTATCCGCGTTTTAATATACTAGTCGTATAAACTAAATATATATATACAATTCTATAAGAAAAAATAAAACTGTACTTAAAATCAATCAAACCTAAAAAAATTTGTTACGACTACCAAAGTTACCAACGGAGATCGGAGGATATACGCGATAGATCGCGCGTGTGTATATAGAATTCGTACTTTCATATCTCGAAATGCTTATTTAATTCACTCTCCTTTCCCTCCCCTCTTTGGAGAAGCCGAAGTTTGTTACTCACCCGGAGTGTACGGTAAAAGGAAATTAATACTCACGCGTTTAATAACAAAGTAAACAGCCGCTAACGATCATTGAAATACACGGTATGTTGGGCCGTTTTACTAATGGGAAAACTCGAAAATTCGGGTGCGAGTTATGAGCACTAGCGCGCAAACCTGAATATACTATAATTAAAGAGTTCGTCTAGGTATCGAATTTTCAGTCTACCTTTTCCTCCTTGATGCTTCTTCTTCTTCTTCTTCTTCTTCTTCCTCTTCTTCTTCTTAGCCGGAGTTGTTGTCTTCTCGTAATTATTATAAGAAGATGCTAATGCAACCAAAGAACTCGAGGAGCGGATTACTCTCGTTCGTTAAAGACGCGAAATAAATACTCGTTTTCGGTGTATACGTAAATGGCCTTTATATCGTCGGCTCGACTAGTGTAAAGTCAGAATGCCTCAAGATACTGGCGGTACGGATCATCGGCAATTATCTACCCAAATTATTGTTATTATCGAGGTGATCGTTTACTCCCATTAGCCTTTAACAAGGACCTTCTTTAATAGACGTGGTTAATTTACTTTTCTACGAGTCTACGTGGTCCGTTCGTTTATAGATTATTATGGCAGGTGTACGTAACTTTGCATATCTCTTAATTATTATGGAATTTTAACGTCTTATTTACGGGGTTTTTACAAACAAGCGAAAATCCTATGTTCAACTTCCTGGAAAATAACGTATCTGATAATTAATGATATTTTTATCTTTTATTTAAACGAATCGCTGCAGGTAAACGTTATTTATCCTTTACAGTTAGATATCGCGGATAAAAATACTCTTACAAATTGATTGTAGACTGGCATTATAGGTAAAAGTATAGACGATACATTCTCTGTCAGTACGAGACGTTAATCACATCTTGTACCTTAGGAAAAAAAACATCGATTTATAAAAACCTACTATGATATATCTGTAATTTACACGTATAAATCACCGATAATAACCTTCGTAAGATGTAATTAAAAATAAGGTATATTCCAATCATTACGCTAAAATTTACTAATAATATTTATTAAAACGGTATAATTTCAATAAAGCAGTATATTGTAACGAGTATATTGTATGCATCCTGTTATAAAAAAAATACTAGTATTATATATATTACACACTTTGTAACGTGTCCATCAAAATAATACAACTGGTATACGTATATACCTACGTTTAGAAAAGAATAACGTATTCAAATTTGATGAGCTACCAGAAGAAAATTGCTTGGCGAGAACGACGACATTTTTGCTACTGCAATATCTATATATACGTAGCACTCCCAAAGTGCACTTATGAAATCTTTTCGACGCTATACGCGACGGCTGAAAAACATCGTGTATAAATAAACGATCGACGCGCGCGCGCGGCTTGCTCACTATAAATCGAATTTTCGCCTTGAGCAAATATCTCCTTGTACACGTATATATATATATACAGACAGTGTATTTTTTAACTTTGAAACACCGCCTTATAACACTTATGTAATATATATCGGTATATCCATATACATATACCTATATATATTTTATAATATAATTTTTTACTTTTTTGATACGAGTGATACGTAATTTGAAAAAGAAGTCTCGTCATAGGGTTTTTGCATAGTATAGAAATCCCGTATACACGTATCGGTCCCACCTACCGTCCACACCCACCTCTACTCATTTGTATGCACATAGCGCTCAGTGCACACACTAGTTTCCGGTAAATGTTTTTCTTTCATTTCGCCGCATTCGTTCGTGAATACTGGTGAATCGTTTTGTTCGAACGCACCAAACCACCACAAAGGGGTTTATGAACTTTGATAAATCTATGTTTTAACGCACACGCGTACACAAACACTGCACCTACACAACCACACACGTATATTTATATACATACACAAATATAAATATACATGTATATTTTGTAAACAAAGGTGTTTTTAATCTTATATTGCGAGATAAGAATAACTTTATAGGTTTCAAAAGAATTGTATAAGGTCCTTTTATCTTTTGTAACGAGAAATATTTTTGTACGTTTATCCAGCTTGACTTCGCTATCAATATTATTTTACCAAAAAGAAACACGGTAAATGAAGGTAAAGTATTTCTTTATGAAAAATAGAAATATTAATTTTATTTTTACTAGGACAAAAAAGTAATGATGACGGTCTCTTTGAAACTTTATTGAGGAAATAATAATGATGAAAAACAAACATTGTACCTGACAAATATAAATTATTATCGTTAGGTGCCGAGCGGAATCTTCTTTTAATTGACTAAAGAAATAAATTATTCCTTTACTTTTTTTCAACGAAAAACATGAAAAAAACTTGGAGATTGAAAAAAAAATTAATTTTATTAGATAAAATTATGTTGAATAAATAATGTAAGGTAAAACACTAGTTACGAGAGATTTTTGCATTTGAACTATTTCTCGTAATAAAAAGTCCGTTGATCTTTACATTTCTCGTTTTTATGAGATTTCTAGCGAAGTAAAATAATGTCGAGGAAAATCGAGGAATCCAAAATTCGCAAATTATGAAGTAGAGAGATGAAAAAAACTGTTGATGTAGCGATGGAAGTAGTGGAACTAACGGCACCACTCGAAGAAAGGAATTCCTTCGTTACGTCTACAGTAATTGTTCAGTAGTAATAGTTCCATAAATTATAACTGCTTTCTCGAATTATAAAATAAAATTCAATCGACATTGTCGATTGAATCATCGATGCGATATGCACACCAATTGATTGTTTATCCTCCTTAAAACTTGTCGGCATCAAAATAATTGTAACTTTTGGTAACTACCGATTTTGTAGGTCCTTCAAATTGGAAATTGTTATTTGCTTTTTTTTCTTTTTTTCATATATCTATAAATAAACGTACGAACGAAAATTCGGAATATGTGCGGAGTGTGTAAACAAGGGCCTGTGTATGTATACAGGTATGTTTATACGCAGTGATTGCTTCGGGGGATCGCAGGTTTATAACGCATCAACCGTGAGGAAAAAGTTTTTCCGGCGAGAAACTATAAGGATCACGAAGTGGAGCAAGAAACAAGGGTCCGGGGTTATTTTTTACCGCGAACGATCCGGAGCACGAGCTGGGATTTTATGATTTCTCTGTTGGCCAGACTTTCTTACAAAGGAAAAGTTTGTCCAAGGACTCATTGTATCAGCACATGGTGTGAATGCGTCGTTACTTAAGGACCTCACTACCGTAAAGAAGGAAAGCAAAAAAAAGCGTAAAGTACGATATATAGGTAGAAGCTGGAGGAGGATGAGGAGGGTTGGGGGGGGGGAGGAGAAAAGGGGTAGAGTTTGAGCACATAAAGAAACCGATGGAGCCAAAAAAGAAGGAGCGAGGCGAAATCCTTTATTTGCCAAGCCGAACTCTTCCCAGCAGTTATAACGATTCAACGTCCTTCGGAACGACTTTCTGCCTTGTAAGCCGGTCGTCGTTCGCTCGCTCGCTCTCTTTCAACCTCCCCGTCCGCTTCTTCTTCCTCTCGCGTCTCTCTCCATCCTCTCGGTTGGTTCTTCTCCACTCTTCCTTCCCCTCTCTCGGTGTCTCTCTTTTTCCTATTTTTTAAACGTCATTACACGTAATAGTGCAATTTGTGTAATGGCAGGAGAGAGCGAGCGAGGAGGCGCTCGGGCCCGTCCGCCGTACCTCGGGCGTCCTCGGCCACGCGAGCAACACGCGATCCTTGCCCCTACCTCTCGGTAAGGCTATACCTACCTTCGGAGATACCTGTTGGACCGGTTGAACCAACTCGGAAGAAGGGAGAGGAGAACCAAGCTTCTTGTGTATATCCCTCGGTGCTTTGCCCTTTTTTCCATCCTCAAACCTTTCATTATTATTATTTTTCTTCTTTTCCTCCTTCACGAGAGGTCGGCAGGATGAAGCAGAGCGAGGCAGAGAGACGGTGAGTAAGAGGGAGATAGAGCGGAGGTAGGAGAGCAAGAAACCGAGGATGCAAGGAGAAGAAGGAGCGTGATAAAATGAGAACGGATGCAGTTTACAACAGCAGCAGGAGCGGTGTGCCTTCGAAGGATGGAGAGGATGGGCATACTCTCTTGCTTGGTTCTTCTTTCTTAGCCGGGAGGGAGAGAGGACCTGACCCTGCCAGGAATCTCGCATCTGCTCACTCGTTTGTCTTCTCTTCAACTCGCTCCTGGCTCTGGCGACTAATTTACCGCGAGCTCTTCCTGTAACGATGTGCGCGCGCACGATTCTTCGATCATCTTCCTTCGTACGTGGTGGAGGGAGGGCGCGGATGATCGTACGAGGAAAAAATTATAGGCAGAGAGAGAGAGAGAGGGAGAGAAAGTGAAATTTAATGCCACGAGTGAGAAAAGCAAACGAACGATGGAATGAGAGATTTACATTTAGATTCGGATTTATTTATATGGCCGGCTGGATGTTGGACAAGTAGGAAAATCCAACGTAGTTTTACGGTTAGAGCGTACTTTCATGCGTAATGACTATTGGAGGCACTCCTCCAGGCTGCTTACCTGGATTTATCAAACGTTACGTGGATCACCCTGATCCACGTTCTTGAATTTCTTTGAATCGAATTGCATGATTCTCTTGCCCGATCCGATTGTTTTGGAGCCGAGTGTTTCTTCGGGATTGAACAATTACGAACAATACACACAAATTTACTTTGGGAAATGCAAATATACGTTTCCGGAAAGTCATTTCTTACTTTAAATTTATGTCATACATTGATATTTCCGAAACACCTGGATACTGGTAATTTTGCTTTAAAAATAAAGTAAATAAAGAATAATTATTTTGTGATAAAATACACTTTTTTATTATTTTAATATTATTATAAGATAATCAAAGATTTTATTATACAACTACTTATTCTGTAACTAGTACAATTTTCAAAAACTACAATCTATAGTAAAGATTAGTATACTGTCTGATCATATACGGTTGTCTTTTTTTTACTTAAATATATTATATATTTGCATTGACTAGAGTACGAGTAATTATCGAGGACAGTATTTCAGCAGTGCACTCATTTTTCATTCAACGTCTTCAGTCATTATATAATTATTTACTTTCAAAAGAAGTTTTCGTGGCAGTTTAATTAAAAACATCTGATCTTATAAATTCGAGATTTGGTGAAAGTTGATCGAACCGGTTCGAATGTGGATCACCCAAATTTAATTTTACACTTTGGTCATTATCATTAAACATTTTTTTGCGGCTTTTTATGTTAATTTATACCTACATAGCCTAATTTTTTGTTCAAGCAAAAAATGTAAATGCAGTTATTTTATTTTATCTTTTTTGGAGCACTTATACACGTGTTGAATTAAAAATACTATAACGCTATTAACTAATTTTTTAAAAAATATCATTAAAATTGATTTTACACTGTCTGACTGAATATAAAATGTATAGCAATTTAAATAACATCACATCTTGATACTCGAGTGCTCTGAATAATATGTGAACGCGTACATTTGACTATTGTAAATTTTTTTAAGCTTGAAACTCGACGAGGAATAAAAAAATAGTTGACGTCAAGCGATACAATTAAATTGTTCATTAAATATGAGACGAATGACACTAAATTAAATCGTCGGATTTAATTCGTTCGTTTGGCATACTCGAACATCTGGTAAAATAGAGCACTTAAAATAAGCGCAAGAAGATGCAAAGTCAGGCTCGAGCGTTCCTAGTGGAATACAGCCAAAAGAATTAGCGTTCGCCGAAAAAATGATCATTAAAAAGATTTTGCTGTACGTAGCATAAGAAGGACGCGCATCGAACGTAAGGAGAAAGATGGTATCAGAAAAAGAGGTAAGGGTAAAGAAAAAGGCAAGCCCAAGAGAGCAACACTCAAGCCTTGATTTGATTGACGTGCCGACTCGAGTAGCTATGCCCTGAAAAAGCAACAACTGCTCGGAATAATGCGATACTTGCGCGTCTCGCGTCATAATTGATGCGTTGGGCTCGTTAAATTTTAGATGTCTACTCGTCAATTTCGAGAGCATTGTCTTACACTAGCTTGCGTACTTTTTTTTTCTTCCAGTGATACCTCGTTCGCAGCACGTAGGATGTAATTTTCGAGGTTTACCATTCGAGTTAACCTATTGAAAAGAGTAATTATTTTTAAACTGAGCGTCGATGGTATTCGCGTAGGTTGAATAACGACGCGTACTTCTAATAGTATACAAATGCTCCGAATAGTGACTTTCGCAAGTTTTCGCAAACGTTTGCAATAAACATTCGCGATAATGAACTCTATAAATTTCGGTGTAATTTGATTAATTAAAATTATAGTGTTTAATGGGTTTAGCGAATGGTACGGAATACCAATATTAACACGTTGCATTATAAACACAGATCTAGGCGAAGTGGTAGCCCTCTTCGACAGTAAATTAAATAATTCAACCGAAATAAAGTAAGTAACGCATTTCTGCAAATGACTTACAAATGATCAGTATTCGTCCCACATCGTACCAAGGTACGATTCAAGTAAATCAATTAGTAGTTCCATTTGCAATGTCACGGCACTGCTTGTACGTTAATAAAATACATACAACATTATCAGGTCCAGTGAGTGTACATACCATTCCATTCCCTCATTACATACATATCGACGACAGGATCAAATTGAGGATTGGCAGCGCTACGTTCGATCATTGATATTCCACGGATATCTCGTCATTTTTCTAGACGTTTACAATGCTGGTTTTCTCCTCGTTCGATCTACCGTGTTCAACGTTTCAACATCGACCTATGATATTAAACGTACAAGTGTTATTAATAAATATTGTGAAATTCTGTAAAAGTGGTTAAAGCCGAACTCAATGATTATTTAATACATACATCTTAGAAATAATTGAATTTTAAATATACGTTTACTATTTGAAATATAAAAATTTTATTTATATAAAATTGATGTTTACCTCTTGAATATTGAATGAAGATGTATATATAAGCGTGATGATGTAACGAGCATCTTTATATAAATAGTTAGGGTTGCGAAACCTCGAGAATGAGTATTTCACACCGTAAGTTGAAAAATGAGAGGGACTAAAGGAGAGTGCGGTGGTATAGCTGAACGTTGCAATGTAATTATCCATAGTTGGTGGAGAGTAACGGGGATCGGAGGGCAGCCATCCCAAACCCCCATTGAAATGTAAGGCACGAGAGAGAGAGAGAGAGAGAGAGAGAGAGCAGAGAGAGAGAGAGAGAGAGAGAGAGAGAGAGAGAGAGAGAGAGGATGAATAAAGACAGCGGACAAAGGCAGACGCGTACCGTGTGCCGCGGGGAGAGAAGCCAAATATCTCGAGCCTCCCGAAGGGATTTGGCGCGCGGTCCGACCGCTTAAATAATGGCCGCCGAATTGTACAGGCCATACACATCCAGAGCGCTCCCTCTCTATCCCTCCCTTATGCCTTTGTTGCAACAACGGGGGCGTTAATATCTCGAGGTATGTAGCTGCGGTTACTCTCTCGCTCCCTCCGAAATACAAGAGAGGGAGAGATCCTCGAGCCCGAGCAAGATAGAGAGAGAGAGAGAGAGAAAGAGAGAGAGAGAGGGAGGAAGACCCGTGGAAATTGCAGTTTCGAGAACTCGGACGAACGGATACGCTATCTCCTGGTGCGTCGATGCTCTCTTTACGTCCGCGCCTCGAGTATTCTGCGTTTATAATCATTCGATTTATACATTTTATGACGGTTAACTATTCGATATACCAACGATGCTTCAATGATACCTCGCTCTTTCGAATGAGCTCGTTAACGGTTCACTCACGTCGATCAATTTGTTAAGCTAACGCGCTCAAACACGCGAAATTTGTCATTTATTTAACTTCCCGCATCCAACTTTGAAATTATATTTTTATTAAGTATAATGATTTTGTGACAACTTATGATATATACACTCGAAACGAGCCTTGTATTACATTCGAAAACTCTTATTATCCTCGTTAAGAAGCATCTCTCGGAGATCGTATTAAAATTTACATAATTACATCAACTCCAAAGATGTAGAAATCGAATCGGTATCTGATGTAACGCGTCGTATCAATTTGACAGATACGTAAACCCAACCAGTTTTAACGCGAGTATTATCTTTTAGTTTATTTTTTCACCTCAAAACAGAACGACATTCGTGCAATTTTTCGTGGAATAACGAGTTTTCATCGTTGTGTGCTCGTTCAAGTGGAATGTTCAATGTGTATGTGCGGAGTTGAGTACGGATGTGCTCCACATTCGCGAACGATACATATAGAAACCAATGGATAGTCGTATAGTAGGAAGCGTATAGTATTGGGCACACAACGTATTCGTGCATTATCCTGTGCACACCCAAATGATGATTAAGGGTCGAATCTGGAAATGTTTACGTCAAATTTCACCTCTAACATTTGTCATTCTTTTGTTCTCCTATTTGCGAATAATTCCAATTAATTAGCTTCCCGTGCGATTGTTAGTTTCTTAATATCAATCTTGCGAGATGCAGAATACGAATATAATCTGAAAACTAATTTTGAGCTTTTAATGATTTGTTCATATAAAATTAGTATATTGAAAAGTACGAGTATTAGAAATTAGGTCCTTCTAACATTGCTTTTCTTAATTTCATTATTTTTGATTATTTTCATAAACATCGGTGCTGCAATTGCAATACTTATCATGTACATTATCAATAAAAATAAACTATGTTACTAAAACTAATTTATAATTCATAATTTGTAACTTATGTACTTTATGCAAAATTCATAAGAAAACAGCTTACCTTTTTTTTCATTCTAGATACACGAATTTTTTATTGCATACTTAAACGAAAAGGAAAATTTTACCAGAACGACGAAAAAACGACCATATACTTTTTTTCATTTCTACTAGACTCGACTCTTAAGCTCTTGGCTTTTAATGGGCGGCTGCACTGGAAAGCAGATGGTAATTGCTCGATCACCGAGGCTGGATATGCATCGACCTCGATGCTGTATACGTACAGAACGACGCTTGGGTATCGGACTACCTTCTTTTTGTCGTCTTTTTTTTATTTTCTGCTCAATGCTCCCGTATCTGAGGAGAAAAATTACGCAAATTCGGCGATCGGCTCTTCCTATTCTCCCTCTTTTCTTTTTTTTTCTTTTGTTAACGGTCTTCGGATGAATTCTTAATCAAGGTG
This sequence comes from Theocolax elegans, assembly GCA_026168455.1. Lineage (NCBI taxonomy): Eukaryota > Metazoa > Arthropoda > Insecta > Hymenoptera > Cerocephalidae > Theocolax > Theocolax elegans. The sequence goes on from CM047429.1 coordinate 67,109,098, forward strand.
AAGAGTGTGCCTTCCATCGATTTGAGATAGAGACATACTCTATCTGCTTTGTTTTACTTTCCCTGATGATTTCTTTATAATTATAGCGATTTAATAATTAATAAATCCTTTTATCGAAACTAATCAGAAAATTTTGCGATAATTATACGAAATTGCGGTATTAAATATTAAATAAAAGGTAAATATTCAAATGTAACAAATTACTAATATAACAATTCAATAAGTTTAAATCATTTCTGCTAAACGAAAAATACATTTTTAAAAATCAATTGTCTTGATGTATTTTATGGAATAATTATTGAGTTTGTCTCGTTGAATAATACTTATTTATAACTTGTTTAAAACTCGTAACAATCAAGTTAGATTTACATAAACTGCAGTTACTTCTATCACTTTAGTAAATATTTAGAATACAGACTCGTAGTTTATTTGGATTTACATTGCTAATTGTAGTGCGTATTATGATGGGACTTATAAACAATTTATTATGTTGTAAAGATATTACCTTCATAATGATAGAACAAAATAGATACATGCTTCGTTAAATATTTTTTTATTTAGATATTATAAATATAAATGATTAATTAACACGATTAGGTGAGTAGTGGAGAATTGATAACGCAATTGAAAGTAATGAGTTTTAAGGAGTTTAGAAAGAAATAATTTTTCGTAAGTCGTTAGAAGCCACAATGAACCACGAGACAAGTAAACAACAAGAGTTCTTTCTCAAAGTGTTCTCGCCGCGAAACTTTTTCGCTTCGGTGGATCGCGCGAGACCTTAAATCCACAAAACAATTTCGGGGTCCGTGGCGGCCGTTGCAATCAGTTGCCGGATAAAACGCTAAATTCATTCCGCCGAGACGGTCGAAAAAGTCGAGTCGTAGGAAAAGAGAATGAGCAAAATGAAAAAAAGGGAGAGAAGAAGAAGAAGAAACGGAAGCAGGAAGTAAAAGAAGAGGCAGTTTTTGTGCTCGCGTTGGTGATCGATATCTCGTGGTTGTCGCCTCTTGGAAATTTGCATGAGAATACCGTAAACAAGAGCAAACCTACAGAAATACGACATTTATTTGCTCGGTCCCTTATCCTCGGTAGACCAGGTCAAAGGAAAACGCATAAGCAAAACTCCGCGTAATTGAAACACGCAACTTACTTCTTCTTTTCCTTTTTCTTGTTCTTCTTCTTCTTCTTCTTCTACTTTTCCGACCTCGGCTCCTGAATTTTTCACTTTAATTCATTAAAACTTGACGCACAAAGGTTTTCGGGTATTTACCACTACTCTCTCCCTCCCCCCCCCCCTCTCTCTCTCTCACTCTCTCGCCCCGCGAATACTTTTCCTCGCGAGATAGCGAGAAAGACCGGGAAAAGAGGAGGCTGAAGAGCTTTTGTTTCGAGACCTCCATTTTTCTTGCCACACGGCGAGGTCACGTCAACATTCGCAGCGGTGCCGCATCACCCCGCGTGACCCTCTGAACTTTCCAGAGGGAGGGAAAACTAACTGAAAGCGGACTTTCAAGAGCCTTCCGCCAGGAACCCAACTTCCACACACCCAGACGCAGACATCCGCCCGCACCCATACATATATAATACAACGCTCGAGCCGTGATCTGATTTTTCAAGAGCGAGATTAGACGTAATTTGAATCGAAATTTGATCCGACAACCTAAGCTACTAGAAAGAGAGGTAAAATAAAAGAAGTTCGATGCGGCGAATTAATAACAGCGATCGAGGACTCTTCACGCTTGCAACTCGAAGAACTTTCGAGGATGTAATTAGTTCAGTTGAAATCGGTTTCACGGGCTTGGGCTGTGCATGTGAGCAATTCCGATGAAGTTTTCTATTGGCTTGTTACCACCACGCTTCGCCGTTTTCTGCAATTTGTGTTCTTGTTTCGTGGATTTTACTTATGAAGTTGCTTTTACAAATAATCCCCTAGTTTCTGTATCCTATCGTTATGAAAAAAACACACATTCTATCATTTTTATCTTTACAATCTGGTTTCGCATGAATTATGTCTTATTCCGTTGAAGTAAGAAAATTATTTTATAGCTAAATCGATAATGATATATATATATATATATAATTACGCGCAGAAATTTATGTCAAACAAATTATATTTACGATACGCCATTACAATAACCGAGATAATAAAATATGAGACACATTATATTGTTTATAAATAATTGTACATTTTAATTGATTTTAGAATTTTAATAGATTAAGATATTAAAAATGCAATATAATTATTGAGAAATCGATGTCTTTAGTCGATATTCTTTACATTTCTCGGTGATTGCGGTAAATTCTATTATTAATTACTTCTATAAATGAGAATGAACTTTGTACGAGTTTTAGTTACTTTAATTCATCCAGTTTTTGCAAATTCACCTTTACGAAACTGCCGCGCTGTGTTCTTCAATAAAGGTTCATTTGCGCGATATTTCAAGGAAATTCTCTGCAATCGCAATTTTCCACGAGTGCGTGTGCTTTGAATTCCGAAAAGTGGAGACATAAAGGCAAAAAATCGAATCCAACTAGAAAAATACATAGGACGTAGCGGTAGGTATATGTCGAAAAGGCGTTTATAAAATTTGCCGAAAAATAAATCTCATTAAATGCCGTTGGTGGTAGGTAAAAGTGTGAGACCGGTACACCGATATAACGTACTTCATATATGCGAATAATCGTGGGCTCGTCGTTGGGTTCGAGTAGTGTAATCGAGGCAGAGCGACGTAAGCGGCCACCACCGACTGAAACTCGTTACCTCTCTTCTCCAATCGAACGAAAAGTTAATGGGCTTTTAATGGTCGCGCGTGGGAAAATCCAATAAAAGTGGACGGCGCGTGCGAGTTCCGTCTGGTTTTATTGCTCGATATAGCGTCGCGTTACAAGCGGCAACAAAAAAGTACGGGACAATGGGTATGCGAGTGGATGCACCTCGCGACGAGACGATGACACTCCATCCCGGCTTGGGATAATTTCACGACTCGAGGCTGATTTCTGGTCGCTCTTCATTCGAACGTTCCTCGATTACATGATTAAATTCTCAAATTGTTTCGATTCTATTCATTTCTCTTTGTCTCTTTGTTTTACGAACGATTTGACGCTAATTTTAAAAATAGAGTTGCGGCTATTCGCGAACAACTACTGTTTTCATCGATATACTTGTTCTTCAAGTAGAGGTACGTGAAAAAGAAGGATAGTAATATGTTACATTTATAACTTGGTTATATAACCCAAAGATTCATAGTACTATTAATTAATAATAAACATGTTGATTAAGTGTTCAATTAAAAATTTTAATATTTCATTGAGTTATGTAAGAAGATAAAAGTGAACGCCCTTACAGACATCTCATCTAAACTACATGTAGCTTAAGTAAATTTTAGTTCCATCATAGAAGCCCTTAAACTTAACTCTTTGAAAATTTTGGTTTGAATTTTTAATTTGATCTATCAACTAATATCTTACAATGTGTTATTCTTTCAAAATAATTTTTTCACTTTGAAAAGTAATAATGGTAATGTCGAAAATTACTGAACAGGAAATTGTAATATAATAAAATTTAAAGTGTATTTTCTTTCCAAATATTTACATTATAAATAGAGGATCAACGTCCCGAAGGTAAGCAAGATACTTACCTAAGATACGTCGATACGTCAGGTCGAAAGTGCTTAGTAATCTCAGGTGAACAAAAACAATCCGCATTTAATGAAAATCAGTTAAAGCAGTCTGCGTATTAATCTTGCAGAAACCTCTCGAAATAACTGGATTTTAGTGTCGCGTTGCTAAAGAAAGGGAGAAAATAAAAAGTAATTCGCTTGCGTCACACTGTCAACCAGCTGTAAAATCGATAACTCACTCCCGCGATCTCCCGAAAAGAGGAAACATATCCAATTCCAGGTATTTTGTAAGCCGGTGGAAGAAAAGAAGAAAAAAAAAGAAGAAGAGCGAGTTCGCGGATGAAAGGAAAAGGAAACCCAAACGATATATGAAACTCGGAGAAATGCCGGAAGCACGAGAGCTTTATCGCCAGTTTTCCGAGCATCGGAATAATTCTCAGCACGTATCGGTCTGAACCACACGTACGCACCTGGTAAGGAAAAGAAAATTATTTTGATACGAAGAGTTACCGTGGTCAGATTAGCCTCTCATTTTAATTAAACGCAAGAGGCGCGAAGTAGCAAAAGAAAAAGAAGAAGTTAAAGAAGAAGAAGAAGAAAAATAAGTATAAAGAAAAAGGTGAAAAAAGGTGAAAAAAGGTAAAAAGAGGTAAAAAGTGGGAGGAGGGTGTATCACTATTGCGATAAAACGCCGGATACAGGAGTCGGCCGTCGGTTTCGTTAACCAGGCTTAATCGTAAAAGTTAGGGCCAAGTTCCGCTCGCTTAGCATCGTCGTTACCACCACCTGTTCTCCCGCGCCACTGACGATGCACTACTTCCTCGAGGAAACGTGGGGCGGAGGCTGGAGGGTAGAGAGGCGAAGGAGTTACTCGACGGCCCTGTTTTCCGGGCGACCATTAAGTCGTCGTGTCTGGACCCTCGCTCGTGCGCCTCTGTGTGTGTGTGGGTGGGTGGGTTTGCGCGTGTGCGCGTGTGCGCGTGTGTG